>SWDC01000141.1:410000-687500 GCA_004919715.1 Linderniella brevidens | reverse complement strand
TATCCGAGATATTCTGAAGAGATTTAATCAAGACAATAGCACACCGATGAATACTCCCATCTCAACAAACTGCAAATTAGATGCTGATCCGTCTGGCAATGTAGTCAACATCCCAATCTATCGGAGCATTATCGGATCTCTTCTCTACTTAACGTCCAGCCGACCCTACATCATGTTCGCCACTTGTCTCTGTGCTCGTTTTAAAGCTGACCCAAAGGAGTCCCACATGCAAGCAGTCAAGCGAATTCTACGCTATCTAAAAGGAACTCCCAACTTAGGGCTATGGTATCCTAAAAATACTGATTTTAGATTAATTGGCTATACTGACGCTAATTATGCAGGTTGTCGAATGGACAGAAAAAACACGTCTGGCGGAGCACAATTTTTAGGCGAAAAGTTGGTATACTGGTCTTCAAAGAAACAAAATTGTGTGTCAACATCGACGGCCGAGGCGGAGTACATCGCGGCTGCCAGCTGCTGCTCGCAAGTTCTATGGATACGGACACAACTACGCGATTACGGGTTTGAATTTAATAACATTACCATTTACAGTGATTCTCAAAGTGCTATTGCCATTACTTGCAATTATGTTCATCATTCACGCACGAAACATATAGACATTCGCTGTCATTTCATAAAAGATCATGTAGAAAAAGGCACCATAGATATGTATTTTGTCAAAACGGAGCTTAAACTCGCTGACTTATTCACTAAGGCATTCGATGAAAAACGATTCCAATTCCTTATTGCTAAATTAGGCATGTTGAATCTCAATCTTACTTGACATATGTTTTACATGCTCTACTATGCTTATATTTGATACTCTATGTGCTTCTCGATATTCCTTGATTATCTTGCGTGATACTATTTTTCAAATTTTTTATTTATAATAGTATATAAAGTAATAAGAAAAAAATTGGGGATGACAATATGTTTGCCTATTTTGAATCATTCACAAAAATATTTCTTCGATATATATGCTTAGTTCTTTGTCTAAAAATTCAAATGACTTTCTTTTATTCAAAGAACCTCGTTATTTTTTATTCTCGAGTGTGTCACACTTCAAATGACTATCTTTTGGTTTGTACTTCATAGCTTCATTCTTGCTTTTGTGTTAATTTGTCATGAAAATGATAAGGGCATATCAACGCTTGTCTCATCTAAATCACAAAGCTCTTCACAAACTCTTTGTTAAAAGTTGGTCAACGGTCTACCAACAATCTCTCCTCATCAAGAGCATCACTGTTCGGCTTGTCAAATGGGAAAAATGAAGCGAGCATCACATAAACTCCAGCAAATTGCTTCAACATCTCGACCCTTAGAACTACTTCACATGGACCTTTGTGGACCAATGCATACACAAAGTATCAACGGTCGAAAAAATGTGTTAGTAATTGTCAACGATTATTCTCGCTACATCTGGACAAGATATCTCCGAACTAAAGATGAGACTGGAGACTTGATAATAAGCTTTGGGAATACAACTCCGAATCTCCTGCAAAAGAAAATCCAAGTAATCAGTACTGACAACGGGACTAAATTCCAGAATCAGCGTCTCAGCAATTTTTATCAATCATTTGGAATTATTCAACAATTCTCAGCCGCAAAAATGCCTCAACAAAATGGTGTTGTAGAAAGGAAGAACCGGACTTTAGTTGAAGCTGCAAGAACAATGCTCATATACTCCGATCTCCCTCCCTTTCTATGGGCTGAAGCAGTGAGTACCACGTCCTTTACGCAAAATCGGACGATTATTCACAAATGCTTTGAAAAGACGCCGTATGAGATAATTAATCAAAGAATCCCGAATATCTCATTTTTCAAAGTATTCAGTTGCAAATGTTTTATCGCCAACGATCGGGAGCATCGAAGCAAGTTCAATCCCAAAGCCTTTGAAGCCATCTATGTCGGATATTCCTCTACTTCTAAATCATATCGCGTCTACCTCAAGTCTTCCCGTACAATTCGTGAAGCTACAACGTCACCTTTCAAGAAATGACGGATTTGGCTTCTAAACAAAACAGTTCAGAACCCGAGCTTATCGGCGTGTTGGCACAAGGTCAACAACTTCCGGCAACTACTACCTCAAAATCAAAAGAAGCAATTCCCGCTGACCTAGAAGATTTGGACTTTCTATTTGAACATTTTTATTGGAACGAGTCTCAAATGCCTGCTTCGTCTCATTCTATACCAAGCAGTGCTCCTTCTCCCTCAGTGGAAGAAATTCAAATTGAGACTCCTAATCCTCAAACTCTGACAAATGTTCCGGATTCTCCTAATTTTGAATCTTCATCTATTGCTGCAGCCCCTACAAATGCAGTTGAAGAAATTCCTTCCGATTCAACCTACGAATTGAATTTCTCAACTACAAATGATCAGCACATCAATTCAGGATGTCTCGATCTACAAAACAATGACGAATCAACTTTGGTTATTCCTCACGAACGCAAATGGACTCGAGCTCATCCTATTGACCAAATCATCGGTGATCCTTCAAGTGGTGTACGCACTAGGACGTCCACTCAAAGCGGCTTATTCACATGCTTCTTAAGCCAAAATGAACCAATTAAGATAGCCGAAGCTCCTAAAGACACGGATTGGGTAATCGCAATGCAAGATTAACTCAACCAATCGAGCGTCTACAAGTTTGGACGTCAGTTCCTCGACCGCAAGGCAAAACAATAATTGGAACTAAATGGGTTTTCAAGAATAAGAAGAACGAAAACGGTGAAGTTATTAGGAATAAAGCACGTCTCGTAGCCAAGGGATACAATCAACAAAAAGGAATTGACTACGTCGAGACGTATGCTCCGGTGGCACGTATCGAAGCAATTCGACTATTTTTAGCACATGCGGCACATAAAGACTTCAAAGTCTATCAAATGGATGTTAAAACCGCCTTTCTTAATGGTGTTAAAAGAAGAAGTCTACGTCGTTCAACCCGACGGGTTCGTGCACGAAAATCATTCGGATTATGTCTATCGATTGGACAAAGCTCTCTATGGACTAAAACAAGCCCCTCGTGCTTGGTATGATGTCTTAAGCTTTTAGTCAAGTCCAACTTCATAAGAGGCACCATCGATAAGACAACTCTTCATCAAAATACAAGGCAAAGACCTGATGATCGGTCAAGTTTACGTTAATGACATCATCTTCGGCTCGACAAATGAACGTCTCTGTCAGAAATTTGGTGAACTCATGAAGTCCAAATTCGAGATGAGCTTATTGGGAGAACTCCAATTCTTTCTTGGACTACAACAAACTGCAAATTGGATGCTGATCCGTCTGGCAAGGCAGTCAACATCACAATCTATCGGAGCATTATCGGTTCTCTTCTCTACATAACGTCCAGCCGACCCGACATCATGTTTGCCACTTGTCTCTGTGCTCGTTTTCAAGATGACCCAAATGAGTCCCACATGCAAGCAGTCAAACGAATTATACGCTATCTAAAAGGAACTCCCAACTTAGGGCTATGGTATCCTAAAAATACTGATTTTAGATTAATTGGCTATACTGACGCTGATTATGCAGGTTGTCGAATGGACAGAAAAAGCACGTCTGGCAGAGCACAATTTTGAGGCGAAAAGTTGGTGTGCCGGTCCTCAAAGAAACAAAATTGCGTGTCAACATCAATGGCCGTGGCGGAATACGTTGCGGCTGCTAGCTGTTGCTCGGAAATTCTATGGATGCGGACACAACTATGCGATTACGGGTTTGAATTTAATAACAATCCCATTTACAGTGATTCTCAAAGTGTTATTGCCATTACTTGCAATCCTGTTCATCATTCACGCACGAAACATATAGACATTCGCTATCATTTCATTAAAGATCATGTAGAAAAATACACTGTAGATATTTATTTTGTTAAAACAGAGCTTCAACTTGCCGACTTATTCACTAAGGCATTGGATGAAAAACGATTCCAACTCCTTGCTAAATTACGCATGTTCAATCTCAATCTTACTTGACATATGCTCTACTATGCTTCTATTTGATACTCTACATGCTTCTCGATATTCCTTGATTATCTTGCGTGATACTATTTTTCAAATTTTTTATATATATACATAAAAATATATATAAAGTAATAATAATACCAAAAATGGGGGATGACGATAATATTGCCTATTTTGAATTACTCACAACAATATTTCTTCGATATATATGCTTAGTTCTTTGTCTAAAAATTCACGTCACATTCTTTTATTCAAAGAGCTTCGTTTGATTCAATAGACACAAAGCCATATTACTTATGTGAGAATTTGAACCTCAATAATTTTTTTTCTTGTGTGACACACTTCAAATGACTATTCTTTAGTTTGTACTTCGTAGCTTCATTCTTACTTTTGTGATTATTTCGTCATAAAAATGATAAGGGCATATTAGGAAATTCCTCACTTAGCCCAAATTATAAATCCTTTAATTTTTTCGATTAGAAATCCCCTTTTGGGCCTTCTCCGACATTCTTTTTCTTTATCAAACCCAATTAAGCCTTCAACCTTATTCACAAGATTCGGGGTTACTCAATCAAGAAAAAGAGGGGGAGAGCAAAAGACATGCACATGATGAATTTCTCAATCATTATCGAAGAGAAAATGGATCTCGCTGTGAACTTCTCCTAGATAATCTTGTATACTCCTAGAAGAGAAGCACCTCGAAGTGAACTTCTCCAATGATAATCTAGATCTTATGTAGAGAAAACGAGAAGGGAAGCACAGTCTTGGGTTCGAATTCCATAACTGTGGAACCTTCGAAAGAAACACGGTCTCGACCCAAAAAGAAGGTCTAATCTTTCAAAGTTTTGTAAAGAAGACGAGACTCATCCTGAAAAGAAAAGCAAAAGGATCAACACAGAATTTCACAAAAGGGCTCCTGGAACTGAAGAATTGTTTTTAAGCTCACTAACCCAAATTTCCTACCCCCTTAGTCAGAGCCTAAAAATAATCCCTTAAAAGTCCCTTTGAATCAAAATGATGAACTGTCACTTGGTAAGTTGATTAAATATGCTACAATAACAAATCAATTGATATAATTTTGTAAGTGTTGATATGAGTGATATACTTGCTAAATATTTCCATGATAAAAATAAATTGAGTGGTAGGAGCGAAACTTGCGAGCGTTGTCGAAGTGATTCATACTATGATCTAAGAATATTAGTTTAGTTACATGATTTTACGGCAAAATTATTATTCTATATGGCATAAGAATTTTTTGCGTGATAATGATTCAAAATGTCCTATCTGACCCCAAAACAAAAATATTTTTTAAATTTCTTTTTGAAATAATATTCGCACATTTTAAAATGCATTAATACATGCATTGGCTCAGAATTGATAAAATGCGAAATTTTTTTGAAAAACGCAAAATTTTAATGAATCCATGCTGAATTGCTTAAAATGCGTTACTTGTACTTAAATAGTAAATTTTCATATGCCAAACTGTACTAAATATGTGCTTAAAATGCCGAAAAGTTAAATTGTGCAATTGTTGAGGAGGAGTTTTATATGAGAATTTGTTGTTATCTCCTATATGATTTACTTATAAAACATGACTTCTAACATTTTTTTTCTAAGCATCACAGAAAATTTAGAGCTCATCCGAGGAGTCAAATGTTGAATTTCATCGACATTAGGAGATAATTTCATCTCTTTCAGAAATACATGGAGTATTATGCAATTTATTTTTGGGTTAATCCATAAAAGATTAAATTTTTGTTTAATCAGACCTGAATTTTAACTAAAGCACAAATTTTTTTTTACGGCCCAACGTATTTTTACCTTACCCGATTGTAAAGTATTAATACCACTTTATCGATCGAAAAACTCACTCACATGCAACTCATTTCCATCGAAAAACTTTTCGACTTCCGAAAAACATACTTCGAACTCGGGCGATTTCACCAAAACCTCATCTATCTCTGTAATTTTCTTCCTAAACTTGCCCATTTCGAAGGTAGAAACACGTTTCGAATCATTTTCCGTTCAAAAACATACGATTCGCAAGCAGTTTCACGAAAACATTTGAAGAAATTTCATTTTCATATTTTTTTCGACTAAAAACGATTTTAAACTCCAAATCAACGTGTTTAAACTCGACTGTTTGGGTTAAAATCATGATATTTGGATTCACAACTGTTTTCTGAACGTTCCGAACCCAGATTAACTCATGATTTAACCATAAATCGAAATTTACGTATAACGCATTTACTGTTTGATTTGAAAATTTTTCGATCGATAAAGTTCGTATAGCAAACAGTGTCGTCGAAGAACTTTAGTTTTTGTTAAGTTTTATTCGATCGTAAAACTCAGCGTCAAAAACCTTTTGTTTTCGATATATTTTAATTCGATCGTAAAACTTCGCGGCGAAAACTTAATTTTTCGATTAAAATTTAGTTAATCGCAAAAATAAGCGGCGAAAACTTTAAGTTTTTCGATATTCTTTTATTCGATCGCAAAACTACGCGGCGAAGTTTTTCGACAACTTTTTATTCGATCGAAAACTTACTCAGCGAAAAACTATTGTTTTCGATAACATTTTATTCGATCATAAAAGTCATCGGCGAAAACTTGAGTTATTCGACACATTTTTATTCGACCGCAAATTTAACGATCGAATAAATTGTCACTCGAATAAAAACACGCGAAAAAAGACTTCGAAAAATTTTCAAGTTTTTTCTTTAAGACTTACAAATTTTTCGATCGCAAAAAATTTAACGATCGAATAAATTGTCACTCGAATAAAAACACGCTGAAAAAGACTTAGAAACTTTTTAAAGTTTTTACTTTAAGACTTAGGATCGCAAAAAAATTAACGATCGAATAAATTGTCACTCGAATAAAAACACGCTGAAAAAGACTTAGAATACATGACGAAGATCAACACAAGACATATCGCTCTGACAAAAAAACCTGATGGCCATGGTGCTCGATCTCCAGCACTACGACGAATATGATCAACTTCCAATGGACGCGGAGATCATAGAAGATATGCTCCGGATGGGATACAAACCCCCGCTGACCAAACTGGCGAACTTTCAAAATAGCGGGATCCCACATCCGTTGAGGACGTTGTTCGGCATAATCAATAAATGCCTCTCCCCAAAACACTCCGGCTTCGACTAGGCGAACGGGAATATCCTTCGCATCTTCCATGGAGTGATCTTCTCCAAGAAATACGACGTGGCCCAGCTGATATGGAATGATCTAGCGGACCAGATACGTCAAAGGGAGACCAAGTCAAAGGCCAAATCTCTCCCCTATGTACGGTGGTTTTCGGTATTGATCTCACACTTCATGGACATTCATCCAAGATCCCGAGACTACCACCGGTTGGAGAATACATTCCGCCTCGGCTTCGATTCTTTCACAACTCGAAGGCAGCCAACCTAGCGCTCCAACCAATGCTGATCCAATTGGAGCTGCTCATACTAGCTGATCCAACGGAAGAGGCCTACCAAGACTACTGCCAAAATAACTCCATCACGGAGGAGATGGTACGAGCCTTGGATCCAGCACCGGCACCTTCTCAAAGGGAATCACTGGTGGAAACAACGGAGCCCGAAGCCACGGCTCAGGAGATAGAGACACCGGCCGTCGAGCACGAAGGTGTTCCTCAAGATGTATCTCCTGAGTCCACTGACTCAGATGAACAACACAGACTCCAAAGAAGGGGCTCTCACCAACAGCAACTCTCGGCCCCGTCTGTATCTCATTCAACAGTACCGGCTTCGGTGACAGCAACTCCACCGACAACGGATCAGCAAACCACACATATTCCAATTGAATCTGTCTCAACACCCATAGAGGTGATATCTATCGTATCATCTCAAGGATTGGGTGGAAGCCCTATTGGACCTCCGATATCTTCGAAGCAAACAATAGGCCAACCCATTGAAGTGGTGACTTAAGGGTTGATAACGGATGTCCCCGGACGTTCCGGACCATCAAGACCTATTCAAGGCGGCACATCGGAAACCTTTTCCGATGTTGTGACAGTGGAGCGCCTCCCTGGCCCCACTCCACCAATGATCGTGACGGAGCAACGCTTACAGGAAGCACTCTCCACAGCCATGTATTCTCTCGAAGATCGTCTGATGGACCGCATGCTTAAAGCCATTGAGACTTCCCGAAGAGATACCAGAAAAGCACCAGTCTCCGAGGCTGCTCCGACCAACACCCAAACCACCCCCGTCTCCTCACCATCTCTTACAACCACCATACACACCCCCATGCAACCCACCCTCACCACCCCAACTCCATCACCTTCACTCATCAACCCCTATACCATCCGATCACCCAGCTTCACGACATACTCATCTCCCCCTCCTCGCATTAGAGACCCGGACCCCCGCTGAGGATAGTCTCTACAAAAGGCTGGTAGATGAACCCGAGCCGCCAACTCAAACAAGGTGCCGAGAAGAAAGCTCCCGCACCAAACGAAGACATGACGATCCCGATGATCCGGATCGTCATGAGGGGGAGAAACGGCAACGAACCACACGGAGAGGTCGTGGTGTGAGTTGAGAACATACGAAGACTCAAGAAGCAGGAGGATCATCCTCAAACCCACCAACCACACAACCCACAACCCGCCAAAAAACAACCACACCTCCCACCACATCCCACACACTACCCCTCTCTCCTACAAATCCAAATCCAATCCCGACCCCTAACCTCCTCCAAGCCCAAACAGAAGCAGTCGTCTACGATCCACATCTGATCGTAGACGATTATATCTTAAATGAGAAATGGACGACGCAATGGGAACCAGAGGAAGCAGCTCAAGCTCGACTCTCCAACGTCAGATATTTCCTACAGCAAGCTTCAGTGGGACTTGGTGCTTCTTGTAGATGAAGAACTTCAAGAAGGCGAGAACTACAATTCTGCTCTCCCAGAGCTACCAGAAATGATCAGGCACAGAGTTGACTCTCCTCCCCGCTTATCAAAAGGGACATTTAGAGTCGAGACGCCGTGGGAGAATATCATAATTGAAGTCCCGTTTATTGAAGATATTAGAAAGAAGATCTCGAGGGCTCCAAACAGAATAAAGACTCAACGAAGTAAATCTTCGAGGCATCTCACACTGGGAAGATAGGAAGAAAATGGAGCACATCTTCACGCTCAACTATCATGGCCCCGATCGGAGTGGCATCCCAACTGATCAACTGAAGAAAAATTTCAGGGACAAGCCACCGATTCTCCAACTCATCGGAGTTTCGCATACGATCGGAAGCTACCCTACCCCAATCTACATCATTGAGCGAGCAGACAGCAACCGCACTCGAGAAGAGATAAATGAAAGCTATCTTTCTTTCCTTCCACCGGATGAGGTCTACCGTCTGTATCAGATGTACAAGAGAAAGACCAGACGTAATCCGAATATATCAAGACTGAAGGACTCGAGAGACTGAAGAGATTCATGGTGCGGCAGATCAAATATCACACCGCACACGACCTTCAAATTGCTATAGAGAACAATATGAAGAAGGTCAACATGGAGTATCCGCTTATGAAGGGTTTCCCACTCAACAATTTCCTCGAGAACTATATTTTCAAGAAACCTGGCCTCGCCATAACCTATCGGAATGACGAGGGCTATGATGAAGTCAGAGATCCACAAGTTCTGTGACGGGACACTAAAGTTTGTGAGGAAGAACATCCAGAAAAGATTGGGAGAGATCACCGAAGTGACAATCTCCGAAGATCTTTGTGAAGAAGAGGCCTCACTCTTAAATGAGCTTCTGGATGCGATTAATGAAAGATTGGAGCTGAGGAATGTTGTTCGATGTTACGAGATAACATTGGGGTTGCGAAAATTGTTTTACGCCCGACAAGGATAAAAGGAGCTGAAACGAAGACAAGCACAAAGGGGGAGATTGAAGAGAATTTAGAATTGTGCTTTGTTATTTTATTATCTTTGTAATTAGGGGCGTAATTAGTAGTTTTAATAGTGTAGGACCAAATATGAAGAGAATTTAGAATTGTGTTTTGTAATTTTATTATCCTTGTAATTAGGGGCGTAATTAGTAGTTTTGATAGTGTAGGACCAAATAGTAAATATACCATGTAAATAGGTATAAATAAAATGTACACTATCGAAATAAAAACATAAGTTCAATTTCAGAAAAAAAAAACACGAGCATTGAATTCACATTCTAAGAGAGAGATTTGTAATCGAGAAACTCTCTCTCTCTCAAGATCTTCAAAGAAGATATTCGACCGAAGGTATGTAGGAAGTATCTGACGTTGGAGAGTCGAGCTTGAGCAGCTTCCTCTGCTTCTCATTCCGTCATCCACTTCTCGTTTAGGATGTAGTCATCTACGATCAGATGTGGATCGTAGGCAACTGCTTCTTGATGGAATTGGGGGAGGTTTGAGGTTGGGATCGGATTTGGATTTGTAGGAGATAGGGTTAGTGTTTGGGATATGGTTGGAGGTATGGTTGGAGGTATGGTTGTTTGTTGGCGGGTTTAAGATTGAGTGGTTAGTGGGTGTGGGACAATCCTCCAGCTTCTTGAGTCTTTGTCTGACTCAATCCACGACTGCTCCTTGTTGTTCGTTGCCGTTTCTCCCCCTCATGACGATCCGAATCATCGGGATCGTCATGTCTACGCTTAGTGCGGGAGCTTTCTTCACGACACGTTGTTTGTGCTGGCGGCTCTGGTTCATCTATTAATCTTTTGTAGAGACTTTCCTCTACGGGAGATCTTGTCTCTAGGGCGAGAAGGCATGAGATGAGGATATCATGAAGCTGGGTGATCGGGATGGTGTATGGATTGATAAGTGAGGGTGAGGGAGTTGGGGTGGTGAGGATTGGTTGTAGTGGGGTGTGTAGAGTGGTGGTAGGAAGTGGTGAAGAGACGGGTGTGGTTTGTGTCGGTGGGAGCAGCTTCTGAGACTGGTGTTTTCCCGGTGTCTCTTCGGGAAGTTTCGAGAGCATGGAGCATTCGGTCCATCATACGATCTTCTAGAGAAGATAGGGCTAAGGAGAGCGCTTCTTGTAGTCTGTGCTCCGTCACGAACATCGATGGAGTGGGGCCATGGAGGCGCTCCACTGTCACAACATCGGAGTAGATTTCCGATGTGCCGCCTAGAGTAGGTCTTGAGGGTCCGAAATGTCCAAGGACATCCTTTATCAACCCTGAAGTCACCACTTCAGAGGGTTGGCCTATTGTTGGCTCCGAATATATCGGGGGTCCAATAGGGCTTCCACCAAATCATTGAGATGATACGATAGGTATCACCTCTATTGGTGTTGAGACAGATTCAATTTGAATCTGTTCAGTGGGCTGATCACTTGGTGGTGGATGAGTTGGCTCCGAAGTTGGTATGAGTGAAGGCACTGCAGACGAGGCTGAAAGTTGTTGTCGGCGAGAGCCCCTTCGTTGGAGTCTGTGTGCTTCATCAGAGTTGGTTGCCTCAGGAGAGATATCTTATGGGACACCTTTGGGTTCAATCTCTTGAGGCGTGACTTCGGGCACCGTTGTTGTCACCAAGGATTCCCTTTGAGAAGGCGTCGGGGCTGGATCCATGGCACGTACCATCGCCTCCGGGATGGAGTTGTTCTGGCAGTAAGCTTGGTATGCTTCTACAGTTGGATCAGCTAAACGGAGGAGCTCCAATGGGATCAGCATTGATTGGAGTGCTAGATCGGCGGCCTTCAGGTTGTGGAAAAATCTAAGGCATGGCGGAGTGTAGTCCGCAATTGGTGGTAGTCTCGGGATCTCTGGATGGACTTCCATGAAATGCGAGATCATTACCGGGAACCACCGTACATATGGAAGAGATATGGCCTTCGACTTTGTCTCCCTCTGACGCATCTGGTCCGCTAGATCGTTCCAAATTAGCTGGGCCACGTCATATCTTTTGGAGAAGACCACTCCGTGAAAAATGCGAAGGATGTTTCCATTCGCCTTGTCGAAACCGGAGTGTTTTGGGGAGAGGCATTTGTTTGATGCCGAATAGTGTCTTCCACGGATGAGGAATCCCGCTATTTTGAAAGTTGGCCAGTTTAGTTAGCGGAGGTTTGTATCCCATCCGGAGCATGTCTTCTACGATCTCCGAATCCGTTGGAAGTTGGTCGTATTCATCGTAGTGCGGGAGATCGAGCACCATGGCAATTAGATTTTTCGTCAGGGTGATATGTCTTGTGTTGAGCTTTGTCATATAGTCAATGCTGTCGCCATTGACGAAACTCTGCATGCATCCCCAGAATTGCTGGAGATAGACCATTGGTATGGTGGCCGTCATGGTCAAGGCTGGCCATAAAGGGTGTCCTTTGAGGATGGATATTATGACGTCATCCGAACACCGAAACGTCGTTAAATCCAGTTGGAACTTTTTGTCTTGGACTGACATATAACTTCCAGAGGAGTAGATATGAGGGTAGTTGGGAGTTGCCATATCTGCAAAAATAATATAAGGTTCATTAGTCGATAAATTTTCATAAGTGAATGAATTTGATTAAGAATGAATGTAGAGGAAAATTGTATGTTTAAAGATTTATCGCGGAAGACTTAGTGAAAATTTTGAAGAATTTGTAAAATTGACTAAGTCTTGGAAGCGTGTTTTTATTCGAGTAACAATTTATTCGATCTTTAAAATTTGCAATCGAAAATTTTTCTAAGTCTTGAAAAATATTCTTTTTCAGCGTGTTTTTATTCGAGTAACAGTTTATTCGATTGATAAATTTTACGATCGAATAAAAATGTGTCGAATAACTCAAGTTTTCGCTGATGACTTTTACGATCGAATAAAATATTATCGAAAACAATAGTTTTTCGCTGAGTAAGTTTCGATCGAATAAAAAATAGTCGAAAATCTTAAAGTTTTTCGCCGCTGACTTTTGCGATCGAATAAAATATTATCGAAAAAATAATTTTTTCGCCGCGTAGTTTTGCGATCGAATAAAAATGGGTCGAAAAGAAAAGGTTTTCGACGCTGAGTTTTGCGATCGAATAAAATTTTAAACGAAAAAATAAGTTTTTCGCCGTGTAGTTTTGCGATCGAATAACAATGTGTCGAAAACAAAAGGTTTTCGACGCTGAGTTTTGCGATCGAATAAAATTTTAACGAAAACTAAAGTACTTCGATGACACTGTTTGCGACACAAACTTTTTCGATCGAAAATTTTCAAATTAAACAGTAAATACGTAAAACATAATCTTCGATTTCTGGGAAAATCATGAGTTTATCTGGGTTCGGAATGTTCAGAGAACAGTGGCGAATCCAAATATCATGATTTTAACCCAAAAGATTGAGTTTAAACACTTTGATTTGAGGCTCGAAAAACCAGTTTTCGTCGAAAATATAAACATTAACTTTCTTCAAATATTTTTCGTGAAAATGCTTGAGAATCGGATGTTTTTAAACAGAAAATGAATCGGAACAAGTTTCTACCTTCGAAATCAGCACGTTTAATCTAAAAATTCCGACTAATGATGGATTTGGATTGAAATGCCGAAGTCAGTTCGAAGAAGTTCTTAGAAGATGAAAAGTTTTTCGATTGCGAATGTGTAGCGTGTGAGAGAGTTTTTCGATTGATAAAGTTGTGGCGACCCTACTTCCTAATTAAGTTAATTGGCGGATTTCCCCGCAACAGAACACGCGGAAGACCCGATAAAATTTTCTTTTTTTTTTTTTTTAAAATAACCTACATAGTATTATATCGGGTTTACAAAAATATCTACTATTAATACTTTGGGCCGAAGCCCCAAAATTTCAAACCCAATATCAAACACTATGCCACTCCACAGGTCGCGTCCCATGTACTGCGCCACCCTCAAAAGTCCGTGGAGTCACCGCCGCCAGCTCGCCATGAATCTCTACTCGGTGTCGGGTTCATTCTTACCTACAAACAAAAATAGGATAGAACCCTGAGCTATTGCCCAGTAGGTGATTACATAACATGCAATACGTGCGTGCACTCCACCCAATCCCGGTTCCTCACAATATAATATAATGCACACTCGACAAATCTCATCTATCAATTCTCAATTCTCAACAGGGCCCTAGGTCAGACTCGGCACCCACGCGCGCAATGGCAAAGTACACCATCAACCATGCGGTAGCCCACACCGGCCGCGCCGGGTCGCTCCTTCCGCACACAATCTCAACCCGACGGCTTTTTCCCCGAATGTTATACCACAAGTTCGGGTAGACAGGAATCTCACATCTGTCTGCCGTCCCTGAGCCAAATAATATCCGGTGGTTTACACCTCGGGTGGCTCAATCCCGAGTAGATGGGTGTCGCAAACCCCCTCTCCCACCAAGTGCATAATCGAGTCTGAACCTGACTGCCAAAATCGGCAACTCTACCCTTCTCACATTCGACACAATATCGTGTCACCGTATCATTACGGTACCTTCACCTCTCTTATGCATGTCGTGAAATGCATATCACATTCGTCACATATATCACGTATTATTTCTTACAAATAATACCCCAAAATACTCTCGTATCTTAAAATAAGGGTTGACCCGAAAATTCTAGTCAAAGTATGAATATACTTTGATTTAAAGATAAAATGAACTTAAAATAATTTTATTTGAATATTTGGGCCTAATTTAAGACAAAAGTCCAAAAATAATTAGACTGGTCGAATCGTGAAGTTCGGTCAACTTCAGACTTTTTTTTTTTTTTAAAAGCATATGGTCAACCCGACATTTGGAGTCAAAATTCGGGACTCTTCACAGTGTTAGCGGTATTGCCCGAATTTGGATTTCGCGCGTCATTTGATCGAATTTGCGAAGTCTGATTTAGTTCGCGTGTCACCCGAAATTCACTCACAGGAATCACCCCGCGAAATTCAAGTTGACCCGCGAAACTTTAGTCCGACCCGCTACTTCTCTCACAGGAATCACCCTGTGGTCGACCCGCGAAATTAATTCTGACCCGCGAAAAACCCATTTACTCACACAATAAAATCCATTTGAGTCCGCGAAGAACTTTTCGCGACCCGAATATAATTCGCGAACTAAACTTCGGCGAACTATCGAAAATCTGCCCGAATTTCAACCTTTCAAATTTGGCGAAATTTAAAATTTGGCCCGCGACCTTCTTTTCTCACTCACATCTTTACAAATCTTTCGGCCCGCGAATTTTATCGCAGCCCGCGATTTTCTTTCCTCTCTCACACTTCACGAACCTTTTTGGCCCGCGAATTCTTTTCAACCCGCGAATTTCTCATGAGCTGAAACTTTCTTCATCTCATCGAAATTCATATTTTCCAGAACTTCATCACATGAATCCGTTCCAGATTTCACATAAACATGTAAGAATTCACAGAACTCATATATTGAGCTCAAACTTAACATCTCAACACAGCAAATACAACACATAATCATTCAAAGCTCCCGAAATTCATGAATTCGGATGACCTTTCATCCAAATTCGTTAAACTAAATAAATCAAACTTAAAAACAGTTTGTAGGGGTTAAAAACCACCTACCTCACTTCCAAGTTAGCCGAAATTGCTTAGTTCTTCTCTGCTTTTCTTCGTTTGTTTTCTTTCGTTTGATATTTTCGTTTGTCCTTATCACCTTTTGAGATAAACCTTTAAAAGGAAAGTTACGTTTCCTTTCTCTTAAGGAAATCTCTTATTGGGCCTACTTTAAATTAATTTGGGCCCATATCTATTTATTTTACTCAAAGAGTATTTTTCTTATTTTCGGTTCAATTTCCCGAAAATTCGCTTTGTCCGAAAATTAACTTCATAATTTTCCGAAATTACAGAATAATTTTCACGCTAATTGCGCATTATTCCCGTATTAATTTTACGGGTATTACATCCTCCCCCCCTAAAAGAAATTTCGTCCCCGAAATTTAAGTTGTCTGAAACAACTCAGGGTATTTCTCTCTCATTTCGTCTTCTCGCTCCCAAGTGGCTTCTTCCAATATCTGGTTTCGCCATAAACCTTCACGAGGGGAATATTCTTATTTCGTAATTGCTTCACCTCATACATTAGAATCTCTACCGGCTTTTCTTCGTAACTCAAGTCCGGCTTCAATTGTTGGTGAAGTCTTTTGTCTCTTAGCACATGATACGGGTCCAACACATACTTTCGCAGTGTAGACACGTGGAATACGTCATGGACTTGTGCTAACGACGTCGGTAATTCTAGCTGATATGCTACTTCACCGACTCTTTTCAAAATTTTGAAAGGTCCTATATATCTCGGACTCAACTTTCCTTTTTGTCCGAACCGTTTGACACCCTTCATAGGTGATACTTTCAAAAATACTTTATCACCTTCTTCAAATTCTAACGACCTTCGCTCTTGTCTGCATAACTCTTCTGGCGACTTTGGGCCGTTTGCATTTTCTCCCGAATTTTCTTAACAACTTCAGTCATTTCGCGTACCATCTCGGGACCTAATAGCGCCTTCTCGCCGATTTCATCCCAATGAACTGGGGATCGACATTTACGTCCGTATAAGGCTTCGTAAGGCGCCATTCCGATCGTTGCTTGATAGCTGTTGTTATATGAAAATTCTATTAACGGGAGATATTTACTCCAACTCCCTTGAAAATCCAAGACACATGCTCTCAACATGTCTTCGAGTGTCTGGATCGTCCTTTCCGATTGTCCGTCAGTCTGGGGATGATAAGCTGAACTAAATGATAATTTAGTTCCCAGAGCTTTCTGTAAGCTTTTCCAGAACTGGGACAGAAATCTTGAATCTCGATCTGATACGATCGATATCGGAATTCCATGGAGTCTCACTATCTCTTGAATGTAGAGTTCAGCGAACTTCTCCATGGGATAGGTCTGGTGAATAGGCAAGAAATGGGCGGACTTAGTCAGTCTGTCAACAATCACCCAAATTGCATCATAACCTTTCACCGTTCTTGGCAACCCGACGACAAAATCCATTGTTATATGGTCCCACTTCCACTCGGGAATCGTCAAAGGTTGTAACATTCCTGCCGGTCTTTGATGTTCTGCTTTGATCTGCTGACAAGTCAGGCATCTATGTACAAATGCAGCAACATCCTTTTTCATTCCCGGCCACCAATAATTTAGTCGCAAATCACGATACATTTTCGTTGCACCGGGATGCACCGAATATATTGTCGTATGTGCCTCCGTCATTAAAGTTCGACGAATCTCTTCATCTTCCGGCACATATAAGCGACTTTTAAATCGTAAACTCCCGTCTTCTCGGAATTCAAATTCCGATGAGACTTCTTTATCTTGTTCTCTTTGTTTCTTCAAGTACAACTCATCTTTCTTTTGTACTTCAATGATTCGGTCTAATAGTGTTGGCTTAAGTGTCAACACTGCCAACTTTTCTTCAATCTCTCCGAAATTGATTACTTCAACTCCGAATTGGCGTAATTCAGTGTTTACAGTTTTGCGGCTCAATGCATCTGCGACTACGTTCGCTTTTCCTGGATGATAATTTATCACACAGTCGTAGTCTTTGACTAACTCGAGCCATCTTCTTTGCCTCATATTTAACTCCTTCTGGGTGAAGAAGTACTTCAAACTCTTGTGATCCGTGAAGATCTCGCATCTTTCTCCGTAAAGATAGTGTCGCCATGTTTTAAGAGCAAACACTACGGCTGCGAGTTCGAGATCATGAGTGGGGTAATTTTTCTCATATGGCTTTAATTGTCGGGAGGCATAAGCGATCACCTTCCCGTTTTGCATTAAAACACACCCCAACCCATATTTAGAGGCATCACTATAAACAGAAAAATTTCCAGTACCCGAAGGTATTGCTAACACTGGAGCAGTTGTTAGCCTTTTCTTTAATTCCTGGAAACTTTGCTCACATTCATCCGTCCATTTGAACGGAACATTTTTCTTTGTCAAATTGGTGAGCGTCGAGGCGATGCTGGAAAAGTCCTTAATGAACTTTCGATAATACCCAGCTAGCCCGAGAAAACTTCTTATCTCCGTGGGAGTGGTTGGTCTTGGCCAATTTTCTATAGCTTCTATCTTGCTGGGATCTACTGAAATTCCGCTTCCCGAAATAACATGCCCCAGAAAGATTACTCGATCCAACCAAAATTCGCACTTTTTAAATTTGGCGAATAATTGTTTCTCCCGAAGAATTCCTAGGACCGCTCTCAAATGTTCCTCATGTTCTTCTTTTGTCTTGGAATAAATGAGAATATCGTCGATAAAGACGATAACACATCGGTCCAGCAATTTTTTGAATACTCGGTTCATCAAATCCATGAAGGCTGCCGGAGCATTCGTCAATCCGAAAGGCATGACCAAAAATTCATAGTGGCCGTACCTCGTACTGAATGCGGTTTTTGGAATGTCCGCTTCCCGGATCTTCAGCTGATGATAACCGGAGCGCAGGTCGATCTTAGAAAATACTGTTGCTCCTTGGAGTTGATCGAATAAATCGTCAATCCTTGGCAATGGGTATTTATTCTTAATCGTGATCTTGTTGAGTTCACGATAATCGATACACATTCTCATCGACCCGTCCTTTTTCTTCACAAATAAAACCGGGGCTCCCCATGGTGAGAAACTGGGTTGAATAAAACCCTTCTGCAACAAATCTTCCAATTGCTCCTTCAATTCTCGTAATTCGTTCGGTGCTAACCGATACGGGGATTTAGAGATCGGGGCAGCTCCAGGTACAAGATCGATTGCAAATTTAATCTCCCGATCTGGGGGTAATCCCGGAAGATCCTCGGGAAATACATCGGAATATTCGTTCACTATCGGAACCTCCTCAAGTTTAAGCTGGGAAGATTCCTCAGCATTCACCGCAAAAACTAGGAACGATTCGCAACCCGTATTTACGAGTCGCTGAGCTTTTAAAGCAGAAATCCGAGGGATTGAGTTTCTATTCTTTCTTCCCGAAAATTCAAACTCCTCTCCCTCTGGCGATCGAAACCTAACTACCCTTTTTGAACAATCAATAATGGCTCCGTATTTCGAAAGCCAATCCATCCCGAATATAATATCGTAATCATTCATCGGGATTACTATTAGGTTCACATCTAACTCTCTACCCTCAATTCTTACGGGACATTTCTCAACCACCAAATTTGATCGAGTTGGATCCCCATGTGGTAAAGATACCACGAAATCACATAATGAACGGGAGGGATAGATTCCTGCCCTGGCCACAAAGTTAGCCGATACAAACGAATGTGTGGCTCCCGAGTCAATCAAGATCGAAGAGGGCACGTGAAATATATTCAACGTACCCGTAACTACATTCGGGTTTGCCTCCGCCTCCTCATTAGTCAGAGTAAAAACTCTTGCAGGCACAGGTGGAGGTCGAATGAGGTTACGCGGTTGAGTCTGCACTGGAGGCTGACCTCTCGGGCAATTCCGTGCGATGTGTCCGGCCTCACCGCACCGGAAACATTGCAGAGTCTGCACCGGTCGTGTCCGTAGCATATGCCAAAGTGATTTCGTCCACACTGTTGGCATTGGGGCGCTGGTATCGGGGGTCGGTTGGGAACATTGGCCGGTCTCTGATAAGCATTCGGGCGCCACATCTGTTGACTCGGTCGATTTCCTTTATTCTTCGGGTCCTTGCCGAAGAATTGTCGCTTTTGGCCGCTTCCTCCTTGCTGTTGCTGACTCTCTCTTTTCCTACTTGCCTCTTGGGCTTCCCTTACTACTCCTTCCGCTTGTTCTGCGATCAACGCTCGCTCCGTCGCCTGACGGAACTCTAATTGGCGTACTCCCGCCACACTTAAATCTCGATAAAATTCGGGCTTCAGCCCTCGAAGAAATCTCGTACCTTTAGAGTATTGGTTGCCACGAGATGAGGTGCAAAACGAGATAATTCTTCAAATTTGCGGATGTATTCCGCAACTGGCATTCGCCCTTGTTTCAGGTTCATGAATTCATACATTCGCTGCTCCTGATCGTGAGCAGTGAAGTACTTATCATAAAACAGTTCCCTGAAGCGTTCCCATGTCATCGTCGCCGGATCTTCTAACACCTTTATGGTGTTCCACCAAAAACGCGCGCTTCCCCGAAATAGGGAAACGGCACACAACACCTTCTCATTGTTCGGCACACGACTGTATATAAATAAGTCTTCTATTGTGTCGATCCAGTCCTCAGCTGCCGCAGGATTAGTAGCTTCGGCGAAAACTGGTGGATTTAACTTACGAAATCGCTCCCCTATGATCTCTACGCGATCAGGCTGTGGGGATGGACGGTGCTCAGATGAGCTCTGGTGATTTATCAAATCATGAATTTGGTCTGACTGTCTTTGGATAAGTTCAGTCAGCCTATTTATCGTGTCATGCTCACGAGTCGGGGGTGGGGATTCAGATTCGCCCCTCCGACTGGACTCTCCAACGAACACGTTCCTCGGTCTTCCTCTTGGCATTTTCCAAATACTAGATAATTCATGTAACAAATATACATGAGATCACATAATCATATCAAAGTATTACACTTAACTTACAGGCGAGGCTGGTTCTCCCGGCTTTTGAGTGGCAGTACATGGACAGTCTTCAGAATCTAAAGCCTAAGCTCTGATACCACCTGTGGCGACCCTACTTCCTAATTAAGTTAATTGGCGGATTTCCCCGCAACAGAACACGCGGAAGACCCGATAAAATTTTCTTTTTTTTTTTTTTTAAAATAACCTACATAGTATTATATCGGGTTTACAAAAATATCTACTATTAATACTTTGGGCCGAAGCCCCAAAATTTCAAACCCAATATCAAACACTATGCCACTCCACAGGTCGCGTCCCATGTACTGCGCCACCCTCAAAAGTCCGTGGAGTCACCGCCGCCAGCTCGCCATGAATCTCAACCCTGACACTAGCGGTGTCGGGTTCATTCTTACCTACAAACAAAAATAGGATAGAACCCTGAGCTATTGCCCAGTAGGTGATTACATAACATGCAATACGTGCGTGCACTCCACCCAATCCGGTTCCTCACAATATAATATAATGCACACTCGACAAATCTCATCTATCAATTCTCAATTCTCAACAGGGCCCTAGGTCAGACTCGGCACCCACGTGCGCAATGGCAAAGTACACCATCAACCATGCGGTAGCCCACACCGGCCGCGCCGGGTCGCTCCTTCCGCACACAATCTCAACCCGACGGCTTTTTCCCCGAATGTTATACCACAAGTTCGGGTAGACAGGAATCTCACATCTGTCTGCCGTCCCTGAGCCAAATAATATCCGGTGGTTTACACCTCGGGTGGCTCAATCCCGAGTAGATGGGTGTCGCAAACCCCCTCTCCCACCAAGTGCATAATCGAGTCTGAACCTGACTGCCAAAATCGGCAACTCTACCCTTCTCACATTCGACACAATATCGTGTCACCGTATCATTACGGTACCTTCACCTCTCTTATGCATGTCGTGAAATGCATATCACATTCGTCACATATATCACGTATTATTTCTTACAAATAATACCCCAAAATACTCTCGTATCTTAAAATAAGGGTTGACCCGAAAATTCTAGTCAAAGTATGAATATACTTTGATTTAAAGATAAAATGAACTTAAAATAATTTTATTTGAATATTTGGGCCTAATTTAAGACAAAAGTCCAAAAATAATTAGACTGGTCGAATCGTGAAGTTCGGTCAACTTCAGACTTTTTTTTTTTTTTTTTTTTTTTTTTTTTTTTTTTAAAAGCATATGGTCAACCCGACATTTGGAGTCAAAATTCGGGACTCTTCACAGTGTTAGCGGTATTGCCCGAATTTGGATTTCGCGCGTCATTTGATCGAATTTGCGAAGTCTGATTTAGTTCGCGTGTCACCCGAAATTCACTCACAGGAATCACCCCGCGAAATTCAAGTTGACCCGCGAAACTTTAATCCGACCCGCTACTTCTCTCACAGGAATCACCCTGTGGTCGACCCGCGAAATTAATTCTGACCCGCGAAAAACCCATTTACTCACACAATAAAATCCATTTGAGTCCGCGAAGAACTTTTCGCGACCCGAATATAATTCGCGAACTAAACTTCGGCGAACTATCGAAAATCTGCCCGAATTTCAACCTTTCAAATTTGGCGAAATTTAAAATTTGGCCCGCGACCTTCTTTTCTCACTCACATCTTTACAAATCTTTCGGCCCGCGAATTTTATCGCAGCCCGCGATTTTCTTTCCTCTCTCACACTTCACGAACCTTTTTGGCCCGCGAATTCTTTTCAACCCGCGAATTTCTCATGAGCTGAAACTTTCTTCATCTCATCGAAATTCATATTTTCCAGAACTTCATCACATGAATCCGTTCCAGATTTCACATAAACATGTAAGAATTCACAGAACTCATATATTGAGCTCAAACTTAACATCTCAACACAGCAAATACAACACATAATCATTCAAAGCTCCCGAAATTCATGAATTCGGATGACCTTTCATCCAAATTCGTTAAACTAAATAAATCAAACTTAAAAACAGTTTGTAGGGGTTAAAAACCACCTACCTCACTTCCAAGTTAGCCGAAATTGCTTAGTTCTTCTCTGCTTTTCTTCGTTTGTTTTCTTTCGTTTGATATTTTCGTTTGTCCTTATCACCTTTTGAGATAAACCTTTAAAAGGAAAGTTACGTTTCCTTTCTCTTAAGGAAATCTCTTATTGGGCCTACTTTAAATTAATTTGGGCCCATATCTATTTATTTTACTCAAAGAGTATTTTTCTTATTTTCGGTTCAATTTCCCGAAAATTCGCTTTGTCCGAAAATTAACTTCATAATTTTCCGAAAATTACAGAATAATTTTCACGCTAATTGCGCATTATTCCCGTATTAATTTTACGGGTATTACAAAAGTGATATTAATACTTTACGATAGGGTAAAGTAAAAATTCTTTTGGGCCGTAAAAAAATATTCTTGGGCTTTTAGATAAATTCAGGTTTGGAGAAAAATTTTATGAATTAACCCAAAAATAAATTGCCTGAGTTCAACATTTGACTCCTCGGATGAGCTCTAAATTTTCTCCGAGGCTTAAAAAAATGTTATAATTCATGATTTACGAGTGTAGAGGATAATAACAAATTCTCATATAAAAACTCCCCCTCAACAATTGCCTGAGCAAACTTTTCAGTACCTACACATATTTTCGGTACATATGAAAATTTCTGATTTAAGTACAATTAAAGCATGTTAAGCAATTCAACATAGTTTCATTAAAAATTTTGCGTTTTTCAAAATAGTTAATCGCATTAGCAATTCTGAACTACTGCATGGATTAATGCATTTAAAACGTGCGAAAAATAAAAATATTTTTGTTTCGGGGTCAGATTTAATTATTTTAAATTTTTTTTTTATCACACAAAAATTTCCAAGACATATATGACATTAATTTTCCATAAAATCAGGTAACTAACCTAGTATTCTAAGAGCATAGTATGAATCACTTCGACAACTCTCGCAAGTTTCGCTCATATCACTCAATTTATTTTTATCAAGGAGATTTTTAGTAGATATATCACTCTTATCATCACAACAAAATTATATCAATTAATTTGTTATGGTAGTATTTTTAATCAACTTACCAAGTGAGAGTTCGTCATTGAATCAAAGGGACTTTTAAGGGATTATTTTTAGGCTCTGACTAAGGGGTAGGAATTTTGGATTAGTGAGCTTAAATATTCTTCTCTTCCATGGGCCCTTTTTGTGAGATTCTATTTTGATCCTTTTGCTTTTCCTTTCTTTAGTAATTTCTTTTCAGGGCTTTGAGAGATGAAATCTTCTTTGATTTTGGGTCGAGACTGTGTTCCTTTAGAAAGTTTCACAGTTATGGAGTTCGAACCCAAGACTGTGCTTCTCTTCTCGTTTTCTCTTCATAAGATCTAGATTATCATTGGAGAAGTTCACTTCGAGGTGCTTTACTTCTAGGTGTATACGAGATTATATAGGAGAAGTTCACAGTGAGATCAGTGTTTCTTTTCTATTATGATTGAGAAATGCGTAATGTGCATTAGTTTAGCTCTCCCCCTCTTTTTCTTGATTGAGTAACCCTGAATCATTTGAATAATGTTGAAGGCTTAATCGGGTGTTTGATGAAGAAAAAGAATGTCGGAGAAGGCTCAAAGGGGATCTCTAGAGAAAAAATAAAGGATTTATAATTTAGGCCAAGTGAGAAATTTCGTAATATGCCCTTATCATTTTCATCACAAAATAAACACAAAAGCAAGATTGAGGCTACGAAGTACAAACCAAAGGATAGTCATTTGAAGTGTGACACACAAAAAAAATATTGAGGTTCAAATTTTCACATGTATGATGTGGCTTTGTGTCTAGTGAATCAAACAAAGTTCTTTTGAATAAAAGAATGTCATATGAATTTTTAGGCAAAGAACTTATCATATATATCGAAGAAATATTTTTGTGAGTAATTTCAAAAATGGTCAAGATCATCGTCATCCCCTTTTTTTTATTTATACTATTTATATATGTATTATTATATATATTTATTTTATGTAAAAATAACATATATTTATATATATATATATACATTTTTTATTTTTAATTTTATTTTTAAAAAAAAATCTTAAAAGATAGAGTCACGCAAAATAATCAAGAAATATTAAGAAGCACATATAATATCAAATTGAAGCATAATAGAGCATGTAAAGCATATTTCAAGTAAAATTGAGATTCAACATGCCTAACTTAGCAATAAGGAACTGAAATCGTTGTTCATCCAATTCCTTAGTGAATAAGTCGGCAAGTTGAAGCTCCGTTTTAACAAAATACATATCTATCGTGCCTTTTTCTACATGATCTTTAATAAAGTGATATCGTATGTCTATGTGTTTCGTGCGTGAATGATGAACAAGATTGCAAGTAATGGCTATAGCACTTTGAGAATCACTATAAATGGAAATGTTATTGAAATCAAACCCGTAATCGCGTAGTTGTGTCCGCATCCATAGAATTTGCGAGCAACAGCTGGCAGCCGCAACGTATTCCGCCTCGGCCGTCGATGTTGACACACAATTTTGTTTCTTTGAAGACCAGCAGACCAACTTTTCGCCTAAAAATTGTGCTCCGCCAGACGTGGTTTTTCTGTCCATTCGACAACCTGCATAGTCAACATCAGTATAGCCAATAAGTCGAAAGTCAGTATTTTTAGGATACCAAAGCCCTAGGTTTTGAGTTGAGATATCGTAGAATCCTCTTGACGGCGTTCATGTGGGACTCCTTTGGGTCGGCTTGAAAGCGGGCGCATAGGCAAGTTGCAAACATAATGTCGGGTCGGCTGGATGTCAAGTAGAGAAGAGATCCAATAATGCTCCGATAGGTGGTGATGTTGACAGCCTTTCCAGACGGATCAGCATCCAGTTTGCAATTAGTAGACATAGTGTAATCATCGGTGTACTCTTGTCTTGATTAAATTTCCTCAGAATATCTCGGATATATTTGGTCTTACCTCTTGAATAAAGTTTCTTACGTTCGTCAGAAATTTCTTCGAAATTAGTTTTAGAAATTTCTAAGTCTCTCTGACAATCGATAAGAATCGTATTAAGGTCAGTAATTTTTGTCTCAGAGGTAACTATGGTTAACTCAAGACTAGAGATTTTTTCCTTAGCGTTAGATAAGAGAATTTCGAGATGAATTTTCTTATATAGTTGCTTCTGTAAATTGCTTTCGCTAAAAGCTAGTTTCTCTTCTAATTCCTTTGTTCGTTTCCGCTCGATTTTCATGTTAGTGTACTTCAGCTGTAACGATTCTAACATGTTTGATAATGTGGAATTAGTCAATTGTACTTCTTGTGACGAAGAGGATGCTTTGTCGTCGTCATCAGTCCTCTTGGATGGGTCATCTTTTGAAGCCTCTTTCTGTTTAGTGAGTTGGAATTTTTTGGAGTAGTAGTTGGCATCCTTTTTCTTGGGTAGTTTGCATTCCCTGGAGAAGTGACCTACCTTTCTACAATTATAACATTTTTGTGGTTCTTTGGCACTTTTTGATTCTGAGGACTCGGTCGGTCTTTCCCTTTGCTTGGAGCTAGATGTCCGAAGTCTATTGGCCGAAGACGAGGATTTTTTTTTGTAAAACTTTTTACTCATCATTTTAGAAATGAGAGCTAACTGTTTCTTGAACTCCTTCATATCAGGTTCGGAGTCCGAGTCCGATTCTTCTTCATCTTCTGAAGAACTTGGCAGCTTGATACTTTTATCCTTTCAAGATCGACTTTGCTTTCTTTCAGAGAAAAGTGCTATAGAGTCGTCGATCTGCTTGCCCTTTAGTTCTTTTTGGATCTCGCTTATATCTTCTTCATGTTGGGCGAGAGTATCGAAGACGGCGTGGATATCCATTTCGTCCAAATCCTTATTTTGTCGGATTTGAATGGATATTTTCTTCCACTCCGATTGAAGAGAAGAAAGAAATCTGATGTTGACCTCCATGTTGGTCTTGAATATATCTATCTTCCTCATTTCATTGAGAAGAGTTAGATATCTTTGATAGAGTTCATAAACTGATTCCTCTGTCTTGGCTTTGAAAGAGTCATAAGCTGTTAGGATATTTGCTTTCTTTGCTTTGACTCCAACTTCAGTTTGTTGCATCATTTTGTGGAGCTCGTCCCACATGGCTTTTGCACTCGATAGACTATCTATTTGCATATAGATGTCATTCAGTATACCTTGCATTAGGAAAGTCTTGGCTCCCAAGTCTCCTTTGGCTCTTAAACGCTCCCCCTCAGTATATTCACTAGGAACTTTAAGTCTTCTGGTTGCAGGAATAGGAGGATTGTTTGTGGCATCTCCTTCTTGGATGAGCCAGAATTGAGCTGGACCTTCTTGAAGTGACGCGATCAAATTTGTGGCTTGATCTTTCGTTTCCAAGAAGTTCAATAACTGGCTTCTCCATACCGTGTATTTGCCTCTTCGAAGAATTGGAGGGCGGACGTCATTTCCAAGTGAGTAAGCATCCATTTTTGTTGATTGATAGGATCTTCGTGAATGTTTGGAATAGTAATGAAAAATGCTTCACAAGTGACAAACTTAGTTAGAAATATTTGATTCGTACTTAAACAATTTCCTTTTTGAACCTATGATCGGTCGTGAAAGAGAAATTGTCATATTTTCGAAAATATTTGGTAATGAAAAATTGATACTTCAAGATTTGTTAAAGAAATTTGAATTATTGATCGAAAATATTGAGTATCAAAATTGATAGTTCGAAGACGAATATTTTTCGTAAGTTTTGAAGTTCACAATTTTTATTTCCTTTTAAATGCTGTGGTCAAAATGTATTTCGAGCAATAATGTTTTTCGATTTAAAAATATTAAACTTTTTAATCGAAAAAGTTATTCGAACGTTTAAGGATTTAGTTATATGTTTATCCAAAAATAGTTTCGAAAAAAAATGTTGAAAAGATGATCTTATCGAAAAATATTTTGTCGAAAAACTATGTTGATCACAAAAATTCTTATTGAATAACTTGTGATCGAAAAATTACTAGTGATCGAAAAACTTTGTTTTTAGTTTGACTCTAATTGTTGACTGTAAAATTTTTCGATGGAATATTTTTCGATCGAAAATATGTTTTGCCTGATTTTGGATCGAAAGATTTATTCGCTCGAAAAACGTATTTATATATGAATCGAAAGACTAATTATTGAAATAATGTTTTTCGAGTCTTAATTTTGAGTAAAATGCTCGAAAATAGTGTTTGTCGTCCAAATATTTATCGGCTGCAAACTTGGTCGAAAAATATTTTTCGATTCAAGTTTTTCGATCGAAGAACAGTTAAGTTCAATGTAATAGTGAAAATTCCAGATTCAATCGAGATGTTCAATTTAGACGCTGAAATTCTGGATAATCACTGGTTTAACAGTTCTAAATATGAACAAACACAGAATCAACCACATTTAATAGCAAAATATATCTAGATTTAAGAAAATCATATTGGACTCAAAACTTGATCGCAAACGCAAAAATCGATCTAAATCGAAAATCTGAATTATTATTACGTTTTAAGCGATTGAAATCAGTACATAGATCAATCCTAACATATAATCTATCACTTAATCATCAAAATCAACAAAAAATTCGCACAATTAAGTATATTGATCAAAATATAAGTCCGTGAGTTTTTCGATCGAAAAATCTAGAAAATTATTTTGATCTGAAAATTGCGAATTCTATCCAAAAAAAATCACGACTTGCTCTGATACCAATTGTTAGGTCCTGATTCATCAATCAACAAGCAATCTAAGCACGAATTCTTTGTATTCGAGTAAGAAATCTTACGATATACGATCGGTGGAATATCCACGTTGAAGATCTTGAGAGAGGTTGTTAGCTTTTCCGAGTTTATCGAGCGTGATCTCTCGTTTAAAATATAAATTCGATACTTGTGTTTTTCTGAATAATAATTACTCTCTTAACTTTGATAGTGTACATCATATTTATACCTATATCTAAGGTATAATTACTCTTAAGTCCTACACTATCAAAACTTCTAATTATGCCCCTAATTAGAAGGATAATGAAATAATAAAGCACAATTCTAACATTCTCTTCACCAGACATGTGAAATCAACATGTATAGTGATTATAATTCATTATATCCTTTAGAAGATTTTAGTAAAGTTAAGGAAGAAAATACTGATCATTTTAAAAATTCTACTTTCTGTTTTATTCCTGCTATTATTAAGAAAATAACTGATTTAAACGCTTCCTTAGAGGCAGAAAGAGTACCGAAAATAAGCAGACATGAAAAGCATTCCCTGCATGGCGGTGAATTAAATAAAAAACAAAAAACAAAAAGCAAAGCAGTGAAAACAAATATAATACTTAATAATCAAAATGCCTACACAAACTCCACCATAATCCCATTTTAGCCCCCATTAGTTATCTTTATATTGCTTCACAACTCATCATCCATCATAATATATGAGACATGTGACTAATATCAAGCTTTATTGGGATATAATATATGATTTTATATTCAAGTTCTGCCTTCTCGAGGCAGATCGGTATCTCACTCCATGCATGTATATATATGCCACCTTATTGCCTTCACTTCCATATTACATTATCAATATAAAAAAGAAAAAGAAAAAAATGGAACACTCCCATAACCAAATAACAATCACATTACTAGCCATCATGCTCACCAATGCAGCCACTGAAATTCTAGCTCAGGACACCCGGGACGGTATCTACTCGAGCACGTGCCCGAGGGTCGAGTCCATAGTTCAGGCCACGGTTCAAACCCACTACAATTCTAACCGTGCGATCGCACCGGGACTACTTAGGATGCACTTCCACGGCTGCTTCATACGAGGTTGCGATGGCTCGATCCTCATCGATGGTCTCAACACGGAGAAAACCGCTCCACCGAATCTTTTGTTGAGAGGCTACGAAGTCATAGATGATGCAAAGAAGCAGCTCGAGGCGGTGTGCCCTAATGTTGTCTCCTGTGCTGACATTTTGGCTCTCGCTGCTCGGGACTCCGTGGTTCTTGTAAGTCATTTGAAATAGATTTTTTCGGGGTTGCAGTTTTTGGGGCAGGCTTTGAATCTCATAACGGGGTTTTATGTGCAGGTGGGCGGGTCAACGAGGAACCATTTACCTTAGATTATGATATTCAAACCACACGACACATAGTTTTCGAGCTTCTTACTTGCAATCCTGTTCATCACTCACTCACGAAACACGTAGATATTTGCTATCATTTTATAAAAGATCATGTAGAAAAAGGCAATATAGATATGTATTTTGTTAAAACGAAGCTTCAACTTGCCGACTTATTCAGTAAGACATTGGATGAAAAGCGATTCCAACTTGCCGACTTATTCACCAAGGCATTACTAACTAAGTTTGTTACTTGTGAAGCACTTTTACCATTTCGATTCCAAACTTTCCCGAGATCCTATCAAGCAACTACAAATGGATGCTTACTCACTTGGGAATGATGTCCGTCCTCCAATTCGAATCCTCAATTTTAAAATCTTGTCCTGATTTTACATTGAAAGAAAAATCATAAATTAAGGACAAGATCAAATCTAAGAAAACACCTCCCATTATTTTACAAAATATTTTAACATAAGACAAATCTTCTTTAAAATGCGTAAAGGGAGGAAAAGAGTCATCTTCAAAAGGGAAAAAGATTTTTACTAACTCTTTTTCTACTCTATCCACAGGTAGAGTAAAAAAAAAGGTAAAACATGCAAAGGAAAGAGTGCATAGGATAGAATTTCAGAATCTAACAATCAAAGATGTCTCTTACATCCAAGGTCTCTGTTGAACATAGGACAATTCTGCGATAAGGGATTTCAAGTGGTGTTTCTAGTTGATCAGTGCAGAATCTTAAATAGTCAAAATCAAGAACTTCTTCCAGGATCTCGAATATCTAATCTGTATACCATCAATCTGACAACAGTACGACATTCGACATCTGTTTGCCTCATCTCACATACTACAATCAAGAGGAACATCTTATGGCATAAATGTCTGTCTCATCTAAACCTCAAAGTTCTTCACAAACTCTTTATCAAAAAGTTGGTAAACGGTCTACCAACGATTTCCCTTCACCAAGAGCATAATTGTTCTGCTTTTCGAATGAGAAAAATGAAGCGAGCATCACACAAACTCAAGCAAGTTGCTTGTACATCTCGACCCTTGGAATTACTTCACATGGACCTTTGTGGATCAATGTGTACACAAAGTATCAACGGTCGCAAATATGTCTTAGTAATTGTCGACGATTATTCTCGCTACACCTGGACAAGATATCTCCGAACTAAAGATGAGACAGGGGACTTGATAATAAGCTTTGTGAATACGACTCAGAATCTCCTGCAAAAGAAAATCCAAGTAATCCGAACTTACAACGGGACTGAAATCAAGAATCAACGTCTCACCAATTACTATCAATCACTTGGAATAATTCAACAATTTTCAGCCGCTAAAATGCCTCAACAAAATGGCGTCGTAGAACGGAAGAACCGGACTCTAGTTGAAGCTGCAAGAACAATGCTAATACATTCCGGTCTCCCTCATTTTCTATGGGCTGAAGCAGTGAGTACATCGTGCTTTACGCAAAGTCAGACGATTATTCACAAAAGCTTTGAAAAGTCGCCGTATGAGATAATAAATCAAAGGATTCCGAATATCACTTTCTTCAAAGTCTTCGGGTGCAAATTCTTTGTAGCCAACGATCGGGAGCATCGATGCAAATTCGACCCTAAAGCATTTGAAGTCGTCTTTGTTGGATATTCATCCACTTCTAAAGCATATTACGTCTATGTCAAGTCTTCTCGTACTATTTTTAAAAGCTACAATGTCACTTTTCAAGAAGTGACCGATTTGGCTTCTGAACAAAACAGTTCAGAACCCGAGCTTATAGGAGTGTTGGCACAAAGTCAACAACTTCCACCAACTTCTACCTCAATGTCAAAAGAAGCAATTCTCGCCGACCTCGAAGATTTGGATTTTCTATTTGAACATTTTTTTCGGAACGAGTCTCAAATGCCCGCTTCGTCTCATTCTATACCAAGCACCGCTCCTTCTCCCTCTACAGTAGAATTTACAATTGAGACCCCAATCCTCAGATTCCAACAAATGTTCCAGATTCTCCAAATTTTGAATCTTCAACTAGTGTTGCAACTCCTACCAATGTTGATGGGGAAATCCCTTCCAATTCACCTTCGGAATTGAATTTCCCAATTACGAATGATCAACCTATCAATTCAGGATGTCTCGATCTACAAATCAATGATGGGTCTACTTCGGTTCTTCCTCATGAACGCAAGTAGACTCGAGCTCATCTTATCGATCAAATCCAGTGATCCTTCAAGTGGACGCACTAGGACGTCTACAAAAAGCGGATTAATCACGTGCTTCTTAAGCCAAAACGAACCAACTAAGGTAGCCTAAGCCCTGAAAGACACGAATTGGGTGATCGCAAAGCAAGATGAACTCAACCAATTCGAGCGTCTACGAGTTTGGACACTAGTCCGAGACCGCATGGAAAAACGATTATTGGAACTAAATGGGTTTTCAAAAATAAGAAGAATGAGAACGGTGAAATTATCAGAAATAAAGCATGACTCGTAGCCAATGGGTAGAATCAACAAGAAGGAATTGACTACGATGAGAGGTATGCTCCAGTTGCTCGTATCAAAACAGCTTGACTAATTCTAGCATACGCGCTCATAAAGACTTCAAAGTCTATCAAATAGATGTTAAAACCGCCTTTCTCAACGTCGTGTTAAAAGAAGAAGTCTACGTCGCCCAACCCGATGGGTTCGTGCACGAGAATCATCCTGATTATGTCTATCGATTGGAAAAAGCTCTCTACGGACTAAAATAAGCCCCTCGTGCTTGGTCTGATGTTCTAATCAAATTTTTAGTCAAGTCCAACTTCATAAGAGGAACCATCGATACGACACTCTTCATCAAAAGGCAAGGCAAAGACTTGATGATCGTTCAAGTTTACGTGGATGACATCATCTTCGGCTCGACAAATGAACGACTACGTCAGAAATTCGGTAAACTTATGAAGACCAAATTTGAGATGAGCTTAATGGGAGAACTCCAATTCATTCCTGGATTACAAGTCAAACAAGTCGAAGATGGAATATTCATCAGTCAAACCAAGTATATTCGAGATATTCTGAAGAGATTTAATCAAGACAAGAGCACCCCGACGAATACTCCCATGTCAACAAATTGCAAATTGGATGCTGATCCGTCTGGAAAGGCTGTCAACATCACAACCTATCGGAGTATTATCGGATCTCTTCTATACTTGTCAAGCCGACCCGACATCATGTTCGCCACTTGCCTCTGTGCTCGTTTTCAAGCTGACCCGAAGGAGTTCCACATGCATGCAGTCAAGCGAATTCTACACTATCTCAAAGGAACTCCCAACTTAGGGCTATGGTATCCTAAAAACACTGACTTTATATTAATTGACTATACTGACGCTGATTATGTAGGTTGTCGAATGGACAGAAAAAGCACGTCTGGCGGAGCATAATTTTTAGGCGATAAGTTGGTCTGTTGGTCCTCAAAGAAGCAGAATTGCGTGTCAACCTCGACGGCCGAGGCGGAGTACGTCGCGGCTGCCAACTGTTGCTCACAAGTTCTATGGATGCAGACGCAACTACGTGACTATGGGTTTGAATTTAATAACATTCACATTTACAGTGATTCTCAAAGTGGCATTGCCATTACTTGCAATCAAGTTAATCATTCACGCTCAAAACACATAGATCTTCGCTATCATTTTATAAAAGATCATGTAGAAAAAGGCACTATAGATATATATTTTGTTAAAACGGAGCTTCAACTTGCTGACTTATTCACTAAGGCATTGGATGAAAAACGCTTTCAATTCCTTATTGCTAAGTTAGGCATGTTGAACCTCAATCTTACTTGAAATATGCTTTACATGCTCTTCTATGCTTCTATATGATATTCTATTTGCTTCTGGATATTCCTTGATTATCTTGCGTGACTCTATCTTTCAATTTGTTTGAAATAGTACATATATAATAATAATAATAATAATAATAAAATTGGGGGATGACGATAATTTTGCCTATTTTGATTACTGAAAATATTCTTTGATATTGTCTAGTTCTTTGCTTAAAAAATTCATGTGACATTCTTTTATTCAAAGAACTTCATTTGTTTCACTAGACGCAAAGCCACATCATATATGTGAAAATTTGAACCTCAATATTTTTTATTCTTGAGTGTGTCACACGTCAAATGACTATCCTTTGGTTTGTACTTCGTAGCTTCATTCTTGCTTTTGTGTTAGTTTGTCATGAAAATGATAAGGGCAACTTAGGATATTCCTCACATGACCCAAATTATAGAACCTTTTACTTTTCCCTCTAGAAATCCTCTTTGTGCCTTCTCGAACATTCTTTTTCTTTTGAAACCCGATTAAGCCTTCAACCTTATTCATAGGTTTCGAGGTTGCTCAATCAAGAAAAAGAGGGGGAGAAAAGAAGATGCACATGATGAATTTCTCAATCTTTATAAAAAAAGACTAACACGGATCTCGCTGTGAACTTCTCCTAGATAATCTCCTAGAAGAGAAGCACCTCGAAGTGAACTTCTCCAACGATAATCTAGATCTTATATAGAGAAAACGAGAAGAGGAGCACGGCCTTGGGTGCGAATTCCATAACTGTGGAACCTTCAAAAGAAACTCGGTCTCGACCCAAAAAGATCTCATCTCTCAAAGCATAGTACATAAGAAGATACCCACCTTGAACAAGTACAGAATAAAAGAAAAGAAAAAGGATCAGAAATGAATTTAAAAAAGGGCCATTGGAATTGAAGAATTTTTAATCCCACTAATAATAAAAAAATATCCTACCCTTTTAGTCAGAGCCTAAAAATAATCCCTTCAAAGTCCATTTGATTCAAATTGATGTCTTTTCACTTGGCAAGTTGATTAAATATGCTACGATAACAAATTAATTGATATAATTTTGTCATGTTGATATGAGTGATATATCTACTAAATATCTCCATGATAAAAATAATTTGAGTGCTATGAGCGAATCTTGCGAGACGAAATGATTCATACAATGATCTTAGAATATTAGTTTAGTTACATGATTTGACGGCAAATTATTATTTTATATATCATGAGAAATTTTTGCGTGATAATGTTCAAAAAGTACAATCTGACCCCAAAACAAAATATTTTTAAAAATATTATTATGATAATTTTTTTTTTCAATTTTGAAAATATTTTCGCACATTTTAAATGCATTAATACATGCATTGGTTTAGACTTGATAAAATGCGAATTTGTTTTTGAAAAACGCAAAATTTTCATGAATCCATGCTGAATTGACTAAATGCGTTACTTGTGCTTATCTAGTAAATTTTCATATGCAAAATTGTATTAACTATGTGCTACATTGACGAAAAGTTAAAACGTGCATTTGTTGAGGGGGAGTTTTACATATAAATTTGTTCTTATCTCCTAAATGATTTACTTGCAAACACGACTTCTAATATTTTTTTAAAGTATCATAGAATATTTTGAGCTCATCCGAGGAGTCAAGTGTTGAATTTCATCAACATTGGGAGATAATTGCATTTATTTCAAAAATACAGGGAGCATTATGCAATTTATTTTTGGGTTCATAAGTAAAAGATTAAATTTTTCGTTTAATCAGACCTGAATTTTAATTGAAGCCCAAAACATTTTTACGGCCAAATTTTTTTTTACCTTACCCGATCGTAATCACTTTTTCGATCGAAAAACTCACTCTCACACAACACTCACACTCGAAAAAGTTTTCGACTTCCAAAACTCTCTTCGGCGATTTCTTCCAAACTACTCATTCTTCAGTAAATTTCTGTCTAAACTCGCCGAATTTGAAGGTAGAAACCCGTTTCAGATCATTTTCCGTTCAAAAACGCACGATTCGCGACAATTTCTCAAAATCATTTGACGAAATTTTAACTTCGAAATTTTTTCGACTGAAAAGTCTTAAACTCTGAAAATAAACGTGTTTAAACTCGATCATTTGGATTAAAATCATGATATTTGGATTCACAACTGATTTCTGATCATTCCGAGTCCAGATTAACTCATGATTTACCCAGAAATCGTCATTTATGTTTTTCAGCGTTTACTCTTTGATTTCAAACTTTTTCTATCGAAAAAGTTCTTATCGCAAACAGTGTCATCGAAAAACTGTTGTTTTCACAAATTTTTATTCGATCAAAAAACTTCGCAGCGAAAACTATAATTTTTGAATAAATTTTATTCTATCGCAAAAATAAGTGTCGAAAACATTAAGTTTTTCGATATAGTTTTGTTCGATCGCAAAACTACGCGAAAACTTAAGTTTTTCGATAACTTGTTATTCGATCGCAAAATTACTCAACGAAAAACTCTTGTTTTCGACAACATTTAATTCGGTCGCAAAATTACTCAGCGAAAAACTTTTGTTTTCGACAAATTTTTATGCGATCGTAAGTCATCGGTGAAAATCTTGTCTTATTCGATACATTTTTATTCGATCGCAAAACTTAATGATCGAATAAATTCATGCTCGAATAAAAACATGCTGAAAAGACTTAACAAAATTTTCAAATTTTTTCTCTAAGTCTTTCGATAATAAACACTAACACTTACAAAGTTTTCTAAGTCTTTTTCGCCATACACATTTACTTAGTAAAATTCGCATATGTAAATTTCATCTAATGAATTTTATTTCATTCTTTACAAAAATGACACATCCAGAATACTCTCACATCTACACTTCTGGAAGTTAGATGACGTTCTACGACAACAACTACCAGTTGGACCGTGCCACCTTTCGGTGTCCGGATGAAGTTATAATCTCCATCCTCAAAGGACACCCTCTATGGCCAGCTCTGACGATGACCTCCTCCGTACAGATGGTCTACCTCCAGCAATTCTGGTGATGTATGTAGAGCTATGTCGTCGGCGATGACGTGGAATACACAACGAAGATCAATCAAAGACACGTCATCCTGAACAAGAACTTACTGGCCATGGTGCTCGATCTACAGAATCACAAAGAATACATCCAACTACCTACTGATGTAGTGATCGTTGAAGACATGCTCCGGATGGGATATAAACCCCCACCGACCAAATTGGCAAATTTCCAAAACAACGGGATCCCACACCCATGGAGGACTCTGTTCGGCATCATCAATAAATGTCTCTCCCCAAGGCACTCCGGGTTTGACAAGGCGAACGGAAACATCCTTCGCATCTTCCATGGAGTAATTTTCTCGAAGAAATATGACGTGGCCCAGCTAATATGGAATGACTTAGCGGACCAGATGCGTCAGATGGAGACCAAATCGAAGGCGAAGTTCCTTCCATATGTCCGGTGGTTCCCGGTGCTGATCTCCCATTTCATGGACGTACATCCGGAGATCCCGCGCCTACCACCTGTTGGAGGATATATCCCGTCTCGACTTCGATTCTTTCATAACCTGAAGGCAGCCGATCTAGCACTCCAACCGATGATGATCCCATTGGAGTTGCTCAGCCTAGTTGATCCAACCGAAGAGGCCTACCAGGATTACTGCCTAAATAACTCCATCACGGAGGAAATGGTACGGTCCGTGGATCAAGCTCCGGTGCCTTCTCAACGGGAATCCTTGGTGGAAACAACCGAGCCCGAAACCGCTGCTCAGGAGACAGAAACAACGGCTGTTGAGCCCGAAGGTGTCCCTCAATAAGTCGAATCTCATGAGGCCATCGAGTCTGATGAGGAATACAGACTTCAACGAAGGGGCTCACGCCAACAACAGATCTCTTCCCCTTTTGTATCTCCTTCTACGCAAATGGCTTCGGTGACATCTCCTCCACCATCAACGGTTCAGACAACCACACTAATTCACATTGAATCTGTTTCAACACCCATAGAGGTGATACATATCGTATCATCTCAAGGATTGGGTGGAAGTCCCGTTGGACCCCCGACATCTTCGGAGCAAACAATGGGCCAACCCACTGAAGTGGTGACTTCTCGGTTGATAACGGATGTTCTTGGACGTTTCGGTATTTTAAGACCTCTCCAAGGCGGCACATCGGCAATCTTCTCCGATGTTGTGACAGTGGAGCGCCTCCCTGGCCCCACTCCGACACCACCAATGATCGTGACGGAGCAATGTTTACAAGAAGCCCTCTCCACAGCCATCTCTTCTCTTGAAGATAGACTGATGGACATGATGCTCCAAGCTATTGAGACTTTCCGATGGGATATCGGGAAAACACCTGTCTCAGAGGCTGCTCCGTGCGAAGCCCACACCACACCCGTATCCTCACCACCACCATACACACACCCATACCACCCACCCTCACCACCCCAACTCAATCACCTTCCCTCATCAACCCATACACCATCCCAATCACCCAGCTTCATGACATCCTTATTTCTCGACTACTATCCCTAGATACTAGGACCCCAGCTGAGGAGAGTCTCTACAAACGGCTAGTCGATAAACCTGAGCCGCCCACCCAAACACGATGTCGTGAAGAAAGCTCTCGCACGAGGAGAAGACATGATGATCCCGATGATCCAGATCATGATGTGGGGGAGAAACGGCAAAGGACCACACGCAGCGGCCGTGGTCAGAGTCGAGAAAAACAGACAACGACTCAAGAAGCTGGAGGATCATCCACCAACCCACCAAACACGCAACCCACTACCCGCCCACAAACAACCACAACTCTCACCACATCCCACAGACAAACACTACCCCCACTCCCACAAATCCAAATCCAATCCCGACCTCTAACCTCCTCCAAAATCAACCAGAAGCAGTCGTCTACGATCCACATGCGATCGTAGATGATTACATCCTAAACGAGAAGTGGCTGACGCAATGGGAACCAGAGGAAGCTGTTCAAGCCAGACTCTCCAATGTCAGATACTTCTTACAACAAGCTTTTGTAGACTTGGCGCTGCTTGAAGACGAAAAACTTCAAGAAGGCGAGAACTACAACTCCGCTCTCCTCGAACTACCAGAGATGATCAAACATCGAGTCGACTCTCCTCCCAGCTTATCAAAGGGGACCGTCAGAGTCGAGACGCCTTGCAAGAATATACGGATTGAAGTTCTGTTTATTGAAGATATAAGGAAGCATATATGGAGGGCTCCTAATCGCATAAAGAAACTTAATGAGCTGAATCTACGGGATATCTCCCATTGGAAGATAGGAAGATGATGGAGCACATCTTCATGCTCAACTACCTTGGTCTAGATCGAAGTGCCATCCCAAAGGATCAACTCAAGAAAAATTTCAGGGACAAGCCACCGATCCTCCAACTCGTGGGCATATCGCACTCGATTGGAAGTTATCCAATCCCAATATATCACATCGAGTGAGCGGACAACAACCATACTCGAGAGGAGATAGATGAAAGCTATCTGCCGTTCCTTCCACCAGACGAAGTTTATCGTCTATTTCAAATGTATAAGAGAAAATACCAGACGCCCTCTGGTTACATCAAGAAGGAAGGACTCGAAGGGTTAAAGAGATTCATGGTGCGGCAGATCAAGTATCACATCGCACACGGCCTTCAAATTGTTGTAGAGAACAATATGAAGAAGGTCAACATGGAGTCTCCGCTCATGAAAGGCTTCCCACTCAATGACTTCCCCGAGAATTATATATTCAAGAAACAAGGCCTCGCCATAACTTATCGGGATCCAATTATTGGAAAGACGAGAGCTATGATGAAGTCTGAAATCCACAAATTATGTGACAGGATATTGAAGCTTGTGAGGAAGAACATAGAGAAGAGGTTGACAGAGATCACTGAAGATACGATCTTTGAAGATCTTGGTGAAGAAGAGGCCCCGCTCCTAAATGAGCTTTTGAATGCAATAAATGAAAGATTGAAGCTGAGGAATGCTGTCCGACACTACGATACAACATTGGAATTGAGGAAATCATTCTATGCCCGACAAGGATAAATAGAGCTGAAATGAAAACAAGCACAAAGGGGAAGATTGGAGAAACATAAAATTGTGCTTTGTTAATTAGTTATCCTTGTAATTAGGGGCGTAACTCGTAGTTTTGATAGTGTAGGTTAATAGTAAATATACCATGTAAATAGGTATAAATACAATGTACACTATCGAAATCAATACAAAAGTCATTTTCAGAAAAATCACATTCTAGAGAGAGAAGGTCAATCGAAAAACTTCCACTCTCTCCCGATCTTCAAACTCGATATTCGACCGAAGGTAGTTCTCGAGATTTATTAATCGAATATATAGAATATTCTTAGATCGATCGATAGTTGATAAAATAGGACCTAACACAAACGTTCACGAGATCCTACCAATCAACTACGACAATGGATGCGTACTCTCTTGGAAACAATGTCCGTCCTCCAATTCTAAGAAGAGACGAATATACCGTATGAAGCCTATTTATGATTTTCTTAGAGACGAAAGATCAAGCTAAAAGTTTGATAGCTTCTCTCCAAGAAGGACCTGATCAATTCTCACTTATCCAAGAAGGCGATGCCACAAATAATCCTCCCATTCATGCCACTAGAAGACTTAAAGTTCCTAGTGAATACTCCGAGGGGGAGAGATAAAGAGCTAAAGATGATCTCGGTGCTAAAACTTTCCTGATGCAAGGCATCCCAAATGACATCTATATGCAAATAGATAGTCTATCAAGTGCTAAGACTATGTAGAACGAGCTCCACAAAATGATGCAAAGGACCGAAGTCGGAGTAAAGGCTAAGAAAGCAAACATACTCACAACCTACGACTCCTTCAAGCTAAGATGGAGGAAAATCTCTACGAACTCTATCAAGGCTACTTGACCCTTCTGAACGAGATAAAGAAAATAGAAATATTCAAGACAAATATGAAGGTAAGCATCCGATTTCTTTCATCTCTTCATCCGGAGTGGAAGAAAATATCCATGCAAATTCGTCAAAATAATGATTTGGACGAAATGGATATCCACGCCATTTTCGGCAATCTCGCATAGCACGAGGAAGATATCAGTGAGATACAGAAAGAATAAAAGGGCAAACAGATCGAAGACTCAATAGCTCTAGATTCGGAAAGAAAAACTAGTCGAACTCGTAAGATAAGAATATCAAATTGCCGAGTTCTTCATAAGAAGAAGAGAGTCAGAATCAGATTCCGAGCCCGACATGAAAGAGCTCAAGAAGCAATTGGCTCTCATTACAAAAATGATGAGCGAAAATTTCTACAAAAAGAAGTCCTCCTCCTCAGCTAATCGACTTCGGACCTCAAAGCACAAGGAAAGACAAGTCGAGTCTTCAGAATCCAAAAATGCCAAAGAGCCACAAAATGCTACGACTGTGGCAAAATAGGGCACTTCGCCAGAGAATGCAGTCTTCCGAAGAAGAAAGATGCCAACTACTACTCAAAGAAATTTCAATTAACTAAACAAAAGGAAGGTGGAGTAGCCTCAGATGCCAACTACTACTCAAAGAAATTTCAGTTAACTACTCAAAGAAATTTCAATTAACTGGTTAGGAGACACAACGGATTCTGAAAAAGACAATTTAGCTCTTATGGCATTTCTTGACGATGCCTCAGACGCAAGCTCAACGAGGATGTCCGACTACCTACATTATTAGTCATGTTAGAATCTTTACAAATTAAATATACTAACATGAAAAGTGAGCGGAAAAGTATAAAAGAGTTAGAGGAGAGACTAGCACTTAGCTAAAATAATTTCCAAATGCAATTAGATAAGAAAGTTCACTTAGAATTTCTCTTATCTAATGCTAAGGAAACTATTACTAGTCTTGAATCTAGGATAGCTATTTCTAAGACTAAAATTAACGACCTTAGTAAAACTCTTAGCGATAGTCAGAGAGAGTTAGAAATTTCTAGAAATAATTATGAGGAAATCTCTGATGAACGTAAGAAGCTTTACTAAAGGATTAAGACTTTAGATGATCTTTTAATAAAAAGGGGACAAAAGGATCAAACTATTTTTCTAAATCAGCCACATTATATAGAAGTTTATTATCCTGTTGAAGGATTAGGTTTTAATAATACTTGTAACTTGAAAAAGGTTAACGTAAAACAATTATATGATATCAAGTATGTGGGTTTAGGATTAACTTCTTTAATGGCTTGTACTAACGCTTCAGAAATAAATGCCTTAGAAGAATCCAAAAGAAAAGCCAAAACTAGGACTAACATCCCCTTTGATTACATTAATTTGAATAGTAGTTACAAGACAGGAGAAATAAACATGTCTACTGGCTATAATTCATTATATCCTATAGAAAATATATCTAAAGTCGAGGAAGAAAATATTGATCATTCTAAAAATTCTACTTTATGTTAAATTCTTACTATTATTAAGAAAAAAGCTGATTTAAATTCCTTCCTTCGAAACGGAAAGAATGAATTTTGAAGCAGACAAGAATGTGCCTTTATTGGAGATTTCAAATCTAAAAAATTCCACAGTTTTGACAAACATCTTAAAATCTTGTTCTGATTTAATTTGAAAGAAAAATCATTAACTGAGGACAAGACCAAATTTAAAAAAACTTCTCCCGTTATTTTACAAAATATTTCAAAAGAACAAAAATTCTCTTTAAAAGCGTCAGAGAGAAAAAGAGCCTTTAAATGCTTCGAAAGCGAAAATGTCGATTACTAATTCTTTTTCTACTACATCCACAACTAAAGTAGTTAAAGAGAAGAAGCATACTAAGGAGAGAGTGCAAAGCCTAGAAATTAACAAGAAAAATATTGATGACTCATTTTCAAAATTTACTTTTGTACCAAAAATAAAGGACACTCGGAAAAATAGAGTCGTTTCTAATTTTGATGTTGTTGCTTAAACTTATGCTTTAAAAAACTATTAATTTTGAACGCACAAATTTTAAAATCGGCTCCACTTCAAAAATTAAACACATTCATTTTAAGACAAATGCGAGTCTTATGTCTCGTGGAGACAAGATCCAGCTATTAAGCAAGCTTATAGCTCGATTCACTCTTGCTCTCACCTAAGGTACCCAGTCCAAGTACACTAGGAGACTAGCTAGAGAAAACATATTCTCCTCAACTAAGATGGATAAGACATTTATCCGAGCGAAATTAATCTACCATGTAAGGTTCACCCTCAATGGGTTCCCAAAACACCATCTAGGCCAACGCAAGCCAAACAGGCTTAGTTGCCTGAAGAGGTAACACCTAAACCAACTATCTCTGAATTGGTTTGGGTACCTAAAATTACTCCTAACAATGGTTTAGGAACCATAAGTAAACGAACTTTGACCACTAAATCTGCTAATCCGAGAGGACCAATTTAAAAGTGGGTACCTAAGTCTCTCTAAACTTTTCTATGCAGATCCATCATGTGTGGTATCTAGATTCGAGTTGCTCCACACACATGACGGGAAATCAAGAAATGTTGAGCAACGATCAAGACCGATACAACGGTAAACTCAGATCTGCAACAACGGTTCATCTCCAATTCTAGGCTTTGGAGATACATTCTGAAGTATCTGACAATAAAAGATGTCTCTTACGTCAAAGGTCTCAAACACAACATGTTCAGCATAGGACAATTCTGTGATAAAGGCTTTCAAGGGGTATTTCTAGTTGATCAGTGCAGAGTTCTAAATAATCAGAATCAAGAACTTCTTAATGGAGCTCGTAGATCAAATCTCTATACCATAAATCTGACAAATGTTGGACCTTCGACGACTGTTTGCCTCATCTCTCAGACGACAATAAAAAGAAGCAGCTTATGGCATCAAAGAATGTCTCATCTTAACCTCAAAGTTCTTCAAAAGCTTTCTACTAAAACATTGGTCAATGGTTTGCCAACTATTACACTATAACAAGAGGATCAATGTTCGGCTTGTCATATGGGTAAAATGAAGAGAGCGTCTCGCAAACTCAAGCAAGTAGCTTCCACATCTTGAACTTTGGAATTACTACACATGGACCTATGTGTACCGATGCGTACACAAAGTATCAACGATCGCAAGTACGTGTTAGTGATTGTCGATGATTATTCTCGCTACACTTGGACAAGGTTTCTACGAACAAAAGATGAGACTGGAGACTTGATAATAAATTTTGTGAATACAACTAAGAATCTCCTGTAACAGAAAATCCAAGTAATCAGAACTGACAATGGGACTGAGTTCAAGAATAAGCATCTTAGTATTTTTTATCAATCACTTCGAATCGTTCAACAATTTTCAGCCGCTAAAACGCCTCAACAAAATGGCGTCGTATAACGGAAGAACTGGATTTTGGTTGAAGCTGTAAAGACTATGCTTATACATTCCAATCTCCCTCACTTTCTATGGGATGAAGCAGCGAGTACAACCTGCTTTACGCAAAATCGGACGATTATTCACAAATGATTTGAAAAGACGTCGTACGAGATACTAAATCAAAGGATTCCGAATATATCCCTTTTTTAAAGTCTTCGGGTGTAAGTGCTTTGCAGCGAATGATCAAGAGCATCGAAGGAAGTTCGATCCTAAAGCATTCGAAGCCGTCTTTATCGGATATTCTTCAACTTCTAAAAGCATACCGCGTCTATATCAAGTCTTCTAGTACAATAAAGGAAAGTTATAACGTTACATTTCACGAACTGACCGATTTGACTTCTAAACAAGACAGTTCAGAATCCGGGCTTGTAGTCGTGTTGGCACAAAGTATACAAATTCCGACAACATTTCCCTCACCGTTAGTAGAAGCTCTTCCCGCTGATTTGGAAGACTTTGATAAGACAAATACAAGTCTTAAGTCTCGTAGGAAACAAGGTCCGACTATTAAGCAAGATTATAGCTCGATACATTCTTGTCCTCATCTAAGGTACCCAGTCCAAGTACACTCGGCTAAACACCTTAGGAGACTAGCTAGAGAAAAGATTTTCTCATCCACTAAGATGGATAAGACATTTGTCCGAGCTTGTTAGGTCCTATTTCATCAACTAGCAATCAATCTAAGCATGAATTCTAGATATTCGAATGAGAAATCTCGAGAATTACCTTCGGTCAAATATCGAGTTTGAAGGGGGAGAGAGAAATGATTAGAGAGTGGACGTTTTCGATTGCCTTTCTCTCTCTATAATGTGAATTCAATACTTTGTGATTTTCCGAAAATTTTTGTGTATTGATTTCGATAGTGTACATTGTATTTATACCTATTTACATGGTATATTTACTATTAAGTCCTACACTATCAAAACTACGAGTTACGCCCCTAATTACAAGGATAACTAAATAACAAAGCACAACTTCTATGTTTCTTTAATCTCCCCATTGTGCTTGTTTTCATTTCAGCTCCGTTTATCCTTGTCGAGCGTAGAATGATTTCCTCAATCCCAATGTTGTTTCGTAGTGTCAGACAGCATTCCTCAGCTCTAGTCGTTCATTTATTGCATACAGAAGCTCATGTAGGAGCAGGACCTCTTCGTCACCAAGATCCTCGAAGATCATTTCTTCAGTGATCTCCGCCAACCTCTTCTCAATGTTCTTCCGCACGAGCTTCAACGTCCCGTCAGAAAATTTGTGCACTTCAGACTTCATCATCGCTCTCGTCTTTACAATAATTGGATTTTGATAAGTGATTAGCGATGCCTGGTTTCTTGAAGATGTAATTTTCTTGGAAGTCGTTGAGCGGGAAGCCTTTCATGAGCGGAGACTCCACGCTGACCTTCTTCATATTGTTCTCTACGACAATTTGAAGGTCCTGTGCGGTGTGGAACTTGATCTGCCGCACCATGAATCTCTTTAACCCTTCGAGTCCTTCCTTCTTGATGTAACCAGAGGGCATCTGGTATTTTTTCTTGTACATTTGAAATAGACGATAAAATTCGTATGGTGGAAGGAACGACAAATAGTTTTCATCTATCTCCTCTCGAGTATGGTTGTTATCCGCTCGCTCGATGTGATAGATTAGGGATGGATAACTTCCAATTGTGTGCGATACGCCCACGAGTTGGAGGATCGGTGACTTGTCCCTGAAATTTTTTCTGAGTTGATCCGTAGGGATGACACTTCGATACGGAACCAGGTAGTTGAGCATGAAGATGTGTTCCAACTTCTTCCTCTCTTCCCACTGGGAGATGCCCCGTATATTCAGCTCATTAAGCTTCTTGATGCGATTAGGAGCCCTCCAAATCTTCTTTCTTATATCTTCAATAAACGGAACTTCAATCCGTATATTCTCCCAAGGCGTCTCGACTCTGAAGGTCCCCTTTGATAAGCAGGGAGGGGAGTCGACTCGATGCCTGGTCATCTCTGGTAGTTCGGGGAGAGCGGAGTTGTAGTTCTCGCTTTCTTGAAGTTCTTCGTCTTCAAGCAGCACCAAATCTACCGAAGCTTGTTGTAAGAAGTATCTGACGTTGGAGAGTCTGGCTTGAACAACTTCCTCTGGTTCCCATTGCATCAGCCACTTCTCGTTTAAGATGTAATCATCTACAATCACATGTGGATCGTAGACAACTGCTTCTGGTTGATTTTGGAGGAGGTTAGAGGTCGGGATTGGATTTGGACTTTTTGGAGTGGAAGGTAGTGTTTGTGTGTGGGATGTGGTGGGAGTTGTGGTTGTTTGTTGGCGGGTAGTGGGTTGTGTGGTTGGTGGATGATCCTCCAGCTTCTTGAATCGTTGTTTGTTTTTCTCGACTCTGACCACGGACGCTTCATGTGGTCCTTTGCCGTTTCTCCCCCTCATGACGATCCGGATCATCGGGCTCGTCATGTCTTCTCTTCGTGTGGGAACTTTCTTCACGGCACCGTGTTTGGGTGGGCGGCTCAGGTTCATCTACTAGTCGCTTGTAGAGACTCTCCTTAGCTGAGGTCCTGGTCTCTAGGGCTAGTAGTCGAGAAATGAGGATGTCATGAAGTTGGGTGATAGGAATGGTATATGGGTTAATGAGGGAAGGTGATTGTGTATGATTGGTAAGGGTGGGTTGTATGGGGGTGTGTATGGTGGTGGTTAGTGGTGGTGAAATACCGATGTGCCGCCTGGGAGAGGACTTGAAATACCGGAACGTTCAAGGACATCCGTTAACAACCCAGAAGTCACAACTTCGGTGGGTTGGCCCATTGTTTGCTCCGAAGATGTCGGGGGTCCGATGAGGCTTCCACCCAATCCTTGAGATGATACAGTACTATGGATGTTGAAAAAGTTTCAATGTGAATCTGTGCGGTTGTCATGGTGGTGGTGGAGACGGTATCAAAGCTATTTGGGTTGAAGGAGATGCAGAAGGGGCAGAAATCTGTTCTTGTCGTGATCCCCTTCGTAGTAGTCTGCATTCCTCATCAGACACAGTGGCCTCAGGAGATTCGGCTTGTTGAGGGACACTTTCGGGCTCAATAGCCGGTGTTTCTGCTCCTGAGCCTCAGCTTCTGGCTCTTGTGGCACCACCAAAGTTTCTCGTTGAGAAGGCACCGGTGCTTGATCCACTGACCGTACCATTTCCTCTGTGATGGAATTATTTTGGCAATAATCCTGATAGGCCTCGTTTGTGGGATCAGCTAGGCTGAGCAACTCCAGTGGGATCAGCATCGGATGGAGTGCTAAATCGACTGCCTTCAGGTTATGAAAGAAACGTAGTCGAGGTGGGATATATCCTCCAACTGTTTGTAGGTGCGGGATCTCCGGATGTATGTCCATGAAATGAGAGATCAGCACCGGTAACCACCGAGCATATGAAAGGTACTTCGCCTTCAATTTTGTCTCCTTCTGACGCATTTGGTCAGCTAAGTCATTCCATATTAGCTGGGCCACGTCATATTTCTTCGAAAAAATGACTCCATGAAAGATGCGAAGGATATTTCCGTTGGCCTTGTCAAAACCGGAGTGCTTTGGAGAGAGGCATTTATTGATGATTCCAAACATTGTCCTCCATGGGTGTGGGATCCCGCTGTTTTTGAAATTAGCCAATTTGATCAGCGGTGGCTTATATCCCATTCGGGGCATATTATCGACGATCACTGCATTTGTTGGTAGTTGGTAGATTGAGCACCATGGCCAATATATTCTTGTTCAGGTGACGTGTTTTGTATTGATCTTTGTTGTATATTGCACGTCATCGCCAATGATGTGACTCGTCATACATTTCCAGAATTGCTGGAGGTAGACCATTTGTACGGAGGCTGTCACCGTCAGAGCTGGCCATAGAGGATGTCCCTTGAGGATGGATATTATCACTTCATCCGGACATCGGAATGTGGCGATGTCGAATTAATAGTTGTTGTCGTGGACCGGCATCCAACTATCAGAGGGCAGATATGAGAGTACTCTTGATGTGCAATTTCTGCAAAGAAGAAGTGAAATTTTCATTAGATGGAAATTTTTATATTCAAATTTTTCTAAGTGTGAATTGCGAAAATGACTTAGAAAAATTTGAAAATTTTCTAAGTGTTAGAAAGACTTTGAGAAAAATTTGAAAAATTTGCTAAGTCTTTTCAGCGTGTTTTTATTCGATCGTTAAATTTTGCGATCGAATAAAAACTTATCGAAAATTCAAGATTTTCGCCGCTGATTTTTCGATCGAATAAAATGTTGTCGAAAATATTTAGTTTTTTTTTTCGCCGCGTAGTTTTGCGATCGAATAAAATGTAGTCGAAAAATAAAAGTTTTTCGTTGAGTAATTTTGCGATCGAATAAAATTATATCGAACACTAAAGTTTTCGCCGCGAAGTTTTTCGATCGAATAAAAACATATCGAAAATATAATGTTTTCGCGGCTGAGTTTTGCGACCGAGTAAAACATAACGAAAACTAAAGTACTTCGATGACACTGTTTGCGATAAGGACATTTTCGATCGAAAAAGTTTGAAATCAAACAGTAAACGCTAAAAAAAACGGATGAAGATTTCTGGGTAAATCATGAGTTAATCTGGACTCGCAACGATCAGATATCAGTTGCGAATCCAATATCATTATTTTAACGGAAATCGTGCGTTAATCTGGACTCGCAACTGTCGCAAATCGTGCGTTTTTTAACGGAAATATGATCCGAAACTGGTTTCTAGCTTCGAATTCGGCGAGTTTAGACAAAAAAGTTCTGAAGATTGAGTAGTTTTGAAGAAATCGCCGAAGAAATTTTGGAATCCGAAAAATTTTTCAATTGTGAGATGTTGTGTGACAGTGAGTTTTTCGATAGAAAAAGTAATATTAATACTTTTCGATCAGGTAAAGTTTAAAGGGTTTTGGGCCAAAAAAATATTTTGGGCTTTCGTTAAAATTCAGGTCTGATTAAAGGAAAGATTTAATCTTTTACTTGTGAACCAAAAAATAAATTGCATAATGCTCCCTGTATTTCTGAAATAAATTCAATTATCTCCCAATATTGATGAATTTCAACACTTGACTCCTCGGATGAGCTCGAAATATTCTGTGATAATTAAAAAAATATTTTAAGTCGTGTTTGCAAGTAAATCATTTGTTAGGTCCTCTTATATCAACTACCGATCGATCTAAGCACGAATTCTATATATTCGAATGATAAATCTTACAAAATAGCTTTCGATCGAATATCTTCTTTGAAGATCTTGAGAGGGAGTGTTTCTCGATTACTTTTCTCTCTCTTAGAATATGAATTCAATGCTTGCATTTTTCCGAAAATGAACTCGTATTGATTTTGATAGTGTACATTGTATTTATATCTTTTTACATGGTATATTTACTATTTAGCCCTACACTATCAAAACTACTAATTACGCCACTAATTATAAGGATAACAAAATAACAAAGCACAATTCTAATGTCTCTTCAATCTCCCCCTTTGTGATTGTCTTCGTTTCAGCTCCATTTATCCTTGTCGGGCGTAGAATGATTTCCGTAATCCCAATGCTGTCTCGTAACGTCTGACAGCATTCCTCAACTCCAACCTCTCATTTATTGCATCAAGAAGCTCATTTAAGAGTGGGGACTCTTATTCACCAAGATCTTCGAAGATCGTCTCTTCAATGATCTCTCCCAATCCTTTCTGGATGTTCTTCCTCGCTAGCTTCAACGTCCCGTCACAGAACTTGTGGATTTCTGACTTCATCATAGCTCTCGTCTTTCCAATGACAGGATTCCGATAAGTTATGGCGAGGCCAGGTTTCTTGAATATGTAGTTCTCGGGAAAATCATTGAGTGGGAAGCCCTTCATGAGCGGAGACTCCATGTTTACCTTCTTCATATTATTCTCTATAGCAATTTGAAGGTCGTGTACGGTGTGATACTTGATATGCCACACCATGAATCTTTTCAGTCCCTCGAGTCCTTCAGTCTTGATGTATCCGGAGGGCGTCTGATATTTTCTTTTGTACATCTGATATAGACGGTAGACCTCATCCGGTGGAAGGAAGGGGAGATAGCTCTCATCTATCTCTTCTCGAGCGCGGTTGCTGTCCGCTCGCTCAATGTGGTAGATTGGGGTAGGGAAGCTTCCAATTCGAGTGAGAAACCCCCACGAGTTGGAGGATCGGTGGCTTGTCCCTGAAGTTTTTCTTCAGTTGATCCATTGGGATGCCACTTCGATCTGGACCAACATAGTTTAGCGTGAAAATGTGCTCCATTTTTTTTCCTATCTTCCCAATGTGAAATACCCCGTAGATTTAGTTCGTTGAGCTTCTTTATCCGGTTAGGAGCTCTCCATATATGCTTTCTAACATCTTCAACGAACGGGACTTCAATTCTGATATTCTCCCACGGCATCTCGACTCTGACGGTCCCCTTTGATAAGCGGGGAGGGGAGTCGACTCGATGGCTGGTCATCTCTGGTAGTTCGGGGAGAGCGGAGTTGTAGTTCTCGCTTTCTTGAAGTTCTTCGTCTTCAAGCAGCACCAAATCTACCGAATCTTGTTGTAAGAAGTATCTGACGTTGGAGAGTTTGGCTTGAACAACTTGCTCTGGTTCCCATTGCATCAGCCACTTCTCGTTAATATGTAATCATCTACGATCGCATGTGGATGGTAGACGACTGCTTCTTGTTGATTTTGGAGGAGGTTAGAGGTCGGGATTGGATTTTGATTTGTTGGAGAGGGAGGTATTGTGTGGGATATGGTGGGAGATGTAGTTGTTTGTTGGCGGGTTGTGGGTTGTGTGGTTGGGGGGTTTGAGGATGATCCTCCAGTTTCTTGAGTCTTTGTTGTTTGTTCTCGACTCTAACCATGGTCGCTTTTTGTGGTTCCTTGCCTTTTCTCCCCTCATGACGATCCGGATCATGTCTTCTTTTGGTGCGAGAGTTTTCTTCTCGGCACCTTGCTTGAGCAGGCGGCTCGGGTTTATCTATCAGCCTTTTGTAGAGACTCTCCTCAGCGGGGGTCCTAGTCTCTAAGGCTAGGAGTCAGGAGATGAGAATATCATGAAGTTGGGTGATCGGGATGGTATAGGGATTTATGAGTGAAGGTGATGGAGTTGGGGTGGTGAGGGTGGGTTGTATGGGGGTGTGTATGGTGGTGGTAAGAGGTGGTGAGGAGATGGGGGTGGTTTGAGCTTCTGACGGAGCGGCTACGGAGACCGGTGATTTCCCGGTATCCCTTCGGGAGGTCTCAATGGCATGGAGCATCATCAGGCGATATACGAGAGAAGAAATGGCTATGGAGACTGCTTCTTGTAACATTTCTCCGTCACGATCATCGGTTGAGTGGGGCCAGGGAGACACTCCACTGTCACAACATCGGAAAAGGTTTCCGATGTGCCGCCTTGAACAACTCTTGAGATTCCAGAATGTCCGGGGACATCCGTTATCAACCCTGAAGTCACCACTTCAGTGGGTTGGCCTATTGTTTGCTCTGAAGATATTGGGGTCCAATATGGCTTCCACCCAATCCTTGAGATGATACAGTAGGTATTACCTCTACGGGTGTTGAAACAAACTCGGATTGAATCTGTACTGTTGGTTGATCCGTTGGTGGTGGAGGAGGTGTCACCGAAGCCGATAGAGTACTGAAGGGGACACAGACGGGGCTGAAATTTGCTGTCGGCGAGAGCCCCTTCCTTGAAGTCTGTATTCTTCATCCGATTATGTGGCCTCAGGAGATATATCGTGTGGAACACCTTCGGGCTCGACGGTCGGTGTCTCTGTCTCCTGAGCCGTGGCTTCGGGCTCGGTTATTTCCACCAGAGATTCCCTTTGAGATGCTGTCGGAGCTTGATCCAAGGCCCGTACCATCTCCTCCGTGATGGAGTTATTTTGACATTAGTCTTGGTAGGCCTCGTCCGTTGGATCAGCTAGTCTAAGCAGCTCCAAAGGGATCAACATTGGTTGGAGCGCTAGGTCGGCTCCCTTCGGGTTGTGAAAGAAGCGAAGGCGAGGTGGGATGTATCCTCCAACCGGTGGTAGTCTCGGGATTTCTGGATGAACGTCCATGAAATGCGAAATTAGAACCTGGAACCACCGTACGTATGGGAGGTACTTCGCATTCGACTTGGTCTCCCTTTGACGTATCTGGTCCGCTAGATCATTCCATATAAGCTGGGCCACGTCGTATTTCTTTGAGAAAACCACTCCATGGAAAATGCCAAGGATATTTCCTTTCGCCTTGTCGAAGCCGGAGTCTTTTGGGGAGAGGCATTTATTGATTATGCCGAACAAGGTCCTCCACGGATGTGGGATCCCGCTGTTTTGAAAATTTGCGAGTTTTGTCAGCGGGGGCTTGTATCCCATCCGGAGCATGTCCTCCACCATCTTCGCGTCCGTTGGAAGTTGATCGTAGTTGTCGTAGTGCGGGAAATCAAGCACCATGGCCATAAGATTTTTGTTCAGGACGACGTGTCTTGTATTTATCTGCGTCGTCTATTCCACGTCAGGTCCGACTACATGGCTCTGCATAAGTCCGCAAAATTGTCGGAGGTAGACCATCTGTACGGAGGCGGTCATTGTCAGAGCTGGCCATAGTGGGTGTCCTTTGAGGATGGAGATGATGACTTCATCCGGACACCGGAATGTAGCAAGGTCCAGCTGGTAGTTGTTATCGTGGACCCTCATGTAACTTCCAGAAGGATAGATGTGTGGGTAATTTGGAGTTGTCATTTCTGCAAAGAATGAAATAAAATTCATTAGATGGAAAATTTCAAATGCGAATAGATTGAATTAAATGTGAATTACTTAGAGAATTTTAAAAATTATCTAAGTGTTAAAGTTGATAATCGAAAGACTTATTGAAAAAGTTAAAAGTCTTTTCAGCGTGTTTTTATTTGAGTGACAATTTATTCGATCGTTAAATTTTGCGATCGAATAAAAATGTGTCGAATAACTCGAGTTTTTTGCCGATGACTTTTATGATCGAATAAAAAGTTGTCGAAAAAATTAAGTTTTTCGCCCCATAGTTTTGCGATCGAATAAAAGAATATCGAAAAACTTAAAGTTTTCACCGCTTATTTTTGCGATCGAATAAAATTTAATCGAAAAATTATTTTTTCGCCGCGAAGTTTTACGGTCGAATTAAAATATATCGAAAACAAAAGGTTTGCGACGCTGAGTTTTGCGATCGAATAAAACTTAACGAAAACAAAAGTTTTTCGACGACACTGTTTGCGAGAAGAACTTTTTCGATCGAAAATTTTTCAAATCAAACAGTAAACGCGTAACACGTATATTTCGATTTCTGGATAAATCATGAGTTAATCAAGATTAAGAACGTTCAGAAAATAGTTGCGATCCAAATATGATGATTTTAACTCAAACGGTCGAGTTTAAACACGTTGATTTGAGAGTTTAAAATCGTTTTAGCCGAAAAAGTATCAAAATGAAATTTCTTCAAATGTTTTTGAGAAACAGTTTGCGAACATGTGTTTTGTCCGGAAAGTGATTCGAAACGTGTTTCTACCTTCGAAATCGGCGAGTTTAGGAAGAAAATCACTGAGATAACTGAGGTTTTGGTGAAATCGCCGAAGAGAGATCGAAGAGTGTTTGTAAGTCGAAAAGTTTTTCGATGGAGAGAAGTTGCGTGTAAGGGTGTTTTTCGATCGATAAAGTGGTATTAATTCTTTACGATCGGATAAGGTAAAAATACTTTGGGGCGTAAAAAAATGTTTTGGGCTCTAGTTAAATTTCAAGTCTGATTAAGAAAAAATTTAATCTTTTATTGATTAACCCAAAAATAAATTGCATAATACTCCCTGTACTTCTGAAAGAAATGAAATTATCTCTTAACGTTGAAGAAATTCAACATTTGACTCCTCGGATGAGCTCGAAATTTTCTGTGATGCTTAGAAAAAATATTATAAGTCATGTTTTACAAGTAAATCATATAGGATATAAGAACAAATTCTCATTTAAAACTCCCCCTCAACAATTGCATGTTTGAACTTTTCGTCATCTAAGCACATATTTAGTACAATTTGGCATATGAAAATTTACTATTTAAGTACAAGTAACGTATTTTAAGCAATTCAGCATAGATCCATTAAAATTTTGCATTTTTAAAAAAAAAATCGCATTTTATCAATTCTGAACCAATGCATGTACTATTGCATTTAAAATGTGCGAACAATATTTTCAATAATAAAAAATATTTTTATTATAAAAATTTTTTTCGGGGGTCAGATTGGACATTTTGAACACTATCACGCAAAAATTTCTCATGACATATAAAATAATAATTTGTCAAATCATGTAACTAAATTACTATTCGAAGATCATAGTATGAATCATTTTGACAACTCTCACAAGTTTCGCTCATAGCACTCAATTTATTGTTATCATGGAAATATTTAATAGATATATGACTCATATCATCACGATAAAATTATATCAATTAATTTGTTATCGTAGAATTTTTAATCAACTTACTAAGTGAAAGTTCATCATTTTGAATCAACGGGACTTTGAAGGGATTATTTTTAGGATCTCACTAAAAGAGTAGGATAGTTTTGAGGATTGGTGAGCTTAAAAATTCTTCTATTCCAGGGGCCCTCTTTGAAATTCATTTATGATCCTTTAGCTTTTCTTTTCTTCTCTGCTTGCTCAAGATGAGTGTTTTCTTCTTTACAAAGCTTTGAGAGATGAGATCTTCTTTTTGGGTCGAGACCGTGTTCGTTTCGAAGGTTCCACAGTTATGGAATTCGAACCCATGGCCGTGCTTCTCTTCTCGTTTTCTCTATTTATAAGATCAAGATTATCGTTGGAGAAGTTCACTTCGAGGTGCTTCTCTTCTAGGTGTAGACGATATTATCTAGGAGAAGTTCACATCGAGATCCGTGTTTTGCTTCTATAATGATTGAGACTTGTATCTCTTTTTCTCCCCTTCTTTTTCTTGATTGAAACCCCGAAACTTAGGAATAATGTTGAAGGCCTTATCGGGTTTCATAAGAAAAAGAATGTCGGAGAAGGCTCAAAATGGATTTCTAGAGGTAAAAGTAAAGGATTTATAATATGGGCCTAGTGAGGAATTTCCTAATTTGCCCTTATCATTTTCATGACAAGCTAACACAAAAGCAATAATGAAGCTATGAAGTACAAACCAAAAGATAGTCATTTGAAGTGTGACACACTCAAGAATAAAAATATTGAGGCTCAAATTCTCACATATATGATGTGGCTTTTTGTCCAGTAAGACACACTAGGCTCTTTGAATAAGAGAAAGTCACATGAATTTTTAGACAAAGAACTTAATCATATATCACAGAAATATTTTCGTGAGTATTTCAAAATAGGCAAAATTATCGTCATCCCCCATTTTTTTTAATTTTATTATTATTATATTTATTTATTATTTTATTTTTATTTTCCTTTGTAAAAAAAATTTGAAGGATAGAGTCACGCAAGATAATCAAATAATATGAAGAAGCGCATAGAATATCATATAGAAGCATAATAGAGCATGTAAAACACTTTTCAAGTAAGATTGAGATTCAACATGCCTAACTTAGCAATAAGGAATTGGAATCGTTTTTCATCCAATGCCTTACTAAATAAGTCGGCAAGTTGAAGCTCCGTTTATACAAAATACATATCTATAGTGTCATTTTCTATATGATCTTTTATAAAATGATAGCGAATATTTATGTGTTTCGTGCGTGAATGGTGAACAGGATTGCAAGTTATGGAAATAGCACTTTGAGAATCACTGTAAATGGGAATGTTATTAAATTCAAACCCGTAATCGCGTAGTTGTGTCCGCATCCATAGAACTTGCGAGCAACAGCTGGCAGCCGCGTACTCCGCCTAGGCCGTCGAGTGGCACACAATTTTGCTTCTTTGAGGACCAGCAGACCAACTTTTCGCCTAAATATTGTGCTCCGCCAGACGTGCTTTTTCTGTCCATTCGATAACCTGCATAATTAGCGTCAGTATAGCCAATTAATCTAAACTCACTATCTTTAGGATACCATAGCCCTGAGTTGGGAGTTCCTTTGAGATACGGTCGAATTCGCTTGACTGCATGCATGTGGGACTCCTTTGGGTCAGCTTGAAAACGACCACATAGACAAGTGGCGAACATGATGACGGGTCGGCTGGACGTCAAGTAGAGAAGAGATCCGATAATGCTCCGATAGGTTGTGATGTTGACTGCCTTGCCAGACAGATCAGCATCCAATTGGTAGTTTGTTGATATGGGAGTATTCATCGGTGTTCTCTTGTCTTGATTAAATCTCTTCAGAATATCTCGGATATATTTGGTTTGACTGATGAAGATTCCATCTTCGAGTTGCTTTACTTGTAGTCCAAGAAAGAATTGGAGTTCTCCCATTAAGCTCATCTCAAATTTGGTCTTCATGAGCACCAAATTTCTGACAGAGACGTACATTCGTCGAGCCGAAGATGATGTCATCTACGTAAACTTGAACGATCATCAGGTCTTTGCCTTGTCTTTTAATGAAGAGTGTCGTATCGATGATGCCTTGTATGAAGTTGGACTTCACTAAAAATTCGCTTAGGACATTATACCAAGGGCTTGTTTTAGTCCATAGAGAGCTTCGTCCAATCAATAGACATGATCGGGATGATTCTCGTGCACGAACCCGTCGGGTTCAGACTTCTTCTTTTAACACACCATTGAGAAAGGCGGTTTTAACATTTATTTGATAGACTTTGAAGTCTTTATGGGCCGCGTATGCTAGAAATAGTCGAATTGCTTCGATACGTGCAACCGGAACATACGTCTCGTCGTAGTCAATTCCTACTTGTTGATTGTACCCCTTGGCTATGAGTCGTGCTTTATTCCTGATTACTTCGTCGTTCTCGTTCTTCTTATTCTTGAAAACCCATTTAGTTCCAATTATTGTTTTGCCTTGCGGTCGAGGAGCTAATGTCCAAACTCGTAGACGTTCGAATTGGTTGAGTTCATCTTGCATCGCGATTACCCAATCCGGGTCTTTAAGGGCTTTGGCTACCTTGATTGGTTCGTTTTGGCCTAAGAAGCATGCAAATAATCCGCTTTGTGTAGACGTCCTAGTGCGTACTCCACTTGAAGGATCAACAATTATTTGGCCAATAGGATGAATTCAAGTCCATTTAAGTTCATGAGGAAGGAACGAAGTAGATCATTCGTTGATTTGTAGATCGAGATGTCCTGAATTGATTGTTGATCATTCGTCGTTGGGAAATTTAATTCTGAGGTTGAATTGGAAGGAATTTCCTCATCTGCATTTATAGGAGTTGCATCACTAGTTGAAGATTAAGAATTAGGAGAATCCGTAACATTTGTCGGAGTTTGAGGATTGGGAGTCTCAATTGGAGTTTCTTCCGTAGATGGAGAAGGAGCACTGCTTGGTATAGAATGATACGAAGCAGGCATTTGAGACTCGTTCCGATAAAAATGTGCAAATAGAAAATCCAAATCTTCTAGGTCATCGGGAATTGCTTCTCTTGACTTTGAGGTAGAAGTTGTCGGAAGTTGTTGACTTTGTGCAAACACGCCTATAAGCTCGGGTTCTGAACTGTTTTGTTAAGAAGCCAATTCGGTCACTTCTTGAAAAGTGACGTTGTAGCTTTCCAAGATAGTACGCGAAGACTTGATATAGATGTGGTATGCTTTAGAAGTGGATGAATATCCAACGAAGACGGCTTCAAATGCTTTAGGGTCGAACTTGTTTCGATGCTCCCGATCGTTGGCCACAAAACATTTGCACCCGAATACTTTAAAGAATGAGATATTCGGAATCCTTTGATTAGTTATCTCATACGGCGTCTTTTCAAAGCGTTTGTGAATAATCGTTCGATTTTGCGTAAAGCATGGGTATTCACTGCTTAAGCCCATAGAAAATGAGGGAGACCGGAATGTATTAGCATTGTTCTTGCAGCTTCAACAAGAGTTCGGTTCTTCCGTTCTACGATGCCATTTTGTTGAGGCGTTTTAGCGGCTGAAAATTGTTGAATAATTCCAATTGACTGATAGTAATTGCTGAGGCGTTGATTCTTGTATACAGTTCCGTTATCAGTCCGGATTATTTTGATTTTCTTTTGCAGGAGATTCTGAGTCGTATTCAGAAAACTGATTATAAAGTCTCTAGTCTCATCTTTTGCTCGAAGATATCTTGTTCATGTGTAGCGAGAATAATCATCGACAATTACTAACACATTTTTACGACCGTTGATACTTTGTGTACGCATTGGTCCACAAAGGTCCATGTGAAGTAATTCCAAGGGTCGTGATGTAGAAGCAACTTGCTTGAGTTTGTGTGATGCTCGCTTCATTTTTCCCATTTGACAAGTCGAACAATTATGCTCTTGATGTATGGAAATAGTTGGTAGACCGTGTACCAACTTTTTGATTGAGAGTTTGTGAAGAGCTTTGAGGTTTAGATGAGACAAGAGTTAATGCCATAAGTTGTTCCTCTTGATTGTAGTCTTTGAGATGAGGCAAACAGCTGTCGAAGGTCGAACTGTTGTCAGATTGATGGTGTATAGATTTGATCTTCATGATCCTGTTAGAAATTCTTGATTCTGACTACTTAAAATTCTGCACTGATCAGCTAGAAACACCATTTGAAATCCTTTATCGTAGAGTTGTCCTATGCTGAACAGGTTGTGTTTAAGACCTTGGACGTAAGATACATCTTTGATTGTCAGCATAGGTCTTAAACACAATCTGTTCAGCATAGGACAATTTGCGACAAAGGATTTCAAGTGGTGTTTCTAGCTAATCAATGCAGTATTTTAAATAGTCAGAATCAAGAACTTCTAACAGGATCACGAAGATCAAATCTATACACCATCAATCTGACAACAGTTCGACCTTCGACAGTTGTTTGCCTAATCTCACAGACTACAATCAAGAGGAACGGCTTATGGCATCAACGCTTGTCTCATCTACACCTCAAAGCTCTTCACAAACTCTCAATCAAAAAGTTGGTACATGGTCTACCAACTATTTCCATACATCAAGAGCATAATTATTCGACTTGTCAAATGGGAAAAATGAAGCGAGCATCACACAAACTCAAGCAAGTTGCTTCTACATCACGACCCTTGGAATTACTTCACATGGACCTTTGTGGACCAATGCGTACACAAAGTATCAACGGTCGTAAATATGTGTTAGTAATTGTCGATGATTATTCTCGCTACACATGAACAAGATATCTTCGAGCAAAAGATGAGACTGGAGACTTGATAATCAGTTTTGTAAATACGACGCAGAATCTCATGCAAAAGAAAATCCAAGTAATCTGGACTGATAACGGAACTGAATTCAAGAATCAACGTCTCAACAATTACTATCAGTCACTTTTCAACAATTTTCAGCCGCTAAAACGCCTCAACAAAATGGCGTCGTAGAACGGATGAACCAGACTATAGTTGAAGCTGCAAGAACAATCCTAATACATTCCAGTCTCTCTCATTTTCTATGGGCTGAAGCAATGAGTACCGCAAGCTTTAAGCAAAATCGGACGATAATTCACATACTCTTTGAAAAGACACCGTATGAAATAACTAATCAAAGGATTCCGAATATATCATTCTTTAAAGTATTAGGGTGCAAATGTTTTGTGGCCAACGATCAGGAGCATCGAAGCAAGTTCGACCCTAAAGCATTTGAAGCCGTCTTCGTTGAATATTCATCCACTTCTAAAGCATCCGCGTCTATATCAAGTCTTCGCGTACTATCTTGGAAAGCTACAACGTCACTTTTCAAGAAGTGATCGATTTGGTTTCTGAACAAAACAGTTTAGAACCCCAGCTTATAGGCGTGTTGGCACAAAGTCAACAACTTCCGACAACTTCTACCTCAAAGTCAAGAGAAGCAATTCCCGCTGACCAAGAAGATTTGGATTTCCCATAATGAACATTTTTATCGGAACGCATCTCAAATGCCTACTTCGTCTCATTCTATACCAAGCAGTGCTCCTTCTCCCTCTACGGAAGAAATTAAAATTGAGACTCCTAATCCTCAAACTCCGACAAATGTTACGGATTCTCCTAATTCTGAATCTTCAACTAGTGTTGCAGCTCCCACAAATATAGATGAGGAAATTCCTTCCAATTCAACCTCAGAATTGAATTTCCAAACTACGAATGATCAGCCCATCAATTCAGGATGTCTCGATCTACAAATCAGCGAAGGATCTACTTCGGTTCTTCCTCATGAACGCAAATGGACTCGAGCCCATCCTATTAACCAAACAATCAGTGATCCTTCAAGTGGAGTACGCACTATGACGTCTACACAAAGCGGAATTTCTTTAGCATTATATAAGCCCTTCAAGACCTGGATTGGGTAGTCGCGATGCAAGATTAACTCAACCAATTCGAGCGCTTACGAGTTTGGACATTAGTTCCTCGACCGCAAGGCAAAACAATAATTGGAACTAAATGGGTTTTCAAGAATAAGAGGAACGAGAACGGTGAAATAATCAGGAATAAAACACGACACGTAGCCAAGGGGTACAATCAACAAGAAGGAATTGACTACGACGAGCCGTATGCTCCGGTTGCACGTATCGAAGAAATTCGACTATTTCTAGTATATGCGGCCCATAAAGACTTCAAAGTCTATCAAATGGATGTTAACACCGCCTTTCTCAATAGTGTGTTAAAATAAGAAGTCTACGTCGCTCAACCGGACGGGTTCGTGCACGAGAATCATCCCGATCATGTCTATCGATTGGACAAAGCTCTCTATGGACTAAAACAAGCCCATTTTTTTTTGTATGATGTCCTAAGCGAATTTTTAGTTAAGTCCAACTTCATAAGAGGCACCATTGATACGACACTCTTCATCAAAAGACAAGGCAAAGACCTGTTGATCGTTCAAGTTTACGTTGATGACATCATCTTCGGCTCGACCAATGAACGTCTCTGTCAGAAATTTGGGTGAACTCATGAAGACCAAATTCGAGATGAGCTTAATGGGAGAACTCCAATCTTTCTTGGACTACAAGTAAAGCAACTCGAAGATGGAATCTTCATCAGTCAAACCAAATATATCCGAGATATTCTGAAGAGGTTTAATAAAGACAAGAGCACACCAATGTTGATCCGTCTGGCAAGGCAGTCAACATCACAACCTATCGGAGCATTATCAGATCCCTTCTTTACTTGACGTCCAGCCGACCTGACATCATGTTCGCCACTTGTCTATGTGCTCGTTTTCAAGCTGACCCAAAGGAGTCCCACATGCATGCAGTCAAGCGAATTCTACGATATCTCAAAGGAACTACCAACTTAGGGTTATGGTATCCTAAAGATACTGATTTTAGATTAATTGGCTATACTGATGCTGATTATGTAGGTTGTCGAATGGACCTAAAAAGCACGTCTGGCGGAGCATAATTTTTAGGCGAAAAGTTGGTATGTTGGTCCTCAAAGAAGCAAAATTGCGTGCCACTCGACGGCCTACGTGGAGTACATCGCGGCTGCCAGCTGTTGCTTGCAAGTTCTATGGATGCGGACACAACTACGCGATTACGGGTTTGAATTTAATAACATTCCCATTTACAATGATTCTCAAAGTGTTATTGCCATTACTTGCAATCACGTTCACCATTCACGCACGAAACACATAGATATTTGCTATCATTTTATAAAAGATCATGTAGAAAAAGGCACTATAGATATGTATTTTGTAAAAACGGAGCTTAAACTTGCCGACTTATTCACTAAGGCATTAAATGAAAAACGATTCCAATTCCTTATTGTTAAGTTAGGCATGTTGAATCTCAATCTTACTTGAAAAGTCCTTTACATGCTCTATTATGCTTCTATATGATATTCTATGTGCTTCTTGATATTCTTTGATTATCTTCCGTGACTCTATCCCTCAAATTTTTTTACAAAGAAAAATAAAAATAAAATAGTATATAAATATAATAATAATAATAATAAAATTAAAAAAAATGGGGATGACGATAATTTTGCCTATTTTGAAATACTCACAAAAATATTTCTTTTATATATGATTAAATACTTTGTCTAAAAATTCATGTGACTTTCTCTTATTCAAAGAGCCTAGTTTGTTTCACTAGACAAAAAGCCACATTATATATGTGAGAATTTGAGCCTCAAAATTTTTATTCTTGAGAGTGTCACACTTCACATGACTATCTGTTGGTTTGTACTTCATAGCTTCATTGTTGCTTTTGTGTTAGTTTTTCATGAAAATGATAAGGGCAACTTAGGAAATTCCTCACTATGCCCATTTTATAAATCATTTACTTTTACCTCTAGATATCCCTTTTGAGCCTTCTCCGACATTCTTTTTCTTTTGAAACCCGATCAAGCCTTCAACATCGTTCCTAAGTTTCGGGGTTGCTCAATCAAGAAAAAGAGATCCAAGTCTCAATCATTATAGAAGAGAAACACGGATCTCGTTGTGAACTTCTCCTAGATAATCTCGTATACCCCTAGAAGAGAAGCACCTCGAAGTGAACTTCTCCAACGATAATCTAGATCTTATAAATAGAGAAAACGAGAAGAGAAGCACAACCTTGGGCTCGATTTCCATAACTGTGGAACCTTCGAAAGGAACACGGTCTCGACCCAAAAAGAAGTTCTAATCTCTCAAAGTTTTGTAAAGAAGACGAGACTCATCTTGAGCAAGGAAAGCTAAAGGATCAGAAATGAATTTCAAAAAGGGCTCCTGGAATTGAAGAATTTTTAAGCTAATTAATCCTCAAAATTACCCTACCCTTTTAGTCAGAGCCTAAAAATAATGCCTTCAAAGTCCCTTTGATTCAAAATTGATGAAACTTTCACTTGGTAAGTGGATTAAATATGCTACGATAACAAATTAATTGATATAATTTTGTCGTGATGATATGAGTGATATATCTACTAATATTTCCATGATAAAAATAAATTGAGTGTTATGAGCGAAACTTGCGATAGTTGTCAAAATGATTCATACTATGATCTTAGAAACTTAGTTTAGTTACATGATTTGACGACAAATTAATATTTTATATGTCATGAGAAATTTTTGCGTGATAATGTTGAAAATGTCCAATCTGACCCCAAAACAATATTTTCAATAACAAAACAAAATATTTTATGTTCGCACATTTTTAATGCATTATTACATGCATTGCTTCAGAATTGATAACATGCGAATATTTTTTTTTTAAAAACGGAAAATTTTAATGAAGCTATGCTGAATTGCTTAAAATGCGTTACTTGTACTTAAATAATAAATTTTCATATTCCAAATTGTACTAAATATGTGCTTAGATGCCGAAAAGTTAATACATGCAATTGTTGAGGAGGAGTTTTACATTAGAATTTGTCCTTATCTCCTATATGATTTACCTGTAAAACATGACTTCTAATATTTTTTCTAAGCATCACAGAAAATTTCGAGCTCATCCGAGGAGTCAAATGTTGAATGTCATCAACATTAGGAGATAATTTCATTTCTTTCAGAAATACAGAGAGTATTATGCAATTTATTTTTGGGTTAATCCATAAAAGATTATATTTTTGCTTAATCAGACCTGAATTTTAACTAAAGCCCAAAATATTTTTTACGGCCCAAAGTTACCATACCCGATCCTAAAGTATTAATACCGCTTTATCGATCGAAAAACTCCCTCACACGAAACTTCTATCCATCGAAAAACTTTTCGGCTTCCAAACACTCTTCGAACTCTCTTCGGCGATTTCACCAAAACCTCACTTATACTCGGTGATTTTCTTCCTAAACTCACCGATTTCGAAGGTAGAAACACGTTTCGAAACACTTTCCGGTCAAAAACATTTGAAGAAATTTCGTTTTCATACTTTTTCGACTAAAAACGATTTTAAACTCTCAAATCAACGTGTTTAAACTCGACTGTTTGGGTTAAAATAATGATACATGGATTCGCAACTGTTTTCTGAACGTCCCGAATCCAGATTAACTCATGATTTACCCAGAAATCGAAATTTACGTGTTACGCATTTACAGTTTGATTTGAAAATTTTTCGATCGAAAAACGTTTGTTTTCGTTATGTTTTATTCGATCGCAAAACTCAGCATCGAAAACCTTTTGTTTTCGATATATTTTCATTCGATCGTAAAACTTCGCGGCGAAAACTTAATTTTTCGATTAAATTTTATTCGATCGCAAAACTAAGCGGCGAAAACTTTAAGTTTTTCGATATTCTTTAATTCGATCGCAAAACTACGCGGCGAAAAACTTAAGTTTTTCGACAGCTTTTTATTCGATCGCAAAATTACTCAGCAGAAAACAATTGTTTTTGATAACATTTTATTTGATCGTAAAAGTCATCGGCGAAAAACTTGAGTTATTCGACACATTTTTATTCGATCGCAAAATTTAACGATCAAATAAATTGTCACTCGAATAAAAACACGCTGAAAAAAACTTAGAAAATTTTTCAAGTTTTTCTCCAAGACTTAGAAAATTTTCGATCGCAAAAATTAATGTTCGAATAAAAATACGCTTACGAGACTTTGTCAACTTTACAACTTTTTCACCAACTCTTTCGCAAATAATCCTTAACACTTAAAAATTTTCAAAATTTCTTCAAGTACATATTTAATTCCATCAATTCGCATATGTAATTTTCCATCTAATGATTTTTAGTTCATTCATTACAGAAATGACAACTCCAAACTACCCAAACATCTACCCTTCTGGAAGTTTCATGCCAGTCCACGACAACTACCAGCAGGACCTTGCTACATTTCGGTGTCCAGATGAAGTTATCATCTCCATCCTCAAAGGACACCCTCTATGACCAGCTTTGACAATGACGTCCACCGTACCAATGGTCTATCTCCAGCAATTCTGGGGAAGTATGCAGAGTCTTGTCACCGGCGATAGCGTGGAATACATGACGAAGATCAATACAAGACATGTCGCCCTGAACAAGAACCTAATGGCCATGGTGCTCGATCTACCGCACCACGAACAGTACGACCCACTTCCAACGGACGCGGAGATCGTGGAAGATATGCTCCGGATGGGATACAAGGCCCCGCTGACCAAACTAGCGAATTTTCAAAACAGCGGGATCCCACATGCGTGGGGAACCTTGTTCGGCATAATCAATAAATGCCTCTCCCCAAAACACTCCGGCTTCGACAAGGCGAACGGGAATATACTTCGCATTTTCCATGGAGTGGTTTTCTCAAAGAAATACGACATGGCCCATGTGATATGGAATGATCTAGGGGACCAGATACGTCAAAGGGAGACCAAGTTGAAGGCGAAGTACCTCCCATACGTGCGGTGGTTCCCGGTTCTGATTTTGCCTTTCATGGACGTTCATCCAGAAATCCCTAGACTACCATCGGTTGGAGGATACATCCCAACTCGCCTTCGCTTTTTTCACAACCCGAAGGCAGCCGACCGAGCGCTCCAACCGATGCTCATCTCATTGGAGCTGCTTAGACTAGCTGATCCAACGGACGAGGCCTACCAAGACTATTGTCAAAATAACTCCATCACGGAGGAGATTGTACGTGCCTCGATCAAGCTCCTTCTTAAAGTGAATCTCTGGTGGAAATAATCGAGCCCGAAGCCACGGCTCAGGAGACAGAGCCACCGGCCGTCGAGCCCGAATGTGTTCCTCACGATGTATCTCATGAGGCCATTGAATCGGATGAAGAATACGGACATCAAAGAAGGGCTCTCGCCGACAGCAAATCTCGGCCCCGTAGGTGTCCCCTTCAGTACTACCGGTTTTGGTCACAACTCCTCCACAACCAACGGATCAGCCAACCGTACAGATTCAACCTGAATCTGTCTCAACACACATAGAGGTGATACCTACCGTATCATCTCAAGGATTGGATGGAAGCCCAATTGGACCCCGATATCTTCGGAGTAAACAATAGGCCAACCCACTGAAGTGGTGACTTCAGGGTTGATAACGGATGTCCTCGGACGCTCCGGAATATCAAGACATGTTCCAGGCGGCACATCGGAAATCTTTTCTAATGTTGTGACAGTGGAGTGCCTCCCTGGCCCCACTCCACCGATGATCGTGACGGAGCAACGCTTACAAGAAGCACTCTCCACAGTCATTTCTCGAAGATCATTTTATGGACATAATGCTCCAAGCCATTGAGACCTCCCGAAGGGATACCGGGAAAGCACCAGTCTCTGGGGCCGCTTCGTCCGAAGCTCAAACCACCCCCGTCTCCCCACCACCTCTTACCACAACCATACACACCCCCATACAACCCACCCTCACCACCCCAACTCCATCACCTTCACTCATCAACCCCTATACTATCCTGATCACTTAGCTTCATGACATTCTCATCTCCCGACTCCTCGCCTTAGAGACCAGGACCCCCGTTGAGGAGAGTCTCTACAAAAGGCTGATAGATGAACCCGAGCTGTCCGCTCAAACAAGGTTCCGAGAAGAAAGCTCCCGCACCAAAAGAATACATGACGATCCCGATGATCCGGATCGTCATGAGGGGGAGAAAAGGCAACGAACCACACGAAGCGGCCGTGGTTTGAGTCGCGAGCAAACAACAAAGACTCAAGAAGCTGGAGGATCATCCTCGAACCCCCCAACCACACAACCCGCCAACAAACAACTACATCTCCCACCATATCCCACATACTACCTCCCTCTCCTACAAATCCAAATCCAGTCCCGACCTCTAACCTCCTCCAAGGACAACCAGAAGCAGTTATCTACGATCCACAGCAGACGATTATATCTTAAACGAGAAATGGAAGACGCAATGGGAACTAGAGGAAGCTGCTCAAGCTCGACTCTCCAACGTCAGATATTTTTTACAACAAGCTTCCGTGGACTTGGTGCTGCTTGAAGATGAAGAACTTCAAGAAGGCGAGAACTACAGTTCTGCTCTCCTAGCAGAACTACCAGAAATGATCAGGCACAGAGTCGACTCTCCTCCCCGCTTATCAAAAGGGACTGTCAGAGTCGAGACGCCATGGGAGAATATCAGGATTGAAGTCCCGTTTATTGAAGATATTACAAAGCAGATATGGATGGCTCCTAACCGGATAAAGAAGCTCAACGAACTAAACTTACGGGGTATCTGACATTGGGAAGATAAGAAGAAAATGGAGCATAACTTCATGCTTAACTATCTTGGTCCAAATCAAATCCCGACCTCTAACCTCCTCCAAGGCCAACCAGAAGCAGTCGTCTACGATCCACATATGATCGTAGACGATTATATCCTAAACGAGAAATGGATGACGCAATGGGAACCAGAGGAAGCTGCTCAAGCTCGACTCTCCAACGTCAGATATTTTTTACAACAAGCTTTCGTGAACTTGGTGCTGCTTGAAGATGAAGAACTTCAAGAAGGCGAGAACTACAATTCTGCTCTCCCAGAACTACCAGAAATGATCAGGCACAGAGTCGATTCTCCTCCCCGCTTATCAAAATGGGCAGTCAGAGTCGAGACACCGTGGGAGAATATCAGGATGAAGTCCCGTTTATTGACGATATTAGAGAGCAGATATGGAGAGCTCCTAACCGGATAAAGAAGCTCAACGAACTAAACTTACGGGGTATCTGACATTGGGAAGATATGAAGAAAATGGAGCACATCTTCATGCTAAACTATCTTGTTCCAAATCCAATCCCGACCTCTAACCTCCTCGAAGGCCAACCAGAAGTGGTCGTCTACGATCCACATCTGATCGTAGATGATTATATCTAAAAGGAGAACTGGATGATGCAATAGGAACTAGAGGAAGCTGCTCAAGCTCGACTCTCCAACGTCAGATATTTTTTATGACAAGCTTTCGTGGACTTGGTGCTGCTTGAAGATGAAGAACTTCAAGAAGGCGAGAACTACAATTCTGCTCTTCCATAACTACCAGAAATGATCAGGCACAGAGTCGACTTTCCTCCCCGCTTATCAAAAGGGACAATCGAGATTATCAGGATTGTGCCCCCGTTTATTGAAGATATTAGAAAGCAGATATGGAGGGCTCCTAACCGGATAAAGAAGCTCAACGAACTAAGCTTACGGGGTATCTCACATTGGGAAGATAGGAAGAAAAAGGAGCACATCTTCATGCTCAACTATCTTGGTCCAGATCGAAGTGGCATCCCAACGGATCAACCAAAGAAAAACTTCAGGGATAAGCCACCGATCCTCCATCTCGTGGGGGTTTCGCATTCAATTGAAAGCTTCTCTACCCCAATCTACCACATTGAGCGAGCGGACAACATCCACACTCGAGAAGAGATAGATGAAAGCTATCTCCCCTTCCTTCCACCAGATGAGGTATACCGTCTATATCAGATGTACAAGAGAAAATATTAGACGCCCTTCGGATACATCAACACTGAAGGACTCGATGGATTGAAAAGATTCATGGTGTGGCAGATCAAGTATCACACCGCACACGACCTTCCAATTGCTATAGAGAACAATATGAAGAAGGTCAACATGGAGTCTCCGCTCATGAAAGGCTTCCCACTCAACGATTTTCCCGAGAACTACATATTAAAGAAACCTGGCCTTGCCATAACTTATCGGAATCCAGTCATTGGAAAGACGAGAGCTATGATGAAGTTAGAAATCCACAAGTTCTGTGACGGGACGTTGAAGACAGTGAGGAAGAACATCGAGAAAAGATTGGGAGAGATCACTGAATAGACGATATTCGAGTATCTTGGTGAAGAAGAGGCCTCACTCTTAAATGAGCTTTTGGATGCGATTAATGAGAGGTTGGAGCTGAGGAATGCTGTTCGACGTTACGAGACAACATTGGGATTAAGGAAATTATTCTACGCCCGACAAGGATAAATGGAGCTGAAACGAAGACAACCACAAAGGGGGAGATTGAAAGACTTTAGAATTGTGCTTTGTTATTTTGTTATCCTTGTAATTAGGGGCTTAATAAGTAGTTTTGATAGTGTAGGACTAAATAGTAAATATACCATGTAAATAGGTATAAATACAGTGTACACTATCAAAATCAATACAAGTTCATTTTCGAAAAAATACAAGCATTGAATTCACATTCTAAGAGAGAGAATAACAATCGAGAAACACTCTCTCTCAAGATCTTTAAAGAAGATATTCGACCGAAGGTATTTTGTGAAATTTATCATTCGAATATCTAGAATTCGTGCTTAGATCAATCGGTAGTTGATATATGAGGACCTAACATTTTGTGAAGGTTCCACGGTTATGGAATTCGAACCCAAGGACGTGCTCCTCTTATCTTTTTCTCTATATAAGATCTAGATTATCGTTGGAAGTTCATTTCAAGTTGCTTCTCTTATAGAAGTATACGGGATTATTTAGGAGAAGTTCACAGGGAGATCCGTGTTTTTCTTTTATAAAGATTGAAACTTTCATCATTTGCATCTCTTTTTCTCCCCCTCTTTTTGTTGATTGAGCAACCCCGAAACTTATGAATAAGATTGAACGCTTAATCGGGTTTCAAAAGAAAAGAATGTTGGAGAAGGCTCAAAGGGGATTTCTAGAGGTAAAAGTAAAGGATTTATAATTTGGACCAATTGAGGAATTTCCTAATTTGCCCTTATCATTTTAATGAAAAAACTAACAAAAACAAAAATGAAGCTACGAAGTACAAATCAAAGGATAGTCATTTGAAGTGTGACACACTCAATAATAAAAAAATTGAGGTTCAAATTATATGATGTGGCTTTATGTCTTAGTGAAACAAACGAAGCTCTTTGAAAAAAAATGTCACATGAATTTTTAAGCAAAGAACTAGATATATATCAAAGAAATATTTTATTATCGTCATCCCTCATTTTTTATGTTATTATTATTATATATATAAATACTTTATTATTATTTATCTTTTTGTATGTAAAAAAAATTTGAAAGATAGAGTCACGCAAGATAATCAAGGAATATCAAGAAGCACAAAGAATATCATATAGAAGCATAGTAGAGCATGTAAAGCACATTCAAGTAAGATTGAGGTTCAACATGGCTAACTTAGCAATAAGGATCGTTTTTCATCCAATGCCTTAGTGAATAAGTCGACAAGTTGAAGCTTTATTTTAACAAAGTACATATCTATAGTGCCTTTTTCTACATGATATTTTATAAAATGATAGCGAATATCTATGTGTTTCGTGCGTGAATGATGAACAGGATTGCAAGTAATAGCAATAGCACTTTGAGAATCACTGTAAATGGGAATGTTATTAAATTCAAACCCGTAATCACGTAGTTGTGTCCGCATCCATAGAATTTGCGAGCAACAGCTGGCATCCGTCGAAGTCGACACACAATTCTGCTTCCTTGAGGACCAGCAGACCAACTTATCGCCTAGAAATTGTGTTCCGCCAGACGTGCTTTTTCTGTCCATTCGACAACATGCATAATCATGTTCAATATAGCCGATTAATCTAAAATAAGTGTTTTTAGGATACCATAGCCCTAAGTTTGGAGTTCCTTTGAGATAGCGTAGAATTTGCTTGACTGCATGCATGCGGGACTCCTTCGGGTCAGCTTGAAAACGAGCACAAAGGCAAGTGGCGAACATGATGTCGGGTCGACTTGATGTGAAGTAGAGAAGAGATTCGATATTACTCCGATAGGTTGTGATGTTGACGGCCTTTCCAGACGGATCAACATCCAATTTGCAGTTTGTTAACATGGGAGTATTCATCGGTGTGCTCTTATCTTGATTAAATCTCTTCAGAATATCTCAGATATACTTGGTTTGACTGATGAATATTCCATCTTCAAGTTTCCTGACTTGTAATCCAAGACAAAATTGGAGTTCTCCCATTAAGCTCATCTCAAATTTGGTCTTCATTAGTTCACCAAATTTCTGACAGAGTCGTTCATTTATCGACCCGAAGATGATGTCATCTATGTAAACTTGAACGATCATCAAGTCTTTGGCTTGCTTTTTGATGAAGAGTGTTGTATCGATTGTTTCTCTTACGAAGTTGGACTTGACTAGAAATTTGCTCAGAACATCATACCAAGCAAAAGGTGCTTGTTTTAGTCCGTAGAGAGCTTTATCCAACCGATAGACATAATCAGGATGGTTTTCGTGTACGAAACCTTCGGGTTGAGCGACGTAGACTTCTTCCTTTAACACGCCGCTGAGAAAGGCGGTTTTAACATCCATTTGATAGACTTTGAAGTCTTTATGAGCCGCGTATGCTAGAAATAATCGAATAGCTTCAATACGTGCAACCGGAGGATACATCTCGTCGTATTCAATACCTTCTTGTTGATTGTACCCCTTGGCGACGAGTCGTGCTTTATTCGTGATAATTTCACCATTCTCGTTCTTCTTAGTTTTGAAAACCCATTTAGTTCCTATAATTGTTTTGCAGTGCGGTCGAGGAACCACTGTCCAAACTTGTAGACGCTCGAATTAGTTGAGTTCATCTTCCATTGCTATCACCCAATCTGTGTCTTTAAGGGTTTCAGCTACCTTAATCGGTCCGTTTTGGCTTAAGAAGCACGTGAATAATCCGCTTTGTGTAGACGTCTTAGTGCGTACTCCACTTGAAGGATCACCGATTATTGGGTCGATAGGATGAGCTCGAGTCCACTTGCATACATGAGGAAGAACCGAAGTAGATCCATCGTTGATTTGTAGATGAGACATCCTGAGTTGATATGTTGATCATTCGTAATTGGGAAATTCAATTCTGAAGTTGCATTGGAAGGGATTTCCGCATCGGCATTGGCAGGAGATGCAACACTAGTTGAATATTCAGAATTTGGAGAATCTGGAACATTTGTTGGAGTCTGAGGATTGGGAGTCTCAATTGTAATTTCTACCGTAGAAGGTGAAGGAGCGCTGCTTGGTATAGAATGAGACGAAGCAGGCATTTGAGACTCGTTCCGATAAAAACGTTCAAATAGAAAATCCAAATCTTCCAGGTCGGCGGGAATTGCTTCTTTTGACTTTGAGGTACAAGTTGTCGGAAGCTGTTGAGTTTGTGCCGACACGCCTATAAGCTCGGGTTCTGAACTGTTTTGTTCAGAAGCCAAATCGGTCACTTCTTGTAAAGTGACGTTGTAGCTTTCAAAAATAGTACGAGAAGACTTTATATAGACGCGGTATGCTTTAGAAGTGGATGAATATCCAACAAAGACGGATTCAAATGCTTTAGGGTCGAACTTGTTTCGATGCTCCCAATCGTTGGCCACAAAGCATTTGCACCCGAAGACTTTGAAGAAAGAGATATTCGGAATCCTTTGATTTACTATCTCATACGGCATCTTTCCAAAGCGTTTGTGAATAATCGTCCGATTCTGCGTAAAGCACGCTGTACTCACTGCTTCAGCCCATAGAAAATGAGGGAGACTGGAATGTATTAGCATTGTTCTTGCAGCTTCAACTGGAGTCCGGTTCTTCCGTTCTAAGACGCCATTTTGTTGAGGCGTTTTAGCGGCTGAAAATTGTTCAATAATTCCAAATGATTGATGTAATTGCTGAGACTTTGATTCTTGAATTCAGTCCCATTGTGAGTCCAGATTACTTGGATTTTCTTTTGCAGGAGATTCTGAGTTGTATTCATAAAGTTTATAATCAAGTCTAATCTTTAGTTCGGAGATATCTTGTCAAGATGTAATGATCGTCGACAATTACTAACGCATATTTACGACCGTTGATACTTTGTGTACGCATTGGTCCATAAAGGTCCATGTGAAGTAATTTCAAGGGTCGGGATGTGGAAGCAACTTGCTTGCGTTTGTGTGATGCTCACTTCATTTTTCCCATTTGACAAGCCGAACAATTATGCTCTTGGTGAAGGGAAGTCGTTGGTAGACCGTTGACCAACTTTTTGATAAAGAGTTTGTGAAGAGCTTTGAGGTTTAGATGAGACAGACATTGATGCCATAAGTTGTTCCTCTTGATTGTAATCTGTGAGATAAGGCAAACAGCTGTCAAAGGTCGTACTGTTGTCAGATTGATGGTGTATAGATTAGATCTTTGAGATCCTGTAAGAAGTTCTTGATTATGACTATTTAAAATTCTGCACTGATCAGCTAGAAACACCACTTGAAATCCTTTATTATAGAATTGTCTTATGCTGAACATATTGTGTTTAAGACCTTGGACGTAAGAGAAATCTTTGATTGTCAGATTCTGCAGTATAATATCTCCAAGGCCTAGTATTGGAGTTGAATCGTTGTTGCCGAATCGGACTTTTCCGTTGTAACGGTCTTGGTAGTTGCTCAACAGTTCTTGATTTCTCGTTATGTGTGTGGAGCAACCGGAATCTAAATACCACACATGATGGATCTACATAGAAAGATTTTAGTGAGACTTAGGTACCCACTTAGTAATGGGTCCTCTCGGATTAGCAAATTTGGTAGGTAAGGTTTGTTCATTTTGGTTCCTAAACCTATTGTGCTCTTAGGTACCCAAACCAACTTAGAAGTAGTTGGTTTAAGTGGTACCTCTTTAGGCAACTTGGCCTTGTTGGCTTGCGTTTGCCTAGATGGTGTCTGGGAACCCATTGAGGTTGAACCTTACATGTGAGGTTAATTTCAATGCGGACAAATGTCTTATTAGTCTTAGTGCATGAGAAAATATTTTCTCTATCTAGTCTCCTAAGCTGTTTGGCTAAGTATACTTGGACTGGGTATCTTAGATGAGGACAAAAATGTATCGAGCTATAAGCTTTCTTAATAGCCGGATCTTGTTTCCTACAAGACTTAAGATTGGCATTTGTCTTAGAATGATGGTTTATGTTTTTAGAAGTAGAGCCGATTTAATACTTGTGCTTACAAAATTAATAGGCTTTAACGCATAAGTTGAAGCAACAATATTAAAATTAGAAACGACGGTCTTCTGACAAGTGTCCTTAGTTTTTTATACAGGAGAAAGTTTTGAAAATAAGTCATTTCTATCATTTTTCTCCTGAAATTCTATCACATGCACTCCTTCCTTTGTATGTTTCACCTCTTTTACTACTCTATCAGTGGATGCAGTAGAAAAAGAGTTAGAAAAAATCTTTTTCCATTTTGAAGCATTTAATGACTCATTTTCTCCCTTTACGCTTTTTAAAGAAGATTTGTCTTCTTTTAAAATATTTTGTAAAATAATGGAGGTATTTTCTTAGATTTGATCTTGTCCTTAATTAATGATTTTTCTTTCAAAGTAAAATCAAGACAAGATTCTAAATTTGAGGAATTTTTTAGATTAGAAATCTCCAATAAAAGCTCATTTTTTTCGGATTTAAAATTCTTTGTTTCTCTTTCTAGGAGGAGTTCAAATCAGCTATTTTCTTATTAATAGCAGGAATATAACAGAAAGTGGATTTTTTAAAATGATCAGTATTTTCTTCCTTAACTTTAGGAAGATCTTCTAAAGGATATAATGGATTATAATCAAATCGGTGTTGTCAAAGGGAGTCAAAGGGAGTGTCTTGTAACTATTATTTCCCGTGTCTTATAACTATTATTCAAATCGGTGTAGTCAAAGGGAGTGTCAGTCCTATTTGTGTCTTTTCGTTTAGATTCTTCTAAAGCATTTATTTCAGAAGAATTAGTAAAGGCCATTAGAGAAGTTAATCATAATCCCATATACTTGATATCATATAACTGTTTGACATTGACCTTTTTCAAGTTACAGGGATTGTTTAAACCTAAGCCTTTTCTAGGATTATAAAATTATATATCATGAGCTTGATTTAGAAAGATGGTTTGTTCCATTTGCCCCCTTTTCGTTAGAAGATCGTCCTAAAGTTTTAATCCTAGAGTAAAGATTCTTACGTTCGTCAGAGATTTCCTTAAAATTATTTCTAGAAATTTCTAAGTCTCTCTGACAACGCTAAGAGTCTTACTAAGGTCATTGATTTTTGTCTCAGAAGTAGCTATTGTAAATTCAAGACTAGATATTGTTTCCTTAGCATTAGATAAGAGAATTTCTTGGTGAATTTTCTTATCTAGTTGCTTTTGGAAATTATTTTCACTAAGGGCTAGTCTCTCCTCTAATTTTTTTGTACTTTTCCGCTCAATTTTCATGTTAGTATACTTAATTTCTAAAGATTCTAACATGTTTAATAATGTAGAGTTAGGCATAGCTACCTCTTGTGATGTGGTTGATGCTTTGTCTTCGACGTCAGACCTTCTTGTTGAGTTTTCGTCTGAGGCGTCGTCGAGATATGCCATGAGAGCTAGATTTTCGTTGTCAGAATCCGTTGTGTCTTCTAGCCAATGCTCTTGTTCAGCCATCAGAGCTACACCAGCCTCCTTTTGTTTGGTTAGTTGAAATTTCTTGGAATAGTAATTGGCGTCTTTTTTCTTAGGAAGATTGCATTCTCTGGCGAAGTGCCCTATCTTTCCACAATTGTAGCATTTTTGTGATTCTTTGGCGTTTTTTGTTTCTGACGATTCGGTCGATCTTTCCTTGTGCTTAGAGCTTGATGCCCAAAGTCTATTAGCCGAAGAGGAGGATTTCTTTATGTAGAACTTTTTGCTCATCATTTTAGTAATGAGAGCTAATTGTTTCTTGAACTCTTTCATATATGGCTCGGAGTCCGATTCTGATTCGTCTTCATCTTCTGAAGAACTTGGCAACTAGATCTATAGAGTCTTCGATCTGTTTTCTCTTAAGTTCTTTTTGTATCTCGCTTATATCTTCCTCGTGTTGGGGGAGATTATCATAGACGGCGTGGATATCCATCTCGTCCAAATCCTTGTTTTGATGGATTTTCATGGATATTTTCTTCCACTTGTTGAAGAGAAGAGAGAAATCGGATGTTGACCTCCATGTTGGTCTTGAAAATTTCTATTTTCCTCATCTCGTTAAGAAGAGTTAAATAGCGTTGATAGAGTTCATAACCGTTTTCCTCCGTCTTTGCTATGAATGAGTCATAAGCGGTGAGAATGTTGGCTTTCTTGGCTTTGACACTGACTTCGGTCCGTTGCATCATTTTGTGGAGCTCGTCCCACATAGCTTTTGCACTAGATAGACTATCTATTTTCATATAAATGTCATTAGGAATTCCTTGCATTAGGAAATTTTTTGCTCCTAAATCTGCTTTGGCTCTTAATCGCTCCCCCTCGGTGTATTCATTAGGAATTTTGAGTCTTCTAGTGGCGGGAATGAGAGGATTATTAGTGGCATCGCCTTCTTGGAAAAGCAAAAATTGAGCGGGACCTTCTTGAAGAGAAGCTATCAAATTTGTAGCTTGATCTTTTGTTTCCAAGAAGTTCATGAACCGGCTTCTCCATACGGTATATTCACCTCTTCGAAGAATTGGAGGGCGGACGTCATTTCCGTGTGAGTAAGCATTCATTTGTAGTTGATTGGTAGGATCTTTGTGAAAGTTTGGAATCGAAATGGTAAAAGTGCTTCGCAAGTGACAAACTTCATAAGTAACGTTTGATTCGTACTTTAAGCAATTTCCTTTTCAAACCTATTTTTCGGTTTTAAAGAGGAAATTTTTTGATTGCGAAAAAAAATTGATAAAGGAATTGATACTTCAAAATTTTGCTAAAGAATTTTGAATTTATGATCGAAAATTTGAGTATCGAAGAAGATAATTCGGAGACAAATACTTTTCGTAAGTTTTGAAAATTACGATTTTTGATTTCTTTCAAATCGGTGTAAAATGTGTGTATGTTTGAAAGTTCAGTGGTAAAAAATAAATTTCGAGCAGTAAAGTTTTCGATTTAAAATAAAATGATCTTTTAATCGAAATAATTTTTTGAGCGTATAAGTTTTTCAAGGTATATTTATCGAAAATTATTTTTCGAACGTAAGAGTTTTGCAAAGAAAATATCCTATCGAAAAATAGTTTGTCGAATAATTCTTTTAATCGTAAAAACTTTTATCAAAAAATTTGTAATCGAAAAATTAAGAGTGATCGAAAAATTTCGTTAATTTTGACTCAAATTGTTGACTAAAATTTTTTCGAGTGTGAATTATTCGATCGAAATATGTTTTCGCCAAATTTTGACTCGAAAATTTAGATGATCGAAAATCTTGAGATCGAAAAACTTGTAATAGTAAAACAAGTTTTTCGTGTCAAAATTAGATTTATTTAGCGAAAACAATATCCGTCGAAAAAAAAAACGCTTTGTTACGCTCGAAAAGATATTTATATATGAATCGAAAAACTAATTATGGAAAATAATGTTTTCGAGTCTTATTTTTGAGTGAAACACACGAAAACAGTGTTTGTTATCGAGAAACTTTTCGGCTGGAAACTTATTCGAAAATTATTTTTCGAGCGAAGTTTTTCGATCGAAAAACGATCGAAGAACAACCTTCAAGTTCAAGATTCAACCGAAACGTTAAAGTTAGGTGCTGAGATTCTGGATATTCACTCGAATTTAAGTTTTTAATATGAACAAACACAAGATTAACCAAGTTTTTTAGCAAAATATTTCGTTTATGAAGAAAATCAAATCGTATTCAAAACTCAATCGCAAACAAATATATCGATCGAAATCGAAAATCTGAAATAATCTGATGTTCTAAGCGATTGAAAGCAGTATGCAGTGCATTTCAAACATATAATATATCACTTTAACAGCAAGATCATCAACAAAATTTGCAAAATTAAGCATATTGATCAAAATACATTTCACGTAAGTTTTTCGATACAAAAATCTGGAAAATTATTTTGATCTTAGAATAGCAAATTCAATCCAAAATCGATCACGATCTGCTCTGATACTAATTTTTAGATCCTATTTCATCAATTAGCAATCATTCTAAGCATGAATTCTAGATATTCGAATGAGAAATCTCGAAAATTATTTTCGGTCGAATATCAAGTTTGAAGATCAGGAGAGAGCAACGATTAGAGAGTGGAAGTTTTCGATTGCCTTTCTCTCTCTATAATGTGAATTCAATACTTTGTGATTTTCCGAAAATTCTTGTATATTTATTTCGATAGTGTACATTGTATTTATACATATTTACATGGTATATTTACTATTAAGTCTTACACTATCAAAACTACGAGTTACGCCCCTAATTACAAGGATAACTAAATAACAAAGCACAACTTCTATGTTTCTTCAGAGTTGAAATTAATCTCCCATGTAAGGTTCACCCTCAATGGGTTCTCAAGACACCATCTAGGCCAACGCAAGCCAACAAGGTCAAGTTTCCTTAAGAGGTGCCACTTAAACCAACAACTTCTAAGTTGGTTTAGGTACCTAAGAGCACCAATGATTTAGGAACCAAAAATGAACAAACCTTACCTACTAAATCTGCTAATCCGGGAGGACCCATTACTAAGTGGGTACCTAAGTCTCTCTAAAATCTTTTTATGCAGATCCATCATGTGTGGTATCTAGATTCCGGTTGCTCCACACACATGACGGGAAATAAGACCTGTTGAGCAACTATCAAGACCGTTACCACGGAAAAGTTCGATTCGGCAACAACGAACAGCTCCAATACTAGGCTTTGGAGATATTCTACTGCAGAATCAGACAATCAAAGATGTCTCTTACGTCCAAGGTCTTAAACACAAAATGTTCAGCATAGGACAATTCTGTAACAAAGGATTTCAAGTGGTGTTTGTAGCTGATCAGTGCAGAATCTTAAATAGTTAGAATCAAGAACTTCTTACAGGATCTCAAAGATCTAATCTATACACCATCAATCTAACAACAGTACGACCTTCGACAGCTGTTTGCCTCATCTCACAAATTACAATCAAGAGGAACAGCTTATGACATCAACGTCTGTCTCATCTAAACCTGAAAGCTCTTCACAAACTCTTTATCAAAATGTTGGTCAACGACCTACCAACGATTTCCCTTCACGAAGAGCATAATAGTCCGGCTTGTTAAATGGGAAAAATGAAGCGAGCCTCACACAAACTCAAGCAAGTTGCTTTCACATCTCGACCCTTGGAATTACTTCACATGGACCTTTGTGGACTAATGCGTACACAAAGTATCAACGGTCGTAAATATGTGCTAGTAATTGTAGACGATTATTCTCGCTACACTTTGACAAGATATCTCCGAAATAAAGATGAGACTGAAGACTTGATAATAAGCTTTGTGAATACAATTCAGAATTTCCTGCAAAGAAAATCCAAGTAATCAGGACTGACAATGGGACTGAATTCAAAAATCAGCATCTCAGCAATTACTATCAGTTATGGTTTTAAAACCGATTTTTTGAACCGGGCTGGAAATTTTAGTGGGTTAAGGTTTAATGGTTTAACCGGTATAAAACCGGAATAAAACCGGAGTAAAACCGGTGTCTATATATGATAAAATTATATTTTATGAATAAATCAATTAAATAAAATGTGTTGGGGATTAAAAAGTAATTGTAAAATGGGATGTGAAGAGCTAGATTTATAAATTGAGGGTTAAAAGATAATTAAAATATAATGTTTGGGAGATAAAAAAAATAATTCTAAAATGATGTATCAAAAATAAATTTAAAATAGAAATAATAAAATGCACTAGTGGGGAATTGCACCCACAACCTTGGAAAACCAAGTCCAAAAGTCTTACCACTAGACCACAACATTATATTTGAACTTTTTATTACCTATATTCGTTTTATTTTATTTTTCATAATTTTGTCTTTTTTTTTAAAAAAATTAAAGTTGAATCGGACCAAACCCGAACCGGATTTCCGACAGGTTCACGGTTTTTCCGGTCGGACCGGCCGGTCCGGTCCGGTTATTAAAACCATGCTATTAGTCACTTGGAATTATTCAACAATTTTCAGTCGCTAAAACGCCTCAACAAAATGGCGTCATAGAAAGGAAGAATCGGACTTTAGTTGAAGCTGCAAGAACAATGCTAATACATTTCGGTCTCCCTCACTTTCTACGGGCTGAAGAAGTGAGTACAGCGTGCTTTACGCAAAATCGAACGATTATTCACAAACGCTTTGAAAAGACGCCGTACGAGGTAATAAATAAAAGGATTCCAAATATCTCTCTCTCAAAGTCTTCGGGTGTAAGTGCTTCGTAGCCAACGATTGAGAACATCGAAGCAAGTTCGACCCTAAAGCATTTGAAGACGTCTTTGTTGGATATCATCAACTTCTAAAGCCTACCGCATCTATATCAAGTCTTCTCGTACTATTTTAGAAAGCTACAACGTCACTTTTCAAGAAGTGACCGAGTTGGCTTCTGAACAAAACAGTTCAGAACCCGAGCTTATAGGTGTGTTGGCAGAAGAAGCAATTCCCACGGATTTGGAAGATTTGGATTTCCTATTTGAACATTTTTATAGGAACGAGTCTCAAATGCCTGCTTCGTCTCATTCTACACCAAGCAGCACACCTTCCCCTTCTACGGTGGAAATTACAATTGAGATTACGAACCCTCAAACTCCAACAAATGTTCCAGATTCTCCAAATTCTGAATCTTCAACTAGTGTTGCAGCTCCTACTAATCCCGATGCGGAAACTTCTTCCAATTCAACTTCAGAAATGAATGTCCCTTTTACGAATGATCAAATTATCAATTCCGGATGTCTCGACCTACAAATCAACGATGGATCTACTTCGGTTCTTCCTCATGAACGTAAGTGCGCTCGAGCTCATCCTGTCGACCAAATAACTGGTGATCCTTCAAGTGGAGTATGCACTAGGACATCTACACAGAGCGGACTATTCACATGTTTCTTAAGCCAAAACGAACAACTTAAGGTATTCTAAGCCCTTATGACATCAATGCTTGTCTCATCTAAATCACAAAGCTCTTCACAAACTCTTTGTTAAAAAGTTGGTCAACGGTCTACCAACAATCTCTCCTCATCAAGAGCATCACTGTTCGGCTTGTCAAATGGGAAAAATGAAGCGAGCATCACACAAACTCAAGCAAGTTGCTTCTACATCTCGACCTTTGGAATTACTTCACATGGACCTTTGCGGACCAATGCGTACACAAAGCATCAACGGTCGTAAATATGTGTTAGTAATTGTCGACAATTATTCTCGCTACACATGAACAAGATATCTCCGAGCAAAAGATGAGACTGGAGACTTGATAATCAGTTTTGTGAATACAACTCAGAATCTCCTGTAAAAGAAAATCCAAGTAATCAGAACGGACAACGGGACTGAATTCAAGAATCAACGTCTCAACAACTTTTATCAATCACTTGGAATTATTCAACAATTCTCAGCCACAAAAACGCCTCAACAAAATGGTTTCGTAGAAAGAAAGAACCGGAATCTAGTTGAAGCTGCAAGAACAATGCTCATATACTCCGGTCTCCCTCACTTTCTATGGGCTGAAGCAGTGAGTACGACATGTTTTACTCAAAATAGGACAATTATTCACAAACGCTTCGAAAACTCGCCATATGAGATAATTAATCAAAGAATCCCGAATATCTCATTCTTCGAAGTATTTGGTTGCAAGTGTTTTGTAGCCAACGATTGGGAGCATCGAAGCAAGTTCTATCCCAAAGCCTTTGAAGCCATTTTTGTCGGATATTCCTCTACATCCAAATCATATCGCGTCTACCTCAAGTCTTCCCGTACAATTCTTGAAAGCTAAAACGTCACCTTTCATGAAATGACGGAATTGGCTTCTGAACAAAACAGTTCAGAACCCGAGCTTATAGGCGTGTTGGCACAAGGTCAACAACTTTCGACAACTTCTACCTCAAAGTCAAGAGAAGCAATTCCCGCCGACTCGGAAGATTTTGATTCACTGTTTGAACATTTTTATCGGAACGAGTCTCAAATGCCTGCTTCGTGCTATTCTATACCAAGCAGTGCTCCTTCTCCCTCAACGGAAGAAATTGAAATTAAGACTCGTAATCCTCAAACTCCGACAAATGTTACGGATTCTCCTAATTCTGAATCTTCCCTAGTGCTGCAGCCCCTACAAATGCGGATGAGGAAATTCCTTCCGAATCATCCTCAGAATTGAATTTCCCAACTACGAATGATCATCCCATCAATTCAGGATGTCTCGATCTACAAACCAATGATGGATCAACTTCAGTTATTCCTCACGAACGCTAATGGACTCGAGCTCATCCTATTGACCAAATCATCGACGATCCTTCAAGCGGTGTACGCACTATGACGTCCACTCGAAGCGGATTATTCACATGCTTCTTAAGCCAAAATGAACCAATTAAGGTAGCCGAAGCACTTAAAGACCCAGATTGGGTAATAGCAATGCAAGATGAACTCAACCAATTCGAGCGTCTACAAGTTTGGACGTTAGTTCCTCGACCACAAGGCAAAACAATAATTGGTACAAAATGGGTTTTCAAGAATAAGAAGTACGAAAACGGTGAAGTTATCAGGAATAAAAGCACGACTCGTAGCCAAGGGATACAATCAATAAGAAGGAATTGATTACGACGAGACGTATGCTCCGGTGGCACGTATCGAAGCAATTCGACTATTTTTAGCATACGCGGCTAATAAAGACTTCAAAGTCTATCAAATGGATGTTAAAATCGCCTTTCTCAACGGCTATTTAAAGAAGAAGTCTACGTCGCTCAATCCGATGGCTTCGTGCATGAAAACCTTCCTGATTGTGTCTATCGATTGGACAAAGCTCTCTATGGACTAAAACAAGCCCCTCGTGCTTGGTATGATGTCCTAAGCGAATTTTTAGTCAAGTCCAACTTCATAAGAGGCACCATCGATACGACACTCTTCATCAAAAGATAAGGCAAAGACCTGATGATCGTTCAAGTTTACGTTGATGACATCATCTTCGGCTTAACAAATGAACGTCTCCGTCAGAAATTCGGTGAACTCATGAAGACAAAATTCGAGATGAGCTTAATGGGAGAACTCCAATTCTTTCTTGGACTACAAGTAAAGCAACTCGAAGAAGGAATCATCATCAGTCAAACCAAATATATTCGAGATATTCTGAAGAGATTTAATCAAGACAATAGCACACCGATGAACACTCCAATCTCAACAAATTGCAAATTGGATGCTGATCCGTCTGGCAAGGCAGTCAACATCACACTCTATCGGAGCATTATCGGACTCTTCTCTACTTAACGTCCAGCCGCCCCGACATCATGTTTGCCACTTGTCTATGTGCTCGTTTTCAAGCTAACCCAAATGAGTCCCACATGCAAGCAGTCAAGTGAATTCTACGCTATCTAAAAGGAACTCCCAACTTAGGGCTATGGTATCCAAAAAATACTGATTTTAGATTAATTGGCTATACTGACGCTGATTATGCAGGTTATCGAATGGACAGAAAAAGCACGTCTGGCGGATCACATTTTTTAGGCAAAAAGTTGGTCTGCTAGTCCTCAAAGAAACAAAATTGTGTGTCAACATCGATGGCCGAGGCGGAATACGTCGCGGCTGCCAGCTGTTGCTCGCAAATTCTATGGATGCGGACACAACTACGCGATTACGAGTTTGATTTTAATAACATTCCCATTTACAGTGATTCTCAAAGTGCTATAGCCATTACTTGCAATCCTGTTCATCATTCACGCACGAAACACTATAGATATGTATTTTGTAAAAACGGAGCTTCAACTTGCCGAGTTATTCACTAAGGCATTGGATGAAAAACGATTCCAATTCCTTATTGCTAAGTTAGGCATGTTGAATCTCAATCTTACTTGAAAAGTGTTTTACATGCTCTATTATGCTTCTATATGATATTCTATGTGCTTCTTGATATTCATTGATTATCTTGCGTGACTCTATCCCAAATTTAATAGTATATAAATATAATAATAATAAAAATGGGGGATGCCGATAATTTTGCCTATTTTGAATTACTCACAAAAATATTTCTTTGATATATATACTTAGTTCTTTGCCTAAAAAGTCACGTTACATTCTTTTATTCAAAGAGCTTCGTTTGTTTCACTAGACACAAAACCACATCATCTATGTGAGAATTTATACCTCCATAATTTTTTTGTGTGTCACACTTCAAATGACTATTCTTTGGTATGTACTTCGTAGCTTCATTCTTACTTGTGTGACTATTTCGTCATGAAAATGATAAGGGCGTATTAGGAAATTCCTCACTAAGCCCAAATTATAAATCCTTTAATTTTTCCCCTAGAAATCCTCTTTGGGCCTTCTCCGACATTCTTTTTCTTTATCAAACCCAATGAAGCCTTCAACCTTAGTCACAAGATTCGGGGTTACTCAATCAAGAAAAAGAGGGGGAGAGCAAAAGAGATGCACATGATGAATTTCTCAATCATTATAGAAGAGATACACGGATCTCACTGTGAACTTCTCCTAGATAATCTCGTATACTCCTAGATAATCTTGTATACTCCTAAAAGAGAAGCACCTCGAAGTGAACTTCTCCAACGATAATCTAGATCTTATAAATAGAGAAAACGAGAAGAGAAGCACAGCCTTGGGTTCGAATTCCATAACTGTGGAACCTTCGAAAGGACCACGGTCTCGACCCAAAAGAAGTTCTAATCTCTTAAAGTTTTTTAAAGAAGACGAGACTCATCCTGAAAAGAAAAGCAAAAGGATCAACACAGAATTTCACAAAAGAGCCCCTTGAACTGAAGGATTTTTTTTCTCATTCACTAACCCAAAATTTTCTACCTCTTAAGTCAGAGCCTAAATAAAATCCCTTCAAAGTCCCTTTGATTCAAAATGATGATTTTTCACTTAGTAAGTTGATTAAATTCGCTACAATAACAAATTAATTGATATTACTTTGTCGTGTTGATATGAGTGATATATCTGCTAAATATTTCCATGATAAAAATAAATTGAGTGGTATGAGCGAGAGTTGTCGAAGTGATTCATACTATGATCTTAGAATATTAAGTCTAGTTACATGATTTGATGGCAAATTATTATTTTATATGTCATAAGAAATTTTTGTGTGATAGTGTTCAAAATGTCTCATCTGACCCCAAAACAAAAATATTTTTGAAACTTGAAAATATTTTTCGCACATTTTAAATGCATTAATACATGCATTGGCTCAAATTGTACTAAATATGTGCTTAAAATGCGCAAAATTTTATTAAATCTATGCTATATTGTTTAAATGCGTTACTTGTTCTTAAATAGTAAATTTTCATATGCCAAATTGTACTAAATATGTGCTTAAAATGCGGAAAGTTATATCGTGCAATTGTTGAGGGGGAGTTTTATATGAGAAGTTCTTATTATCTCCTATATGATTTACTTATAAAACATGACGTTTAACATTTTTTCTAAGCATCACAGAAAATTTAGAGCTCATCCGAGGAGTCAAATGTTGAATTTCATCAACATTAGGAGAAATCTCTTTCAGAAATACAGGGAGTATTATGCAATTTATTTTTGGGTTAATCCATAAAAGATTAAATTCTTGTTTAATCAGACCTGAATTTTAACTAAAAGCCCAAACAAAACAATTTTACGGCCCAATGTATTTTTACCTTAACCGATCGTAAAGTATTAATAACACTTTATCGATCGAAAAACTCACTCACACGCAACTCATTACCATCGAAAAACTTTTCGACTTCCGCAAAAAAAAAAAAAAAAAAACTTCGAACTCCTACGATTTCAACAAAATCTCAACCATCTCTGTGATTTTCTTCCTTAAATCGCCCATTTCGAAGGTAAAAACAAGTTTCGAATCATTTTCCGTTCAAAAACATACTATTCACAAGCAGTTTCACGAAAACATTTGATGAAATTTCATATTAATACTTTTTCGACTGAAACCGATTTCAAACCTTCAAATCAACATGTTTAAACTCGAACTTTTGGGTTAAAATCATGATATTTGGATTCGCAACTATTTTCTGAATGTTTCGAACCCAGATTAACTCATGATTTACCCAGAAATCGAAATTTACGTTTTACGCGTTTACTGTTTGATTTGAAAATTTTTCGATCGAAAAATATTGTTTCGCAAACAGTGTCGTCGAAGAACTTTAGTTTTCACTAAGTTTTATTCGATCGCAAAACTCAGCGTCGAAAACCTTTTGTTTTCGATATATTTTAATTCGATCGAAAAAACTACGCGGCGAAAACTTAATTTTTCGATTATATTTTATTCGATCGCAAAAGTCAGCGGCGAAAACTTTATGTTTTTCGATATTCTTTTATTCGATCGCAAAACTACGCGGCGAATATCTTATGTTTTTCGACAATTTTTTATTCGATCGAAAACTTACTCAGCTTAAAACTATTGTTTTCGATAATTTTTTATTCGATCGAAAACTTACTCAGCGAAAAAACTATTGTTTTCGAAAACATTTTATTCGATCGTAAAAGTCATCGGCGAAAACTTGAGTTATTCGACACATTTTTATTCGATCACAAAATTTAACGATCGAATAAATTGTTACTCGAATAAAAACACGCTGAAAAAGACTTAGAAAATTTTTCAAGACTTAGAAAATTTTCGATCGCAAAAGGATCGAATAAATTGTTACTGGAATAAAAATACGCTTCTAAGACTTAGTCAAATTTACCAATCTTTCAAAAATTTTCACTAAGTCTTTCGAACATACACCTTAAGACATACAATTTTCTCTAAATTCATTCTTAATCCCATTTATTCGTATATGAAAATTTATCAACTAATGAACTTCATGTTATTCTTTACAGATATGGCAACTCCAAATTATCCTCACATATATCCTTCATCAAGCTTCTTGCCAGTTCATGACAACAATTATCAACTGGATCTAACAACATTCCGGTGCCCGGATGAAGTCATCATCTCCATCCTTAAAGGACACCCACTGTGGCCAGCATTAACGATGATGGCCTCCGTACCGATGGTTTACCTACAACAATTCTGGGGACTTATGGAGAGCCATGCAGTCGGAAACGACGTGGAATATACAACGCAAATAAACAGAAGACACGTCGTTCTGAACCGCAATCTAATGGCAATGGTGCTTGATCTTCCGCACTACGAAATGTATGATCAACTTCCAACAGACGCGGAGATCGTAGCAGATATGCTCCGGATGGGATACAGGCCCCCACTGCCCAAATTGGCGAGTTTCCAAAACAACGGCATTCCCCATCCGTTGAAAACATTGTTCAGCATAATCAACAAATGTCTCTCCCCAAAACACTCCGGATTCGACAAGGCGAATGGGAACATCCTTCGCATTTTTCACGGAGTGATCTTTTCCAAGAAGTATGACGTGGCCCGCCTAATTTGGAATGATCTAGTGGACCAGATACGTCAACGGGAGACCAAGTTGAAAGCCAAGTTTCTCCCCTACGTAAGGTGGTTCCCGGTGCTGATCTCACACTACATGGAACTGCATCCAGAAATCCCAAGACTACCACCAGTTGGGGAACACTCCACTACGCCTTCGATTTTTTCACAACCCGAAGGCCGCCGATCTAGCTCTCCAACCAATGCTAATCCCATTGGAGCTGCTCCGATTAGCTGATCCAACAGAAGAGGCATACCAAGACTACTGTCAAAACAACTCCATCACGGAGGAGATGGTACGAGCCTTGGATCCAGAACCGGCACCTTCTCAAAGGGAATCACTGGTGGAAACAATGGACCCCGAAGCCACGGCTCAGGAGGTTGAAACTCCGGCAGTCGAGCCCGAAGGTGTTCCTCGAGATATTTCTCCTGAGGCCACTGACTCAGACGAAGCAGACAGACTCCAAAGAAGGGGCTCTCTCCGACCACACCTCTCGGCCCCATCTGTATCGCCTTCAAACATAACGGCTTCTGTGCAAACACCTCCACCACCAACTGATCAGCCAACCGCACAGATTTCAATTGAATCTGTCTCAACACCCATAGAGGTGATACCTATTGTATCATCTCAAGGATTGGGGGAAGCCCTATTGGACCCCCGATATCTTCGGAGCCAACAATAGGCCAACCCATCGAAGTGGTGACTTCAGGGTTGACAACGGATCTCCCAGGACGTTCCGTGATGGAGGTGGTGAGGAGACGGGGGTGGTTTGGGTGTCGGTCGGAGCAGCTTCGGAGACTAGTGTTTTCCTGGTAGATCTTCGGGAAGTCTCTAAGGCTTGGAGCATACGGTCCATCAGACGATCTTCTAAAGAAGATAGGGCTAAGGAGAGTGCTTCTTGTAGTCTTTGCTCCGTCACGAACATCGGTGGAGTGGGGCCAGGGAGGCGCTCCACTGTCACAACATCGAAATAGATTTCCGATGTGCCGCCTAGAGTAGGTCATGAAGGTCCGGAACGTCCAAGGACATCCGTTATCAACCCTGAAGACACCACTTCAAAGGGCTGGCCTATTATTGGCTCCGAAGATATCGGGGGTCCAATAGGGCTTCCACCCAATCCTTGAGATGATACGATAGGTATCACCTCTATAGGTGTTGAGACAGATTCAATTTGAATCTGTTCAGTAGGCTGATCACTTGGTGGTGGAAGTGTTGGCTCTGAAGCTTGTATGATTGAAGGCACTGCAGACGAGGCCGAAAGTTCTTTTCGGCGAGAGCCCCTTCGTTGGAGTCTGTGTGCTTCATAAGAGTCGGTTGCCTCAGGAGAGATATCTTGTGGGACACCTTCGGGTTCAATCTCCTAAGGCGTGACTTCGGGCACCGTTGTTGTCACCAAGGATTCCCTTTGAGAAGGCGCTGGGGCTGGATCCATGGCACGTACCATCGCCTCCGTGATGGAGTTGTTCTGGCAGTAATCTTGGTATGCCTCTTTAGTTGGATCAGCTAAACGGAGCAGCTCCAATGGGATCCACATTGATTGGAGTGCTAGATCGACGGCCTTCGGGTTGTGGAAGAATCAATTGGTGGTAGTCTCGGGATCTCTGGATGGACTTCCATGAAATGCGAGATCATTACCGGGAACCACCGAACATATGGAAGAGATCTGGCCTTCGACTTTCTCTCCCTCTGACGCATCTGGTCCGGTAGATCGTTCCAAATCAGCTGGGCCACGTCATATCTTTTGGAGAAGACCACTCCGTGAAAAATGCAAAGGATGTTTCCATTCGCCTTGTCGAAGCCGGAGTGTTTTGGGGAGAGGCATTTGTTGATGATGCCGAACAGTGTCTTCCACGGATGAGGAATCCCGCTATTTTGAAAGTTGGCCAGTTTAGTTAGCGGAGGTTTGTATCCCATCCGGAGCATGTCTTCTACGATCTCCGCATCCGTTGGAAGTTGGTCGTATTCATCGTAGTGCGGGAGATCGAGCACCATGGCCATTAGATTTTTTGTCAGGGCGATATCTCTGGTGTTGAGCTTTGTCATATAGTCAATGCTGTCGCCGTTGACGAAACTTTGCATGCATGTCCAGAATTGCTGGAGATAGACCATTGGTACAGTGGACGTCATGGTCAAGGCTGGCCATAAAGGGTGTCCTTTGAGGATGGATATTATGACGTCATCCGGACACCGAAACATCGTTAAATCCAGTTGGAAGTTGTTGTCTTGGACTGACATATAACTCCCAGAGGAGTAGATATGAGGGTAGTTGGGAGTTGTCATATCTGCAAAAATAATATAAGTTTCATTAGTCGATAAATTTTCATAAGTGAAGGAATTTGATTAAGAATGAATGTAGAGGAAAATTGTATGTTTAAAGATTTATCGCGGAAGACTTAGTTAAAATTTTGAAGAATTTGTAAAATTGACTAAGTCTTGGAAGCGTGTTTTTATTAGAGTAACAATTTATTCGATCTTTAAAATTTGCGATCGAAAATTTTTCTAAGTCTTGAAAAATTTTGAAAGTCTTTTTCAGCGTGTTTTTATTCGAGTAACAGTTTATTCGATTGATAAATTTTGCGATCGAATAACTCAAGTTTTCGCTGATGACTTTTACGATCGAATAAAATGTTATCGAAAACAATAGTTTTTGCCGCTGACTTTTGCGATCGAATAAAATATAATCGAAAAAATAAGTTTTTGACGCGAATAAAATATAATCGAAAAAATGGGTCGAAAACAAAAGGTTTTCGACGCCGAGTTTTGCGATCGAATAAAATTTTAAACGAAAAAATAAGTTTTTCGCCACGTAGTTTTGCAATCAAATAAAAATGTGTCGAAAACAAAAGGTTTTCGACGCTGAGTTTTGCGATCGTATAAAATTTTAACGAAAACTAAAGTTCTTCGATGACACTGCTAGCGACACAAACTTTTTCGATCGAAAATTTTCAAATCAAACAGTAAATACGTAAAACATAATCTTCGATTTCTGGGTAAATCATGAGTTTATCTGGGTTCGGAATGTTCAGAGAACAGTGGCGACCCAAATATCATGATTTTAACCCAAAAGATTGAGTTTAAACACTTTTATTTGAGGCTCGAAAAACCAGTTTTCGTCGAAAATATAAACATGAACTTTCTTCAAATATTTTTTTGAAAATGCTTGAGAATCGGATGTTTTTAAACAGAAAATTAATCGGAACAAGTTTCCACCTTCGAAATCAGCACGTTTAATCTAAAAATTTCGAGTAATGATGGATTTGGATTGAAATGCCGAAGTCGGTTCGAAGAAGTTCTAAGAAGATGAAAAGTTTTTCGATTGGGAATGTGTTGCCTGTGAGAGAATTTTTCTATTGATAAAGTGATATTAATACTTTACGATCAGGGAAAGTAAAAATTCTTTTGGGCCGTAAAAAAAATATTCTTGGGCTTTTAGATAAATTCAGGTTTGAAGAAAACTTTTATGAATTAACCCCAAAATAAATTGCTTAGTACTCTTTGTATTTCTGAAAGAGATGATATTATCTCCTAATGTTGATGAAATTCAACATTTGACTCCTCGGATGAGCTCTAAATTTTCTGCGAGGCTTAAAAAATGTTAGAATTCATGATTTACGAGTGTAGAGGATAATAACAAATTCTCATATAAAAACTCCCCCTCAACAATTGCATGAGTAATCTTTTCAGTACCTACACAGATTTTCGGTACATATGAAAATTTCCGATATAAGTACCATTAACGCATTTTAAGCAATTCAGCATAGTTTCATTAAAAATTTTGCGTTTTTCAAAATAGTTAATCGCATTTTAGCAATTATGAACTAATGCATGTATTAATGCATTTAAAACGTTCGAAAAATAAAAATATTTTCGTTTCGTGGTCAGATTTAATTATTTTAAATTTTTTATCACACAAATTTCCAAGACATATATAACATTAATTTGCCATAAAATCAAGTAACTAAACTAGTATTCTAAGAGCATAGTATGAATCACTTCGACAACTCTCGCAAGTTTCGCTCATATCACTCAATTTATTTTTATCAAGGAGATTTTTAGTAGATAATACCACTCTTATCATGACAACAAAATTATATCAATTAATTTGTTATCGTAGTATTTTTAATCAACTTACCAAGTGAGAGTTCATCATTTTGAATCAAAGGGACTTTTGAGGAATTATTTTTAGGCTCTGACTAAGGGGTAGGAATTTTGGGTTAGTGAGCTCGAAAATTCTTCTCTTCTTGGGGCCCTTTTTGTGAGATTCTATTATGATCCTTTTGCTTTTCCTTTCTATAGTAATTTCTTTTCAGGGCTTTCAGAGATGAGATCTTCTTTGATTTTGGGTCGAGACTGTGTTCCTTTAGAATGTTTCACAGTTATGGAGTTCGAACCCAAGACTGTGCTTCTCTTCTCGTTTTCTCTACATAAGATCTAGATTATCATTGCAGAAGTTCACTTCGAGGTGCTTCACTTCTTGGAGTATACGAGATTATCTAGGAGAAGTTCACAGTGAGATCAGTGTTTCTCTTCTATTATGATTGAGAAATGCGTAATGGGCATCACTTTAGCTCTCCCCCTCTTTTTCTTGATTGAGTAACCCCGAATCATTTGAATAATGTTGAGGGCTTAATCGGGTGTTTGATGAAGAAAAAGAATGTCGGAGAAGGCTCAAAGGGGATCTGTAGAGAAAAAATAACGGATTTATAATTTAGGCTAAGTGAGGAATATCCTAATATGCCCTAATCATTTTCATGACAAACCAAACACAAAAGCAAGATTGAGGCTACGAAGTACAAACCAAAGGATAGTCATTTGAAGTGACACAAAAAAAAAATATTGAGATTTAAATTCTCACATGTATAATGTGACTTTGTGTCTAGTGAATCAAACAAAGTTCTTTTGAATAAAAGAATGTCATGTGAATTTTTAGGCAAAGAACTTCATCATATATTTCGAAGACATATTTTTCTGAGTAATTTCAAAAAATGGTCAAGATCATCGTCATCCCCCTTTTTTTATTTATACTATTTATATATATGTATTATATATATATTTATTTTATGTAAAATAAAATATATTTATATATATTATTTTTTTATTTTAAAAAAATTCTTAAAAGATACAGTCACGCAAAATAATTAAGATATATTAAGAAGCACATAGAATATCAAATTGAAGCATAGTAGAGCATGTTAAGCACATTTCAAGTAAAATTGAGATTCAACATGCCTAACTTAGGAATAATGAATTGAAATCGTTTTTCATCCAATGCCTTAGTGAATAAGTCGGCAAGTTGAAGCTCCGTTTTAACAAATCTATCGTGCCTTTTTCTACATGATCTTTTATAAAGTGATATCGTATGTCTATGTGTTTCGTACGTGAATGATGAACAGGATTGCAAGTAATGGCTATAGCACTTTGAGTATCACTATAAATGGGAATGTTATTGAAGTCAAACCCCTAATCGCGTAGTTGTATCCGCATCAATAGAATTTGCGAGCAACAGCTGGCAGCCGCAACGTATTCCGCCTCGGCCGTCGATGTTGACACACAATTTTGTTTCTTTGAAGACCAGCAGACCAACGTTTCGCCTAAAAATTGTGCTCCGCCAGACGTGCTTTTTCTGTCCATTCGACAGCCTGCATAGCCAGCATCAGTATAGCTAATAAGTCAAAAGTCAGTATTTTTAGGATACCAAAGCCCTAAGTTTGGAGTTCCTTTGAGATATTGTAGAATCCTCTTGACGGCATTCATGTAGGACTCCTTTGGGTCGGCTTGAAAGCGGGCGCATAGGCAGGTTGCAAACATAATGTCGGGTTGGCTGGATGTCAAGTAGAGAAGAGATCCGATAATGCTCCGATAGGTGGTGATGTTGACAACCTTTCCAGACGGATCAGCATCCAGTTTGCAATTAGTAGACATAGGAGTATTCATCGGTGTGCTCTTGTCTTGATTAAATATCTTCAGAATATCTCGGATATATTTTGTCTGACTGATGAAGATTCCATCATCGAGTTGCTTGACTTGTAATCCAAGAAATAATTGGAGTTCTCTCATTAAGCTCATCTCGAATTTGGTCTTCATGAGATTACCAAATCTCTGACAGAGACGTTCATTCGTCGATCCGAAAATGATGTCATCAATGTAGGGTTGAACGATCATCATGTCTCCGCCTTGCCTTTTGATGAAGAGAGTCGTATCGATTGTTCCTCTGATGAAGTTGGATTTGACCAAAAATTTGCTCAGAACGTCATACCAAGCACGAGGGGCTTGTTTTAGTCCATAGAGAGCTTTGTTCAATCGATAGACATGATCAGGATGGTTCTCGTGCATGAACCCTTTGGGTTGAGCGACGTAGACTTCTTCTTTTAAGAAGCCGTTGAGAAAGGCAGTTTTGACGTCCATTTGATAGACTTTGAAGTCTTTGTGAGCCGCGTATGCTAGAAATAATCGAATAGCTTCAATACGTGCAATCGGAGCATACGTTTCGTCGTAATCAATTCCTATTTCTTGATTGTATCCCTTAGCAACGAGTCGTGCTTTATTCCTGATTACTTCACCGTTCTCATTTTTCTTGTTCTTGAAAACCCATTTAGTTCCAATTATGGTTTTGCCTTGTGGTCGAGGTACCAATGTCCAAACTTGTAGACGCTCGAACTGGTGGAGTTCATCTTGCATCGCAATTACCCAATCCGGGTCTTTAAGAGCTTCGACTACCTTATTTGGTTCGTTTTGGCTTAGGAAGCATTTGAATAAACCGCTTTGTGTAGACGTCCTAGTACGTACACCACTTGAATGATCACCGATAATCTGATCAGTAGGGTGAGCTGGAGTCCATTTGCGTTCGTGAGGAATAACTGAAGTAGATTCGTCATTGGATTGGAGATTGAGATATCATGAATTAATGTGTTGATCGTTCAGAGTTGGAAAATTCAATTCAGATGTTGAGTCGATAGGAATTTACTCATTTGTATTTGTAGGAACTGCAGTATTAGATGAAGATTCTGAATAAGTAGATTCTCCAACATTTGTCGGATTTTGAAGAAGAGGAGTCTCATTATTAATTTCTTCCTTTGAGGGAGATGGGGCACTGCTTGGTGTTGAGTGAGACGAAGCAGACATTTGAGACTTGTTCCGATAAAAGTGTTCGAATAGAGAATCTAAATCCTCATGGTCAACGGGAATTGCTTCATTTGACGTTGATGTAAACGTTGCCGAAAGTTGTTGACCTTGTGCCAACACGCCAGTAAGCTCGGGTTCTGAACTGTTTTGTTCAGAAGCCAATTCCGTCATTTCTTGAAAGGTGACGTTGTAACTTTCAAGAATTGTACGAGAAGACTTGAGGTAGACGCGATATGATTTTGAAGTAGAGGAATATCCGAAAAAAATGGCTTCAAAGGCTTTGGGATCGAACTTGCTTCGATGCTCCCGATCGTTGGCCACAAAACACTTGCAACCAAATACTTTGAGGAATGAGATATTCGGAATTCTTTAAGTAATTAGCTCATATGGTGTTTTCTCGAAGCGTTTGTGAATAATTGTCCTATTTTGAGTAAAACATGTCGTACTCACTGCTTCAGCCCATAGAAAGTGAGGGAGACCGGAGTATATGAGCATTGTTCTTGCAGCTTCAACTAGATTCCGGTTCTTTCTTTCTACGACACCATTTTGTTGTGGGCGTTGTTGTCCGTTGATAATTTGCTGATTCTTGATTCTTGAACTTGGTTTGATTATAATTCACAAAGTTCAAGCTCCAGTCTCATCCTTAGTTCGGAGATATCTTGTCCATGTGTAGCGAGAATAATCGTCGACAATTACTAACACATATTTACGACCGTTGATGCTTTGTGTACGCATTGGTCCGCAAAGATCCATGTGAACTAACTCTAAGGGTCGAGATGTAGAAGAAACTTGCTTGAATTTGTGTGATGCTCGCTTCATATTTCCCATTTGATAAGCCGAACAGTGATGCTCTTGGTTAGATGAAATTTTTGGCAGACCGTTGACCAACTTTTTAACTGAGTTTGTGAAGAGCTTTTAAATTGAGATGAGACACACGTTGATGCCAAAAGCTATTCCTCTTGATTGTTGTCTGAGAGATGAGGCATACAGCTGTCGAAGGTCGAATTGATGTCAGATTGATTGTATATGGGTTAGATCTTCGTGATCCTGTGAGAAGTTCTTGATCCTGACTATTCAAAACTCTGCACTGTTCAGCTAGAAATACTACTTGAAATCCTTTGTCACATAATTGGCCTATGCTGAACAGATTGTGCTGGAGACCTTGGACGTAAGAGACATCTTTAATCGTCAAATTTGGCAGTAAAATGTCTCCAAATCCGAGTATGGGAGCTAAGTCATTGTTGCCAAATCGGACTTTGCCATTGTAACGATCTTGGTAGTTGCTCAACACTTCTTGGTTTCCCGTCATGTGTGTGGAGCAACTAGAATTTAAATACCACACATGATGGATCTGCATAGAAAGAAATTAGGGAGACTTAGGTACCCACTTTTTAATGGGTCCTCTCGGATTAGCAGATTTGATAAGTAAGGTTTGTTCATCTGTGGTTCCTAACTTATGAGAATGCTTAGGTACCCAAACCAACTTAGAAGTAGTTAGTTTAAGTAGTAACTCTTTAGACAATTTAGTTATTGGCTTGTGTTTGCCTAGTTGGTGATTTAGGAATCCATTGTGGTTGAACCTTACATGGGAGGTTAATTTCAGCACAAACAAATGTCTGATTTGTCTTATTACTGGAGAAAATCTTTTCTCTAGCTTGTCTCCTAAGGTGTTTAGCTGAATGTACGTGTACTGGATACCTTAGGTGAGAACAAGAATGTATGGAGCTATAAGCTTTCTTAATAGTTGGATCTTGTTTCTGACGAGACTTAAGACTTGCATTTGTTTTAAAATGATGATAGTTTTTAGAAGTAGAGCCAATTTCAAAGTTTGTGCTTTCAAAAATAATAGACTTTAACGCATAATTTGAAGTAACAATACTAGAAATAGCTGTCTTCGTACGAGTGTCCATAGTTTTGTACATAGAAGAAATCGATAGCAAATCATTTTTCTTCTGAAATTTTATTCTAGGCACTCTTTCCTTAGCATGCTTCACTTCTTTTACTACTCTACCTGTGGATGGAGTAGAAAAAGAGTTAGTAAAAATCTTTTTCCTTTTTTAAGCATTGAAGGATTCAATTTCTCTCTTTACAATTTCTAAAGAAGATTATCTTCTTTTGAAATATTTTGAAAAATAATAGGAGAGTTTTTCTTAGTTTTAATCTTGTCCTTTATTAAAGATTTTTCTTTCAAAATAAGATCATGACAAGTTTTTAAAATAGAGGAAGTTTTGAGATTGGAAATCTCCAATAAAAAGTTCGTACTTTTCAGCTTTAAAATTCTCTCTTTCTGTTTCCAAGGAAGCTTTTAAATCAGCTATTTTTCTAATAATAGCTGGAATATAACATAAATTAGAATTTTGAAAATGATCAATATTTTCTTCCTTATTTTTAGAAATATCTTCTAGGGGATATAATGAAGTATAATCACTAGACAAGTTGAGATTTCTTGTCTTGTAACTATTATTCAAGTCGGTGTAGTCAAAAGGAATGGTAGTCCTAGCAGTGGCTTGTCGTTTAGATTCTTCTAAAGCATTTATTTCGGAAGAATTAGTAAATGCCATTAGAGAAGTTAAACTTAATCTCATATACTTGATATCGTATAATTGTCTAACATTGACCTTTTCAAGTTACAGGGATTGTTAAAACCTAAGCCCTCTTTAGGATTATAAAATTATGTATCAAGAGGTTGATTTAGAAATATAGCTTGATCCGTTTGACCCCTTTTTATTAGAAGATCATCTAACGTTTTAATCCTTGAATAAAGTTTCTTACGTTCGTCAGAAATTTCTTTGAAATTATTTTTAGAAATTTCTAAGTCTCTCTGACAATCGTTAAGAATCGTATGAAGGTCAGTAATTTTTATCTCAGAGGTAGCTATGGTTAATTCAAGACTAGAGATTTTTTCTTTAGCGTTAGATAAGAGAATTTGGAGATGAATTTTCTCATCTAATTGCTTTTGGAAATTGCTTTCGCTAAGAGCTAGTTTCTCTTCTAATTCCTTTGTTCGTTTCCGCTCAATTTTTATGTTAGTGTACTTAAGCTGTAACGAATCTAACATGTTTGATAATGTGGAATTAGTCAATTGTACCTCTTGTGATGAAGAAGATGCTTTGTCGTCGTCGTCGTCACGCCTCCTGGATGGGTCATCATTTGAAGCGTCGTCGAGGTATGCCATAAGTGCAAGATTTTCGTCTTCAGAATTTGTGGTATCTTCCAGCCAATGCTCTTGTTCTGCCATCAGTGCTACTCCAGCCTCTTTCTGTTTAGTGAGTTGGAATTTTTTGGAGTAGTAGTTGGCATCCTTTTTCTTGGGCAGTTTGGATTCCCTGGAGAAGTGTCCTACATTTCCACAATTATAACATTTTTGTGGTTCTTTGACACTTTTTTATTCTGAGGATTCGGCCGGTCTTTCCTTTGTTTGGAGCTAGATGTCCGAAGTCTATTGGTCGAAGACGAGGATTTCTTTTTGTAAAACTTTTTACTCATCATTTTAGAAATGAGAGCTAATTATTTCTTGAACTCCTTCATATCAGGTTCGGAGTCTGAGTCAGATTCTTCTTCATCTTCTGAAGAACTTGGCAGCTTAATACTTTTATCCGTTCGAGATCGACTTTGCTTTCTTTCAGAGATAAGTGCTATAGAGTTGTCGATCTGCTTGCCCTTTAGTTCTTTTTGGATCTCGCTTATATCTTCTTCATCTTGGGCGAGATTATCAAAGACGGCGTGGATATCCATTTCGTCCAAATCCTTATTTTGTCGGATTTGAATGGATATTTTCTTCCACTCCGGTTGAAGAGAAGAAAGAAATCTGATGTTGACCTCCATGTTGGTCTTGAATATATCTATCTTCCTCATTTCATTGAGAAGAGTTAGATATCTTTGATAGAGTTCATAAATTGGTTCCTCTGTCTTGGCTTTGAAAGAGTCATAAGCTGTTAGGATATTTGCTTTCTTTGCTTTGACTCCAACTTCAGTTCGTTGCATCATCTTGTGAAGTCTTGGCTTTTGCACTCGATAGACTCTCTATTTGCATATAGATGTCACTCGGTATTCCTTGCATTAGGAAAGTCTTGGCTCCCATGTCTGCTTTGGCTCTTAAACGCTTCCCCTAAGTATATTCACCAGGAACTTTAAGTCTTCTGGTTGCAGGAATAGGAGGATTGTTTGTGGCATCTCCTTCTTGGATGAGCCAGAATTGAGCTGGACCTTCTTGAAGTGACGCGATCAAATTTGTGGATTGATCTTTCGTTTCCAAGAAGTTCAAGATCCGGCTTCTCCATACCGTGTATTCGCCTCTTCGAAGTATTGGAGGGCGAATGTCATTTCCAAGTGAGTAAGCATCCATTTTTGTTGATTGATAGGATCTTCGTGAAGGTTTGGAATAGTAATGAATAATGCTTCACAAGTGACAAACTTAGTTAGGAATATTTGATTCGTACTTTAAACAATTTCCTTTTTGAACCTATGATCCGGTCGTGAAAGAGAAATTGTTATGTTTTCGAAAATATTTGGTAATAAAAAAATTGATACTTCAAGATGTTAAAGAAATTTGAAATATTGATCGAAAATATTGAGTATCAAAATTGATAGTTCGGAGACAAATATTTTTCGTAAGTTTTGAAGTTCTCAATTTTTGATTTCTTTTAAATGTTGTGGTCCAAATGTTTTTCGAGCAGTAAAGTTTTTCGATTTAAAAATATTAAGCTTTTTAATCGAAAAAGTTTTTCGAAAGTTTAAGGATTTAGTTATATGTTTATCGAAAAACATTTTTCGGGAAAAATGTTGAAAAGATGATCTTATCGAAAAATATTTTGTCGAAAAACTGTGTTGATCAGAAAAACTCTTATCGAATAACTTGTGATCAAAAAATTACTGGTGATCGAAAAACTTTTTTTTTTTAGTTTGACTCAAATTGTTGACTGTAAAATTTTTCGATGGAATATTTTTCGATCGAAAATATGTTTTGCCTGATTTTTGGTCGAAAAATTTATTCACTCGAAAAACGTATTTATATTGAATCGAAAAACTAATTATTGAAATAATGTTTTTCGAGTCTTAATTTTGAGTAAAACGCTCGAAAATAGTGTTTGTCGTCGAAATATTTCTCGGCTGCAAACTTGGTCGAAAAATATTTTTCGATTCAAGTTTTTCGTTCGAAGAACTGATCGATGAACAGTTAAGTTCAATGTAACAATGAAAATTCCAGATACAATCGAGATGTTCAATTTAGACGTTGAAATTCTGGATAAATCACTCGTTTAACAGTTCTAAATATGAACAAACACAGAATCAACCATGTTTAATAGAAAAATATATCGAGATTTAAGAAAACCATATTGGACTCAAAACTTGATCGGAAACGCAAAAATCGATTTAAATCGAAAATCTGAATTATTATTAAGTTCTAAGCAATTCAAATATGTACGTAAATCAATCCTAACATATAATTTATCACTTAATCAACAAAATCAACAACAAAATTCGCACAATTAATTATATTGATCAAAATATAAGTCACGCGAGTTTTTTGATCGAAAAATCTGGAAAATTATTTTGATCTGAAAATTGTGAATTCTGTCCAAAACCAATCACTATTTGCTCTGATACCAATTGTTAGGTCCTGATTAATCAATCAACAAGCAATCTAAGCACGAATTCTTTGTATTCGAGTAAGAAATCTTACGATAGGTTGAATATCCACGTGGAAGATCTTGAAAGAGGTTGTTAGCTTTTCCGAGTTTCTCGAGCGTGATCTCTCGTTTAAAATATAAATTCGATACTTGTGTTTTTTTGAATAATAATAACTCGCTTAACTTTGATAGTGTACATCATATTTATACCTATATCTAAGGTATAATTACTCTTAAGTCCTACACTATCAAAACTTATAATTACGCCCCTAATTACAAGGATAATGAAATAATAAAGCACAATTCTAATATTCTCTTCATACCATGTAAAGTTCACCCTCAATGGGTTCCCAAAAACATCATCTAGGCCAACGCAAGCAAAAAAGGCCAAGTTGCCTGAAGAGATACCACTTAAGCCAACAAATTTTGGATACCTATGAATAACATTGGTTTAGGAACAAAACATGAACAAACTTTAACTACTTAATCTGCTAATCCGAGAGGACCCATTTATAAGTGGGTACCTAAGTCTCTCTAAAATTTTTTTTATGCAGATCCATCATGTGTGGTATCTAGATTCGGTTTCTCCATACATATGCTGGAAAACAAGAACTGTTGAGCACCTATCAAGACCATTACAACGGAAAAGTCAGATTCGATAACAATGATTGAGCTCCAATACTAGGCTTCGGAGATATTCTTCTAAAGAATCTGACAATCAAATATGTCTCTAACGTCCAAGGTCTTAAACACAACCTGTTCAGCATAGGACAATTCTGCGATAAAGGGTTTCAAGTAGTGTTTCTAGCTGCAGTGCATAATCTTAGATAATCAGAATCAAGAACTTCTTACAGGATCTCGAAGATCTAATCAATAGACCATCAATCTAACAACAGTAATTTCAAGTGGTATTTCTAGCTGATCAGTGCAGAATTTTAAATAGTCAGAATCAAGAACTTCTAACAGGATCACGAAGATCAAATCTCTACACTATCAATCTGACAACAGTTCGACCTTCGATAGCTGTTTGCCTCATCTCACAGACTACAATCAAGAGGAACGGCTTATGAGTGGACAAACTTTAACTACTTAATCTGCTAATCCGAGAGGACCCATTTATAAGTGGGTACCTAAGTCTCTCTAAATTTTTTTTATGCAGATCCATCATGTGTGGTATCTAGATTCGGTTTCTCCACACATATGCTGGAAAACAAGAACTGTTGAGCAACTATCAAGACCGATACAACGGCAAAGTCAAATTCGGGAACAACGATTCAGCTCAAATCTTAGGCTTTGGAGATATCATTTTGAAAGATGTCTCTTACGTCCAAGGTCTTAAACAGAACCTGTTCAGCATAGGACAATTCTGTGATAAAGGCTTTCAAGTATTATTTATAGCTGAACAGTGCAAAATGTTAAATAGTCAGAATCAGGAACTTCTTACAGGATCTCGAAGATCTAATCTCTATACCATTAATCTGACAATTGTACATCCTTCGATGCATGTTTGCCTTATCTCACAGACAACAATTAAGAGGAATAACTTATGACGTCAAAGAATGTCTCATCTAAATCTCAAAGCTATTCACAAGCTATCTACGAAAAAGTTGGTCAATGGTCTGCCAACTATTTCACTTCACCAAAAGAATCAATGTTCGTCTTGTCAAATGGGAAAAATGAAGCGAGCATCACACAAACTCAAGCATGTAGCTTCCACATCTCGACCTTTGGAATTGCTACACATGGACCTTGGTGGACCAATGTGAACACAAAGAATCAACGGTCGTAAGTATGTGATAGTAATTGTCGACGACTATTCTCGCTACAATTGGACAATATTTCTATGAACTAAGGATGAGACTGGAGACTTGATAATAAATTTTGTGAATACAACTCAGAATCTCCTGTAACAGAAGATCCAAGTAATCAGGACTGACCATGGGACTGAATTCAATAATCAGCATCTCAACATTTACTATCAGTCACTTGGAATCATTCAACAATTTTCACCCGCTAAAACGCCTCAACAAAATGGCGTCGTAGAGCGAAAGAACCGGACTTTGGTTGAAGCTGCAAGGACAATGCTTATCCATTCCGGTCTTCCTCACTTTCTATGGGCTGAAGAAGTGAGTACAACTTGCTTGACGCAAAATCGAACGATTATTCCTAAACGATCTGAAAAGACATCGTACGAAATAATAAATCAAAGGATTCCGAATATCTCATTCTTCAAAGTCTTCAGGTGCAAATGCTTTGTGGCGAACAATCGAGAGCATCGAAGTAAGTTCGACCTTAAAGCATTTGAAGCCATCTTTGTGGGCTATTCATCAACTTCAAAAGCATACCGCGTCTATATCAAGTCTTCTCGTACAATATTGGAAAGTTACAACGTCACTTTTTTGGCTTCCGAACACGACAGTTCAGAACTCGGGCTTATAGGTGTGTTGGCACAAAGTCAACAAATTCCGACGACATCTGCCTCACCATCAGTAGAAGCACTTCCTGCTGATTCGGAAGGACTTTCCCTTTGAACATTTTTATAGGAATGAGTCTCAAATGCATGCTTCTTCAAATTCTATACAAAGCTTTGCACCTTCCACTTCTACGGTGGAAATTACAAATGAGATTCCCGATCCTCAAAGTCCAACCGATGTTCTAGATTCTCAAAATTCTGAATCACCAACTAGTGTTGCAACTCCTACGAATGCCGATGAGAAAATTCCATCAACTTCAACTTCAGAAATGAATTTCCGTTCTACGAATGATCAGCCTATCAATTCAGGATGTCTCGACCTACATATCAACGATGATTCTACTTCGGTTCTTCCTCATGAACGCAAGTGGACACGAGCTCATCATGTCGACCTAATAATTGGTGATCCTTCAAGTGGAGTACGCACTAGGACATCTACACAAAGCGGACTATGCATGTGCTTCTTAAGCCAAAATGAACCAATCAAGGTAGCCGAAGCTCTTAAAGACACATATTCGGTGATCGCAATGCAAGATGAACTCAACTAATTCGAGCGTCTACAAGTTTGGACACTAGTTCCTCGATCGCATGGCAAGACAATTATAGGAACAAAATGGTTTTTCAAAAATAAGAAGAACGAGAATGGTGAAATTATCATGAACAAAGCACGACTCGTAGCCAAGGGGTACAACCAACAAGAAGTCATTAACTACGACGAGACGTATGCCCCTATTGCTTGTATCGAAGCTATTCGATTATTTTTGGCATGCGCGGCTCATAAAGACTTCAAAGTCTATCAAATGCACGTAAAAACCGCCTTTGTCAACGGCGTGTTAAAACAAGAAGTCTACGTCGCTCAACCCGAAGGCTTCGTACACGAAAATCATCCTGATTATGTCTATCGATTATATAAAGCTCTATACGGACTAAAACAAACCCCTCGAGCTTGATATGATGTTCTGAGCGAATTTCTAGTAAAATCCAACTTTATAAGAGGAACAATCGATACGACACTATTCATCAAAAAGCAAGACAAGGACTTGATGATCGTCGCTGTTTACCTCGACGACATCATTTTCGGCTCAACAAATGAATGACTTTGTCAGAAATTTGGTGACCTGATGAAGACAAAATTCGAGATGAGCTTAATGGCAAACTCCAATTCTTTCTTGGATTACAAGTCAAGCAACTCGATGATGGAATCTTCATCAGTCAAACCAAGTATATACTAGATATTCTGAAGAGATTTAATCAGGACAAGAGCTCACAAATTGTAAATTGGACGTTGATCCTTCTGGTAAGGTAGCCAACATCACAACTTATAGGAGCATCATTGGATCTCTTCTCTACTTAACGTCAAGCCGACCCGACCATCATGTTCGCCACTTGTCTTTGTGCTCGTTTTCAAGCCGACCCAAAAGAGTCCATCATGCTTGCAATCAAGCAAATTCTACGCTATCTCAAAGGAACTCCCAACTTAGGGTCATGGTATCCAACATGCACTAATTTTAGATTAATTGGTTATACTGACGCTGATTATGCAGGTTGTCGAATGGACAGGAAAAACACGTCTGGTGGAGCACAATTCTTTGGCGATAAGTTGGTCTGTTGGTCCTCATAGAAGGAAAATTGCGTATCAACTTTGACGGCCGAGGCGGAGTACGTCGAGGCTGCCAGTTGTTGCTCACAAGTTCTGTGGATGCGGACGCAACTACGCGGCGACGGGTTTGAATTTAATAACATTCACATTTATAGTGATTCTCAAAGTGCTATCGCCATTACTTGCAATCATGTTCATCACTCACACACGAAACACATAGATATTCGCTATCATTTTATAAAAAGGTCATGTAGAAAAAGACACTATAGATATGTATTTTTGTTAAGACGAAGCTTCAACTTGCCGACTTATTCACTAAGGCATTGGATGAAAAACGATTCCAATTCCTTATTGCTAAGAGGCATGTTGAATCTCACTCTTGCTTGAAATGTGTTTCACATGTTCTATTATATTCCATGTGCTTCGTGATCTTCTTGCGTGATTTTATTTCTCAAATTTTTTTTATATATATAAAAATAAAAATAAATAAAAATAATATATTATAATAAAAAAAATATAATAATAATAACATTAAAATATTTAAACAAATAAAATAAAATAAAAATATATGGGGGATGACGATAATTTTGTCTATTTTGATTTACTCACAAAAATATTTCTATGTAAATGCTTAGTTCTTTGCTTATAATTCATGTGACATTCTTTTGTCGAAATAGCTTAGTTTGTTTCACTAGACACCAAGTCACATCATATATGTGAGAATTTGAGCCTCAATATTTTTTAAGGAATTATTCTTGAGTGTGTCACACTTCAAATGCTTATCACTTGATTTGTACTTCGTCATGAAAATGATAAGGGAAATTAGGAAATTCCTCACTTGGCCCAAATTATAAATCATTTACCTTTTCCTCTAGTAATCCCCTTTGAGCCTTCTCCAATATTCTTTTTCTTTTGAAACCCGATCAAACCTTCAACCTTATTCATAAGTTTCGGAAGTTGCTTAAACAAGAAAAAGAGGGGGAGGAAAGGAGACGCACATGATGAATGCTCAAATAATCTATCGATCATTATAAAAGAGAAACATGGATCTCGCTGTAACTTCTCCTAGATAATCTCGTATACTCGTCAAAACTTCTCCAACGATAATCGTACACTCGTATACTCGTCAAAACTTCTCCTAGAAACATGGATCTCGCTGTGAACTTCTCCAACGATAATCTAGATCTTATATTGAGAAAACGAGAAGTGGAGCATGGCCTTGGGTTCGAATTCCATAACTGTGAACCATCAAAAGGAACACGGTCTCGGCCCGAGAATAAAAGAAGATTTCATCTCTCAAAGCCTCGTAAAGAAGAAGAGACTAATCTCGAGCAAGTTGCAGAAGAAAAATAAAAGAAAAATGAGCAGAAATGAATTTCAAAAGGGCCCCTGGAATTGAAAAATTTTTAAGCTCACTAATCCCAAAATTATCCTACCCTTTTAGTCAGAGCCTAAAAATAATAATCCCGTCAAGTCCATTTGATTCAAATTGATGAACTTTCACTTAGTAAGTTGATTAAATGCGCTACGAGAACAGATTAATTGATAAATATTTACCGTGTTGATATGAGTAATATATCTACTAAATATTCCCATGATAAAATAAATTGCGTGTTATGGGCGAACCTTGCGAGAGTTGTCGAAATGATACATACCATGATCTTAGATATTAGTTTAGTTACATTGACGCCAAATTATTATTCTATGTTTCATGTGAAAAATTTGCGTGATAATACTCAAAATGGAAAATCTGACCCCAAAAACAAAAATATTTTTGCACATTTTAAATGCATTAGTACATGCATTGGTTCAGAATTGACAAAATGCGAAATTTTATGAAAACACAAAATTTTCATATAGATGATTAGGGGATCATGAATCTCCGCTAAATTGATTAAATGCGTTATTTGTGCTTATATCATTTATTTTCATAGGCATAATTGTGTTGAATATGTGCTAAATTGACAAAACATTATATCTGCATTTGTTGAGGGGGACCTTACATGAATATTTGCTATTATCTCCTAAACGATTTACTTGCAATCACGACTTCTCATGTTTCATTCTAAGTTGTACAGAGAATTTTGAGAACATCCAAGGAGTCGAATGATGAATTTCATCCCACATTGGGAGTTAATTGCATTTATTTCAGAACTTTGGGGATTTATATTAAAATTTCTTGTTGGGTGCAAAAGTAAAAACTCTTTTTCACTAACCAAACTCGATTTTTAACGAAAGCCCAAAATGATTTTTCACGGCCCAAAACCCTTTAACTTTACCTAATCGAAAAGTATTAATATACCTTTTTCGATCGAAAACCTCTTTCTCACGCTAACATTAACGATCGAAAAACTCTTCGCATTCTTAAAAGCTTCAAGCGGCGATTTCGAAAAATGTTAACTTTTCTCAGATTTTCTGTTAAAAACTCGCCTAATTTGAAGGTAGAATCCAATTTCGGTTAATTTTTTTTTCGAAAATCACGAATCGCGACAGTTTTTCAAAACAATTCGAAGATACTTCCCAACTTCGCGATTTTTCGACTGAAACTTCTTAAGATATCAAATTTTCCGAGTTTAGATTCGACCATTTTGATCAAATGCATGACATTTGGATTCGCAACTGATTTCTGGTCATTACGAGTCCAGATTAAGTCATGTTTTACCCAGAATCATCATTCGCATTTTTTAAAAATTTACTGTTTGATTTCAAAATTTTTAAGTCGAAAATCGTCTTATCGCAAACAGTACCATCGAATAACTTTATTTTTCGTTTAGTTTTATTCTATCGCAAAACTCAGCGGCGAAAACCTTATGTTTTCGATATGTTTTTATTCGATCGTAAAACTTAGCGGCGAAAACTTAAGTTTTTCGATAAAAGTTTATTCGATCGCAAAAATACGCGGTGAAAACTTTAATTATTTCGATAAAATTTTATTAGACGCAAAATAGGGGGCGAAAACTTTATGTTTTTTCCATAAAAGTTTATTCGATCGCAAAACTACGCGGCGAAAAAATTATGTTTTTCGACCAAATTTTATTCAATCGCAAAACTACTCAGCGACGCACTTTAGTTTTCGATACATTTTTATTCGATCGCAAAACTCAGCGGCAAAAACCTTTGAGTTTTCGTGAAGTTTTTATTCGATCGCAAAACTTAGCGTTCAGATAAATTTTCGTTCGAATAAAAACACGTTGGAAACAGTATACACTTTAAACACTTCGAAAAAATTTCAATTTTTTCTAAGTCTTTCGTTATACACATAAACACTGTTTGCGCCTTTACAAAAGAATTTCAACACTAACAATTGCTTAATCTAATTTGCATTTGAATATTCCAATCTAATGATTCTTATTCATTTTTTTTTTCAGAGATGGCTCATCAAGAATACTCATACATCTATCGTTCCAAAGGTTGGCTAACCGTCCACGACAACAACTATAAGTTGGATCTAGCCACCTTTCGATGTCCTGATGAAGTCATCATTTCCATACTCAAGTTACACCCCTTATGGCCATCACTCACCATGACTGCAACAGTCCAGATGGTATTTCTCTAGCAGTTATGAGGATGCATAAAGAGTCACATTGTAGGTGATGACGTGACCTACACAACCAAGATAAACCAAAAGCACTTCATCATCGACAAAAATTTTCTGGCCATGGTCCTCGATCTACCGCATCATGAAGTCTACGACCCTCTACCGACAAATGCGGAGATATTAGAAGACATGCTTCGGATGGGATACAAGCCACCGTTGACCAAACTGGCCAACTTTCAGAACAGCGGGATCCCTCACCCATGGAGGACATTATTTGGAATTACCAACAAATGTCTCTCCCCGAAGCACTCAGTATTTGATAAGGCGAACGGGAATATTCTCAGGATCTTCCATGGATTCATCTTCTCAAAGAAATATGACGTGTCCCAGCTAAGTTCATGCCTTACGTCTGATGGTTCCCGGCGGTGATCTCCCATATGATGGATGTACATCCGGAGATCCATCGCCTATCACCTATCGGAGGATACACACCGCCGATGCTGCTGTTTTTCCACAATCCGAAGGCATCGGATCTGGCACTCCAACCGATGTTGATCTTGTTGGAGCTTCTACGACTAGCAGACCCCACCGATGTGGCCTACCAAGATTATTTGCCAAAACAATTCAATCACGGAGGCCATGGTATGACCCATCGATCCGGCTCCGATGCTTACCCGACACGAATCACCGGTGGCGACACAAGAGCCCGAAGCTGCGACTCAGGAGACTGAAGCACCGGCCATTTAGCTCGAAGGTGCCTCTCGTGAGCCCACACCTCCAACATCCGAATCTCTTGATGCCACTGATTCAGATCAGAAGTGCATATTATGACGATGGGGTTCCCGTCGACAACAAACTCTTGCCCCGTCTGAATCTACCTCCACTACAAGGGCTTATGTGTTACCTCCTCCACCACCACCGGTCCAGATGACCACACTGGTTCCCATTGAACCTGTCCCAGTATCATCTCAAGGATTGGATGAAAGTCTTGTTGGTCCCCCGATATCTTCAGAGACAACAACGGGCCAACCCACCGAAGTGGTGACTTCTGGGTTGTCAACGGGTGTACCACTCTTCGTCACAGAGGTACCACTCTTCGTCACAGAGCAGAGACTCCAAGATGTCCTTTCCAAAGCCATCAATTCTCTCGAAGACCGGCTAATGGAAACAATTTTTCACGCCTAGAGACTTCCCGACAGGATACCGCGAAAGCACCAGTCTTCGAGGTCGCTCCAACCGAAACCCACTCCCAATCATTTCCTCACCATCACTAACCACTACCATACACACTCCCATCCGCCTATATTAACCACCCCTACCCAATCCCCTTCCCTCATCAACCCATACACAATCCCTATAACTCAGCTCCATGATATTCTCATAACTCTCCTGCTAGCCCTCGAGACAAGGACCCTGCCGAGGAGAGTCTCTACCGCCGGCTAGTAGATGACCTCGAGCTGCATACTCAAACACGCTGTCGAGAAGAAAGCTCCCAAACAAAGCGAAGACATGACGATCCGGATCGCCATGAGGGGGAGAAAAGGCAGAAGACCACCAGAAGCGGCCGTGGTTAGAGTCGAGAGAAGACATCCTCAACGCGTGAAGCTGGAGGATCATCATCTAACCCACCAACCACACAACCTACTAATACCCGCCAACAAACAACCGCCATATCCCACACACATACAATACCTCTGTCTCCCAAAAGTTCGAATCCAATCCAGGCCTCCATGCTCCAAGATAAACCTGAAGCAGTCAAATACTTTCCACATGCAATCGTAGACGTCTACATTCTTAACGAGAAGTGGCTGACACAATGGGAAACGGAGGAAGCAGCTCAAGCTCGCCTATCCAACGTCAGATACTTCCTATAACAATCTTCAGTTGATTTTGTTCTGCTTAAGATGAAGAATTTCAAGACGGCGAAAACTACAATGCCGAACTCCCGGAACTGCCAGAGATGAGTAGGCACTGAGTGGACACCCCTCCTTGCTTTCCAAAGGGGACTGCCTGAGTCGAGACGTCATGGGATATCGTTCGGATTGAAGTACCATTCCTTGAAGATATAAGGAAGCAGATCTGGAGAGCTCCAAACCGTATCAAGAAGCTGAACGAGCTACATCTACGGGGGATCTCTCATTGGGAAGAACGAAAGAAGATGGAACACATCTTCATGCTGACCTACTTTGGTCCGGATCGAAGTGAAACCCCAAGGATCAACTTAGAAGAAATTTCAGGGACAAGCCACCGATCCTCCAACTCGTGGGTGTATCACACACTATTGGAAGTTATCCAACCTCGATCTACATCATAGAGCGAGCGGATGAAAATCTCACTCGAGAGGAGATAGACGACCGCTATCTACCGTTCCTTCCACCAGACGAAGTCTACCGTCTGTTCCAGATGTTCAAGAAAAAAAAATACGAGACACCTACTGGATACATCAAGAATGAAGGACTCGAGGGATTGAGGAGATTCATGGTGCGACAGATTAAGTTTCACACCGCACACGACCTTCAAAACGCTGTGGAAAACAACATGAAGAAGGTCAATATGGAATCGCCGCCTCATGAAAGACTTTCCGCTCAACGACGAGATGATGATGAAGCCAGGCCTCGTCATCACGTATCAGAATCCAGTCATTGGAAAGACGAGACGATGATGAAGTTTGAAGTTCATAAGTTCTGTGACGGGACGTTGAAGCTCATAAGGAAGAACATCGAAAGGAGGTTGGCGGAGATCGATGAAGAAACGATCTTCGAGGACCTTGGAGAAGAAGAGGCCCCGCTCCTAATTGAGCTTCTCAATGCCATTAACGAACGGTTGGAGCTGAGGAATGTTGTCCGACACTACGAGACATCATTGGGATTGAGGAAGTCCTTCTACGCCCGACAAAGGTAAACGGAGTTGAAGAGCAAACGAGCACAAAGGGAGAGATTGAAGAAGACTTAGAAAATGTGCTTCGTTTATTAGTTATTCTCTTAATTAGGGGCGTAGCTTGTATTTTTCATAGTGCCCTAACTGGTAAATATACCATGTATATATGTATATATACAATGTACACTATTGAAATCAATACACAAGGCTAAGAATTCACATTCTAGAGAGAGAAACACAAACGAAAACTTTCTCACTCTAAGCTTTTCTCTCTCGTGATCTTCAACCGAGATATTCGATCGAAGGTAACTTTCAATAATCTATATTCGAATATCTAGAATTCATGCCTAGATCTCTCGTTAGTTGATTAATTAGGACCTAAGACGCAATTTGATCGCCTATTTTACGAATTATCTATGGAATAATTGAGGAATAAATGGGTTTGGCCTCTTTCGACGTACTTTCCTAATTTTCGGGTCCATAAGGCGGAATAAAGTCTCTAGTTAGCAGTGTGTGTCTAGTTTTATAACTATCGTTCAGCTCCGCATAACTAAATGCAATTTGGGCGCAATTTTTGTTTCTCCTTTTTTTCTCTTCAGATTCGATCACCTATGTCGATTCAACAAAAGACAAGCTTTTTCAGGCTTTAGCCAAAGAGTTTAATGTTGTACAGAGAAAATACTTCATCTTTTTATGGGTTCGTTTTACTTTGGAACCCCAAACCTTCGCGAGGATTGTAGGATTCTACATCTTTTGGTTGGTTGAGAAAGATGGTTTGATCGGTTTGACCTCTTTTTGTAAGAAGGTCTTCCAATTGTTTGACCTTCTTATATAGTCTAACACGTTCTTTAGTGATCAATTTGTATTGAGAAGATACGTTTACACGTTCGTCTTTGCTTTCCTTCAAATTTTTATTAACATCGTTAAGCTATCTTTTACTATTCTACTTTTTCCGCTAAGTTTTTCGTTTTAGATTCTGAAAAGGCTAATGATTCCGTAAGAATAGCTATATCTTCCTGTTGTTTATTTAATAAGGCGTAATTATTGTCAAATTTTCTTCTTAGTTTTGAGTACTCCCTAAAGCTTTTTCCTTCCTCTCCTCGTTCGACGTATCCTCAAGCCACTCCTCTTCTTCAACTACCAGAACAATTCATGCATCTTTGCGCTGGGAAAACTGAAGCTTCTTCTTGTAGTACTCGGTGTCCTTTGTCTTAGGTCTGTAGCAGTCCTTAGCAAAGTGGCCCGGTTTCCCACATTGAAGCATTTCCTTGGAGCTTTAGTTTCCTTGTTCTCGGTTTCGTCGGGAGCGTTGGCTTTTTGTTTACCGCTTGAGCCTGCTGTAGGAAGATGATGATTTCTTGGAGAATTTCTCATTCATCATCTTTGAGAGCATGACCACTTACTTCTTGAGGTCGTTGAGTTCTTCGTCTGATTCAGAGTCCGAGTCCGCATTGTTTGAAGAGTCGGATAAGATGACTTTCTTCCCTTTAGAAGCCTTCGAGCTTTGTTGGTCTCAAGAGCAACGGGTTCCACATAAGCATTTGTCTTTCCTTCGTTCGTGATTTCTTTGGCGTATTCGATGTATTGAGAAAGGTTATCATGTAGGGCATGAATGTCCATGGCATCCAGGTCTTTGTTCTGCGCTTATCAACGGGTTCCACATAAGCATTTGTCAATCATGCACCACTCGAGTTGAAGTGTGCAGAGAAATTTGATGTCGTGCTCGAAGTTTGACCGTTGGATGTTGATTTTCTCATCTCATTGATGATAATCATGAATCGAAGGTATGTGTCTCGAATATCTTCTCCTTACTTAGCCCTGAAGGAATCATAGGCAGTGAGCGTGCTCAATTTCTGGGACAAGGTGCTTACGTCTGTCCCAACCATCATTTTCGAGACTTCGTCCCAAATTTCTTTGGCAGTGGACACTGTTTCCACCTGAATGCATACGTCTTGGTTAAGGTTCGCAGCGGTTTGCGAGAACGGGGTTTTTTGCAGCGAGTTTTTGCAACGGTGATTGGCGAAACTCCGAAACCTTATTTTTTCGGAAAAAAAATTAACCTTAATCAGTAAAAATCTTTGAAAAAACATTTATGCATAAAAATGATTTAGCAAAAACCGAAGCTTAATTAAGCGAATAATCAACGTTTTAAACCTTAATCAACGTTTTCTACTCTCCCTTGAAAGTTCAACAGAAACTCCCGCTCAACCTTATAAAGATATGTTGGTCCGTTATTTACAAAACAAGGATCAAAAGATAGCTTTTATGAATTTAAAGAACACATTTTAGTGTGTGATAGTGTGTGTTTCCTTTTAGAGAATCTATAAGGTGGCTTCCTTTGGATTTCTTTTGATGAAAACCATAAAAGGGTAAAGGGGGTCGTATATACCACATGTGTTGGTATATTCAGGCCAACGATATAAACTATCATATATTTACGTAGAAGTCCAAAACCACTACAATCTACCAAATTACAAAATAGACCTAAGACATAAAAAATTAAAGGAGACTACAAAAGATTCCTAACATTCTCCCCCTTAGTGTCTTTTACGCTTTGACATCTTCTTCATCTTCTTTTTCTTGGGTCTCACCAGCTCGTAGACGGATCTTTTGAGTCCTAGTTTGTACTCGTAAGATCGTATCCATCTACGATATGAAAACCGATCAGAGATGATGTCAATCATCTTCTGGTACTTTGGCTTGGGCTTCATGCTCCTCGAACCTCAATTCCTCCAGGATTCTTCTAAGCTTATGACGTATGATCAGGAGGGTTCCATTGCAGAACATGGTGATCTCCGATGTCTTCATCAGCCGTTTCTCTCCCTCGTAGTTGATGTAGACCATGGATGGATCTTCTCCATAAAAGATGTGGCCTTCACCGTAGCTTTCAGCCTCAAGGCGATCAAACGACGGCTTTGTGAGGTTCACCTTCTTGAGGTTGCTCTCTAACACCATCTGAAGGTCTTGAGATACATTGTACTTGATTTGGTGCAGCATAAACCTCTTTAAGGTGTTGTAGTCCAGCTTGAGTACGGGGTTCTGAAGAGTGCCAAGAATCTTATAGTCTTCGAACATTTTATATATGTCTTCCGCTCTGATGTAGGAGGGGTCTGCTAAATTCTTCAAAAGTTCCATCCTCTCGCTGAACTCGGTAGATTGGGAAGGATATGGAACAGAAGAGAGTCGTCCGTACTCCCATTACCACTGAGATCTTAGATCTCTTCTTCTCAGCCCTTCGGAGAGCCTCCACGTCATTTTCTTTTTCGTCGAACATGAACATTTGACGAAGGCTGAGCAGGTACAGATTGGCTCTTTGTTCTGAAAGATCAGTTATGCCTCGTAGCTTCAACTCGTTCAGCTTCTTGAGTCAATCATCCTTCCTCTAGATTTTCTTTTGAATCTCTTCTTGGTATGGCGCCATGATCTTGGGGTTTCTCCAAGGAAGGTCTAGTTTTTCTCCTATTTTTGACTTCAAAAGAGGGTCGTTCTTGTCCATGACTATGTGTCGGAGGAGTTCGGGAAGTTCTGGGATCTCGGCTTTGTCGTCTTTGCCTTCCTCAAGTTCGACCTCTTCGATTCGAATCGGGTTGATGCCTACCTTCTTTAGAAAGAATCTGACATTTTCCATTCATCCTTTGGCCAGTTCGAGAGTCATTGGCTGAGTCAACCACTCTTTGTTGAGTATGTAGCTCTCCACCTTGTCCTATGGGTCGTAGAGCTCTTTGATGGTTAAGGTCGACTCGTCGGTTGCTGGAGAAGGAACGGGTGAGGTACAAGGTTGAAGAGGCATCATAGGGCTTTTTCGGATGGTGGGTCGAGGTGAGGGGAGGCTTATAGTGGCTAGGGTAGTATGGGCTACGGATGCAGCTTCTTTTTCGAAGAAGAAGCCTCCAGTTGGGTGGTTTGGTTAGTTTGGGTAGTTTGGGTAGTGGTGGATGAGGAGACCTGCTGCATCGGGGGCTCCATTTTTTGTCTCTTCTCCCCCTCGAACGGCCCTCATCTTCTGGGTCGTCACGCGGTCGCTTGGATTGTTCCGCTGCGCCGCGGCAAGATAGTGGGGTCATGAGCCGAAGCTTGATGTCCTGCTCCCGTTCATTGAGAAAGAGGGTGGACTGCACTCGGGCCAAGAGGCTGTCGTGAAGCTCTTCAACACAAACGTCCCATGGACCCGATTCGGCTAGGTAAGTTGGCGGAGCAGAGGGAGGAGACGCCGAAAATTCGGTTTTGATGCAGGGGCCTTGGCTTTGTCTCGGGCTTAGATTTCAACGGTCGTGTAAACTTTTGTCATTATTGAGTCCTCGAGCATCTTGGCGAATTCCACTAGTCTGGCCTCCATCACGAACGGGGAAACTACCGAGACGGAGCCACGAAGGCATTCCGTCGTCACAATGTTAGAGTATGTAAATGACACGCCGCCTGTTTGCACATGACTTGAGAAACCGGGGCCACTCAGGCTCACCTTTGGCATCGATACGGAGACTGGCTCAACTCGCGGCCCATTTCAGCAGCTGTAGGAATGTTGACTGCTGCGGGACTTTCGCTCAGTCCCTGACTGGCATCCAGCCATGAGACTTTGAAGAGTGTTATGTCCAGATCACCAAGATTTGGAGGTGCAGTAAAGCATGTATGTGTCCTATGAACTCCAGACATTCAATCCAAGTATGCCTAAATCCATGGCTAATTACGAGACCAAGATATAGAAAGTCAAGAACCAACAACCAGTGGCCAAACAAAGCGAGCTCGAGTTCGTCAAGCTAAGACATCCATGTTGCGCAGTCTGACATATTGCCTAGGAACACAAAGTGCTCAAAGAGCTTCAGAAGAACATGAGTTGATCGGATACCCAAATGAATATAACTAACAAGTTGAGTGCAGGACAAACATGAACTTAGCCATGAAAACCTCAGTTCATTAGTCGTTAGATCCTCGAGATGTGGCTATTGAAACACTTTTTGGGTTGACTCGCGATGCATCAACGATCATTCCACACTTGTACTTGCATCCCGAACCCACTTGCAACTTATTATAACCGGAAGAGGTGATCCTATGGGCTACATGTAAGCTTTACCAGATCAATATGTGCGACAACCGATGTAGGTTGTGAGCACTGAACTTTTCGGAAAATATCTTGCTCGAAAGACCCTACAAAAACAAACTATCAGGAGTCCTGAGTAATCGCCAAACTTGTTTCACCAACATTGCTTCAAGCTTAAATCCCAGGCCTCTATGCACATTATATTCCATTCCATCTAATAAAGCTTAAACTTATCCTTCCCACTCCATTCCATCCAATGAAGCATAGCTGGGAGTTTAAAACAGCCTATAAAATACATAGGAATAGATGGCTTGCAAAACGGCCTTGTCCGTCCGAGATTGCGTCTTTTCTGACCATCCTTGGATTCATCGCTAAATTCTTCTCCGATAAATGCGAATACTTCTCTTTTGTACGAACTATGGTCATCGAAAAGCCCAAATACATATTATGGGCAGTTCGCCTATCCAACCCTATCACCTCACAACAATCCTTTCACATCCCATTATTTATTTCAGGTAGAATGAAGCAAATGACTATGTTTAGTTGATAAGTTGTCACGATGCTCATCTATAAATCTCTAAAATATGCTTGGTCTAGTGTGCCTTCTCTTTGTTTCACGTATGTAAAATGATTGTATCATCATCAAATAGTAGGTGGGTGATTCAAGGGGCACCTCGACAGACTCGAATCCTCGTGATACGTTTATCTCTTTTGGTCTCCTGTGAAAGTCTGCTAAAAGCCTAAGCACAAGAAAAAAAAAATACAGACATACCAGATCACCTTGTCGTAAACCTCGACTCGGGTGATTAAGCCCACCTGATTCCCACCAGTAAGAATAAATGAGTATCGTACTAGTGCAACTAAAACAAACCGCAATGTGCAATAAAGTCAGTATAAAAGGCCAGTCTACTCAATAATTGCCGTAGGAAATACCACTCTACCATGTCATATGTGTTACTCATGTCTAGTTTAAGAGATATCAGTCTCTCTCGTCCACGTCGCTTTTGTTTCATATCTTGAGTAGTTTCAAAAGCAACAAACTACAATTAACCGGTTATGAATAAAAGTAGATTAGGGAGGAGATATAATTTAGTTTATATAGTTCTTGAGCCCACATTGAAGCAATGCGATATAACACATTATACAGACTAGTAGGACGAAACATGGTTAAATCTTGTAAGTTGGGGCATTTTGGTATCAACACTATATTAGTATCATGCAATGCATGTCTAATTTGTACAATACGGTACAATACATTAGTATTTGTTAACCTCGCTCCAAGAGTTGTTCGAGGCTACTAATATTACTCCACATACTAGGCACGTAGAAATATTTAATATGTAGCGAACATTGTCATCTTTGCATTGAATCAAAATCTTACCTCGACGGATTACTTTATCATACAGGCATCTCCAAACATCAATTTTTTTCTCCAGCTGTGAAAAACGTCATCTCCGGACATATGGTTGCTCGCTTCTATGTCCAAGTACCATGTATTTTTTTTTGTTGTTCGTCTCGTTACTAGCTAACAACAACATCCCAACATCAAATGAACTTGTGGATTCATCCGCGGTCATATGTCCCAGATCTCTAGCTTTTTCTATGGTGCAGACGAAATTCTTACATTGAATGGTTCGAGATCTATGAATCTTCATGACGACACGATTTTCGGGCACATCTCGACTGTTTATTCGTAATTGATTTACAAACACTTCGACTATTGTCATATACTATAAATGGCTCTGAATCATTCATCACGGTCGCCTCGAATTCACCAAGAAGCTATTATAGCACTATTGTTTCACACGATTGGCACCATTTTATGTCTTCTTCAAGGTCTCCCATGTTTCTTTAAGTTGCAGTCCATGCTATTTTTTCAAAACCAATTTTGTCAACAAGCAGAAGTGATATAGAGAATGATTTTCATCAACTTATGAGTCTCCTTCGACGTCTTTAGCTTTTCTGCACCTATTCATATGTTAGTCCTACGCATCCAACTACGTTTAAGATTAAAGACGATTTACCACGATTAAAGCTCGGAAGTATTGATTCGTCGTGGGATGGGCGTGGGAGACTTTGATAGCTTTGGGAATTCTCTTGTAATATGACTAATCTCTTCACACACACACTATGTGTGAGGGTTTTTGGTATTTATACCACAAGTTGGTATATAATACCTTGGGCTTTTGTAAGCCCAGTTACATTTAATAGCTCACTAGCCTCTAATTAAATTAAAGCCTAGTTCGCTAAATTAATTACAAGACTAAGATAAAATAATACATTGAACACAATAAAATAATCCTAACAATCTCCCCCTTTGTGTTCAATTTATAATTAAGCGCTTGGTATCTTGGTCTTGTAAATCTTTTCCTGAGTCCTTGAAGAACACGTATCAAAGTGGCATTAGCGAAAGCGTTAGTGCGTGTGTTCTTCTTTAGTGTTTCTCCTCCTTTGTCTCGTCTTGACCTTCTCTTCTCGGCACCGCATCTTTCATCAAGTCTTCTCTCGAAGCTTGTCTTGGAGATGTCGGGGCTCGAAGAGGCTTGCCGGTGAGTTCAGTCTCTCCCTTTGATAGTGCACAACTCCCCCTACGTTTGTTCAACCTTGTGTTGGGATTGGGGAGTTCTCTTTATATTCGGAGAGGCGAACTTGTGGCTGTAAATTCGAGTTTTGAAGGTCGTGGTTCGCTTGATTTTCTGATGACGCTTGAGATTTGAGCATTTCCGATCAATCTTGCATTTTTCGTTGTGGTACGGCTCCCATTTTCTTTCTTTACTACTAGGTGAAAATAGGTCGTCGATGGCAAGATGTTTGCATCGTCAGGACGAGGAGAAGCAACTCAGGTTGGGCAATAACCTAACGGAGCCACAAAGGCGATCCGTCTTGAAGGTTAACCGGGGTCACAAAGACTTCCCGTTAACATCAATTCTCTTCTTCTTGGCTCCAGGTTCATCTTCTTCGAAGGAAGTTGTCTGGTTCGGCTTCGAGAAAGCTTGTCTGGCTCCGGAAGAAGGTAAGTGTGGGGCTTGATTTAAGTTGTGCCGAGGCTCCTTTGGAATGTACGTTCAAGTGCAGGAGAGCCCGGCTTCAGAGTGGTACGCTCGGCGGAATTTGTTGGGTGGTCCGACCTCTTTGTTTATCCGTGTCCCCTTCTCCCCCTCATGGCGATCGAATTAACGAGATCGGCATGCTTGTTTTGGAAGATAAGGACACAAACGACAGGTCGGCGTGGTAATGAACAGACGGAGCCACTAAGGCAATCCGTCATCACGATTGCCTGTGAGTACAGGGCTTGGTAAACCGGGGCCACATAGGCATCCCGTTTTCATCGTTCTAGAGACTAGCTCGAGACGATGGCCTGATTCCGTTGTTGTTTTGATGTTGCAACGGCAGGACTTCCTTCCGATCATCGAACCATGTCTACGAGTAACATGTCTACGAAAGTTCTAACTTGATCACAAAGACCAGGTGTTATAAGAGTGTATGTGTCCTAGAAAATATTTAAAATATGGGACGTGAGGACACACTAGACTCGATTGTGCACAAGAAAGTGTGGTAGTGGGGCTGAGTACCACTTAATTCAATATCTCCCACTTCCGAGTGAAGCGGTGATAGTAGTCGTGTCTCCCCGTGATTTCTTGAAACACCTGTCTTTTGTGAGACAGACGAGTGGGTGAGGCTCGGTTGTGCATGCGCCGTTGGACCTAATGCGGCGACTTCTACCCGGGAGCTAATAAAATTAGCACCTGTACCTATGGGGGTGTGATCCGAGATATTTGTGAGGTAAGGGAATGTTGTAGTGTTGGTCTTTTCAAAATGGATCAGAAGCATCATCGGAGGCAAGCTTTGCAAGATATTGACTAGTTCTCGGTGATGTTCCGGGGTTAGATTCAGTTGGATTTGCCTGAATCATGAGAACAAATTATCCTTGCGTCCGGTAGGAAGTAGTGAGTGCTGCTTTATTTGTATCAGCAATGCCGGAGCAGGTTGCTTGAAGTGAGCACCGAGTTTGCACTAAAGGCCACCATTGAAAGCTTGAGATTCTTCGTTTAGAAAAGACTTGATATTTGGATGCTCGAAATTCTTCGTTCCAATCCGTCGAATGGTGTCCGAGGGATAATAATTTTTTTTTTTTTTTTTTTTTTTTTTGAATCATGCTCCCTAAATAATATTGCTCCCCCTCAAAAGATGCGTAGTCGGATTGAAACAATTTCTCTTCAATCTCTTTCCCTAAATTTACATATCCATGCTCTCTCCCCCCAAAAAAATGTAATTATTTCTCCCTTTTAAACAATTGTAGAGGTTGCTTCTCTTTTATAAGTAAAAGAGTAGCTCCCCCTCAAATAAGGCTCATTTAAAAATGGTTTTTATCATTTTCGTGCGTAATATGCAACTCGGATCTCAAAATCTCGTAATGTTTTGAAAATGCATATTTAAAATGTACCATTTTAAAAGAAGGTATTTTTCAACGGGATACCAACCATGCTGGGGTTATCTGCAAAACCTTATCGGGACTTTGGTACCCATATTTGTATGGGTCCTCCCTTATTAGCAGAAAATAATTTATGCTTAGCATGTGTCAAATTCGGTCCTAAATCGTCCAACAATAAATTATTGGATAACCACTTAGGGGTAATTTGACACGGAAAAGACGTTTCAGTGCCAGTGAATGTGTCTCTAGGTATTCTAGAGTGAAAGATCTTCTCTTTGGCTAGTCTCATAAGGTGCTTTTCCGAATGGACTTTGACAGGATATTTCAAGTAGGAATACGAAGCTACAACATTGCAGGCATGTATAGCGGGTGAATACCTACGAGAAGACTTCACACAATTCACTCCATAATGAGGTCTTTAGTGGGATTTTGCTTACGAGAATGATAAACATTTTTGTTCGTGTAAGGAAATCCACTTTTCTCATTCTTTAAAGAATGGGAAATTTTGGAAGCTCGAGAAGTTAGCTTGCTTGAGCATGAAACTTCTCTTTGAGGAGCATCCTTTTTAATAGGAATAGGAGAGGAAAAATCAATAACAGTTTCTACTCTAGTTTTCATAGAAGGTGTTGATTTTCCTTTCCTCTTCCTATTTTTCTCCTGTTCCTTGGAAGAATTAAGCTTAGGCTTTTTACTTATCTTTTCTGCTCGGGTCACCGTAGACTTTGAAGTCGTCACGGGTAACTTAGAATGTGTATTTGAAGCTTTCTCAGATTTGAGAACAGAGATGCTTTTAATTTTTGTTGTCTTGACCTGTTTCGAGGATGATGTATCTTTTGAAAAATCATGGAAAACAGGTAAGGACGGGGAATTTTTAAGATTTGAAATCTCCTCTAAGAGTTTTTGCTTTTCTGCTTGAAACACTACTCTTTCCGATTCCAAAGTTGCGTTCAATTCGGAAATTTTACTAGCAATCATAGGAATTTCCAACCACGAGATAGATTTATATAACTTGTTTTCCCCGTCAAGCGCTGAAAAGGAATCTTGGTCGACTAGCTTCGCAATAATTGTCTTTAAAGGGATAGTTCTAGTGTACCATTTATTGCAGATTGCTAGGATAACCTCATATTGTTCTGTGACGACATTCCACTCAGTTGCTTTGAGTTCAAAACGACATCGATTAAATTCCTCAATTTCTTTAGCTTGAGCATCCATAATTAAGTATTAATTTTAAAATTAATTATTTTCTGAAAGAAATGGCTCTTGAAACTTTTGTTCCAAAAAGTTTGGTTTTGTCAAAAGATAGCGTGAAATTTCGAAAAAAAATTAGATTTCGAAAATTTGAGAGTTACCAAAACTTTTTCTAAAATTTGCCAAAAATGTCCTAAATAGATTGTTGGATACGTGATCGTTGACACGTAAAGTGGATTTGCCTTTGGAAAATTAACAAAAGCGTTTTCTATACCTAAAATTTTGGGCCCGAAAAAATTTATTTTTAAAAAAAAATTTCGAAAGTCCTTTTTTTTTTTTTTTTTTTTTTTTTTAAGGGGTGGCCGAAAATTTTAGGTGGTCGAAAATGTTAAGGGTAATTTCAAAGGGTGGGTTATAGTGAAACTCGGATGGAAATATTTCGCTTAGTCTAAATTCGGGTAGAAATTCGATTTCAGTTTCGCCAAATTTCACAAATTCGGGGGACTCAAATTAAATTGGTCACGAAATTATGAAATTCGGGTATTAGTAGAAATTCGTCGAATTTGATTTGAACAGTAGTAATTCGCCGAGTTTTCCACAATTGGGCAAATTTTGTAATTTTGTCCGAAAATTTGCCAAATTCGGGTAGTAGAAGTTCGCCGAAATTGTAAAATTTGATTCAAAATCAGGAATTCAAAATTCGGGTAACTTAATTGAAATTCGGCGAGAATTTTGAAATTGGATTAACCAATTTCGGCGATAGAAATTCAATATCCAAATTCGGCCAGCTATCTAATGAAAATTGTCTCAAATTCTGGCGAATTTCGATCGAAATTCGGCGAGATGAATCAATTTTCGGGCTGATGAACAAACTTCGGGCAGATGAACACTGTTCTAGAATCAAATTTCATGCGCGATTTCTCCCCAAAACTCACTCAAATCAACTGAAAATTGATGGGTAATCACTCAAAAACACTCGAAAAAAAACTAAATGTTGATCTTAATCAAGCAAAATCAGCAACATAGACTGAAAAATCTCAAGACCAAGACCTAAATATTTTCGAGTTTATCACATGAAAAACACCAAAAATTTCAGAAAATTTGCTTAAATCCAAACGTGTTTGGCTCTGATACCACTTGTTGGTCCTACGCATCCAACTACGTTTAAGATTAAAGACGATTTACCACGATTAAAGCTCGGAAGTATTGATTCGTCGTGGGATGGGCGTGGGAGACTTTGATAGCTTTGGGAATTCTCTTGTAATATGACTAATCTCTTCACACACACACTATGTGTGAGGGTTTTTGGTATTTATACCACAAGTTGGTATATAATACCTTGGGCTTTTGTAAGCCCAGTTACATTTAATAGCTCACTAGCCTCTAATTAAATTAAAGCCTAGTTCGCTAAATTAATTACAAGACTAAGATAAAATAATACATTGAACACAATAAAATAATCCTAACAAGATTTAGATCAGACAATCGTTGATGGCATAAGTTTTTCCTCTTGATTGTAGTCTGTCAGATGAGGCAAACAGCTGTCGAATGTCGAACTGTTGTCAGATTGATGGTGTATAGATTTGATCTTCATGATCCTGTTAGAAGTTCTTGATTCTGAATATTCAAAATTCTGCACTGATTAGCTAGAAACACCACTTGAAATCCTTTGTCGCAGAATTGTCCTATGCTAAACAGATTGTGTTTAAGACCTTGGACGTATGAGACATCTTTGATCGTCAGATTCTGCACTAGAATATCTCCAAAGCCTAGTATTGGAGCTGAATCGTTGTTATCGAATATGACTTTTCCGCTGTAACGGTCTTGGTAGTTGCTCAACAGTTCTTGATTTCCCGTCATGTGTGTGGAGCAACCGGAATCTAAATACCACACATGATGGATCTGCATAAAAAATTTTTTTGAGAGACATAGGTACCCACTTAGTAATGGGTCCTCTCGGATTAGCAGATTTGATAGGTAAGGTTTGTTCATTTTTGGTTCCTAAACCATTTATGTTTTTAGGTACCCAAACCAACTTGGTATTAGCTGGTTTAAGTGGTACATCTTTAGGCAATTTGGCCTTTTGGGCTTGCGTTGGCCTAGATGGTTTCTTGGGAACCGATTGAGGTTGAACCTTACATGGGAGGTTAATTTCAGCGCGGACAAATGTCTTATTAGTCTTAGTGCATGAGAAAATCTTTTCTCTAGCTAGTCTCTTAAGGTGTTTGGCTGAGTGTACTTTGATCGGATACCTTAAATGAGGACAAGAATGTATCGAGCTATAAGCTTTCTTTATAGCTGGATCTTGTTTCCTACGAGACTTAAGACTTGAATTTGTCTTAGAATGATAGTTTATATTTTTAGAAGTAGAGCCGATTTCAAAACTTGTGCTTTCAAAGTTAATAGACTTTAACACATAAGTGGAAGCAGCAACATTAAAGTTTGAAATGGCTGTCTTCTTGCGATTGTCCATAGTTTTTGATACAGAAGAAAATTTTGAAAATAAGACATTTCTATCATTTTTCTTCTAAAATTCTATCCTAGGCACTCTTTCCTTTGCATGCTTCACCTCGTTTCTACTCTACCTGTGGACGGAGTAGAAAAACAGTTAGAAAAAATCTTTTTCCTTTTTGAAGCATTTAAGGATTCGTTTCCTCTATTTACGATTTTTAAAGAAGATTTATCTTCTTTTAAAATACTTCGAAAAACAATGGGAGGTGTTTTCTTAGATGTAATTTTGTCCTTAATTAATGATTTTTCTTTCAAAGTTAAATCGGGACAAGTTTTTAAAGTAGAGGAAATTTTGAGATTAGAAATTCTTTGTTTCTGTTTCTAAGAAAGCGTTTAAATCATCTATTTTCTTAATAATAGCTGGAATATGACAGAAAGTAGAATTTTGAAAATGATCATTGTTTTCTTCCTTATATTTAGAAAAATCTTCTAGGGGATATAATGAATTATAATCACTAGACAAGTTGAGATCCCTTGTCTTGTAACTATTATTTAAGTCGATGTAGTCAAAGGAAATGTCAGTCCTATTTGTGGCTTTTGCGTTTAGATTCTTCTAAGGTATTTTGTTAGGACATTTTAATTGTGTTCAAATGTATATGTTATCTTAGTCTTGTAGTATAAGTAGTAGTTTCGGCTTAGGAGTAATTAAGCCATAGATTAGGACTACTTAGCAAATATATCAAACTTATTTGGTATATAAGGAACCCTAATGTGATGTATTAGGGTTAAGAATTCATTTTAATAGAAAACCGACCTTTACAACGTGAAGAACGCTCTCAAGCTTCCGCGTCAAATTCAAACGTGTTCTTCGTAAGTTTTACTTTTCTATCGAATTCTTCATCGAACCTAATCGTGTTCTTCGTAAGTTTTACTTTTCTCGTTTTTGGTTTGATTCTTCATATTTCGATACGATTTGATGTTTTTAGACTTCGATTGAGTGTTATAAACATATTTGTGGTGAAATTTGATTGATCCAACGTCAAATTTCGCAGAATTTTTAAGATTCGATAAATCGTGTTCTTCGTTAAATTAATCCGATTTCTCAAAAATTCGACATATTTTGCTGTTTTCTGCTTTGATTGAGTGTTTTCTACATGTTTCGATCCATAATCCAAGCTAAATTTGATTCATTTTTGTGTTTCGGATCGAAAACTATGTGTGTTCTTCGTTAAAATTGAGTACGTTGCTGTTTTTCGAACGAAATTTTTTTTCGAACGAAAAAGTTAATCGAAATTTCTTTTGGAACGAAAAAGTTAATCGAAAATTCTTTTCGAAAGTCCTTTTTTTTTTTTTTTTTTTTTTTTTTTTTTTTTTTTTTAAGGGGTGGCCGAAAATTTTAGGTGGTCGAAAATGTTAAGGGTAATTTCAAAGGGTGGGTTATAGTGAAACTCGGATGGAAATATTTCGCTTAGTCTAAATTCGGGTAGAAATTCGATTTCAGTTTCGCCAAATTTCACAAATTCGGGGGACTCAAATTAAATTGGTCACGAAATTATGAAATTCGGGTATTAGTAGAAATTCGTCGAATTTGATTTGAACAGTAGTAATTCGCCGAGTTTTCCACAATTGGGCAAATTTTGTAATTTTGCCCGAAAATTTGCCAAATTCGGGTAGTAGAAGTTCGCCGAAATTGTAAAATTTGATTCAAAATCAGGAATTCGAAATTCGGGTAACTTAATTGAAATTCGGCGAGAATTTTGAAATTGGATTAACCAATTTCGGCGATAGAAATTCAATATCCAAATTCGGCCAGCTATCTAATGAAAATTGTCTCAAATTCTGGCGAATTTCGATCGAAATTCGGCGAGATGAATCAAATTTTCGGGCTGATGAACAAACTTCGGGCAGATGAACACTGTTCTAGAATCAAATTTCATGCGCGATTTCTCCCCAAAACTCACTCAAATCAACTGAAAATTGATGGGTAATCACTCAAAAACACTCGAAAAAAAACTAAATGTTGATCTTAATCAAGCAAAATCAGCAACATAGACTGAAAAATCTCAAGACCAAGACCTAAATATTTTCGAGTTTATCACATGAAAAACACCAAAAATTTCAGAAAATTTGATCAAATCCAAACGTGTTTGGCTCTGATACCACTTGTAAGTCCTACGCATCCAACTACGTTTAAGATTAAAGACGATTTACCACGATTAAAGCTCGGAAGTATTGATTCGTCGTGGGATGGGCGTGGGAGACTTTGATAGCTTTGGGAATTCTCTCGTAATATGACTAATCTCTTCACACACACACTATGTGTGAGGGTTTTTGGTATTTATACCACAAGTTGGTATATAATACCTTGGGCTTTTGTAAGCCCAGTTACATTTAATAGCTCACTAGCCTCTAATTAAATTAAAGCCTAGTTCGCTAAATTAATTACAAGACTAAGATAAAATAATACATTGAACACAATAAAATAATCCTAACATCATATTTTGGCTCAATGTATCTATTCTCAAGTATCTCATATGCATCCTGCAAGCCGAGTAGTATCTCAGGAATAGGCGACGACTTGTAGCCTGCAACCGTCACTTATATGTTAAGCAATGTAATAGGCGACGGTGGCTACAACGTAATAGGCTCTTATACTATAGGCGACGGTTACACGCTAACAATCGTCGACTATTGCAAAAAAACATAAAAAAAACTAAAATAGTTCCTTGCGTGTACTATAGCGATGTTTTTTATAAGAATCGGCGGCAATAATGTCGGAGCCTACTACTTTAATTTGAAAAAGATATTTTAATTGTGCTCTAGTTATCCTTGTAATTAGGAACGTGATTTGTATATTCAATAATGTAGGACTTAGTTGTATTATACCATGTACATGGGTATAAATACCAATGTACACTATTAAATTCAATAGAGAAAATTAATAGAAAAAATCCGAAGGGCTTGCATTTTACATTCTAGAGAGAGAAACACACAAAATACTTTCTCACACTAAGGGTGTTTCTCTCGTATTCTTCATCGAATGTATTCGACCGAGGTATCAAATTTAAGATTTCCACTCGAATTTCTAGAATTCATGCATAGAATTTACGGTAGTTGATATTATAGGACCTAATAATTGGTATCAGAGCAGATCGTGATCATTTTGGATTGAATTTTGCTGCTTTTAGATCAAATTTTGTTCAGACTTTTTTCGATCGAAAATACATGCGAACTGGAAATTTGATCTCTGTGCTGAGTTCAGCAAAACTTGTTGTTGCTTCTGATGGGAAAGTGACTGATTACGTGTTAGGAATGAACGGCGTACTGATTTTAATCGTTAAGAACATCAAACTTATTTGATTTTCGATTCCGATCTCTTATACTGTTTGCGATTGCGTTTTGAAAATGATTTGATTTTCATCAAAATTGATATTTTGCTTTAAAACGTGTTTAATCTTGTGTTTGTTCTTGTTCAATACACAAATTCTAGTGATTATCCAGAATCTCAGTGTTTAATTTTATGTTTCTCAGTTGAACGTGTATAACATTGTTCCATTGAACTCTACTTTGTGTTCTTCGATCGAAAATTTAGCTCGAAAATATTTTTCGATTAGTTCTCTGGCGAAAAAGTTTTTCGAAAATTTCATTGTTTTCGCTAGTTTCACTCTGATATTGACGCAAAATGTTTTTTTCGATTATTAGTTTTTCGATCCTCAAACAATAATCTTTTTCGAGTGTAACTAAGCGTAAAATTTTTCGACTAATACTGTTTTCGCTATATCTATATTCACTTTTGATACGAAAAACCTGTTTTTCGATTACAAGTTTTCCGATCTCAAGTTTTTCGATTGTCTTAATTTTTCGATCCCAACTTAGCGTAAACGTATTTCAATCAAATATTTCACACTCTAATAAGTTTAGTCAACAAATCGAGTCCAACTTATCGAAATTTTTCTAAGTCGATCATATAATTCTTCGATATCAAATATTTCGACAGATTTTTTGCGATCGACAAATATTTTTCGATAAACCACTTTCTCGACAGGTTTCATTTTCTATAAACAATATCGAAGATCATCTATTGTCGAAAAATACTCTCGCAAAAATTTTAACAGTCGAAAATAATTTTCGATACACATCTTTCGACAAACTTATACTTACGAAAATCAACTTCGATTTTAAAAAATCGAAATTTTTCAAGTAAAAACAAAATTACTGCTCAAAACACTTTTACATTTACTGAACTTTCAAATGCAAACATTTTCTACACTGATTTGAAATTTTTTAAGAATCAAAATCGTCATTTCAAAACTTTCGAAAAATATTTCTCTTCGCATAATCATTTTCGATACTCAAAATTTTCAATTAAAATCATAAATTCAAAATCATTTAGCAAAATTTTGATGTATCAATTTTTGTAATAAATATTTTTTTTACACATACAAATTTTTTAGGACCTAAAAATATTCCCTAAAAGGAAATTGCTAAAGTACGAACCAAACATTACTAACAAATTTGTCACTTGTGAATCACTCTTACCAACACAAATCCAAACCTTCACGAGATCCTACAAATCAACTACGACAATGGATCATACTCTTTTGAAAATGATGTCTGTCCTCCAATTCTCAGAAGAGGCGAATATACCGTATGGAGAAGCGCTTTATGGATTTCTTGGAGACGAAAGATCAACTTGGGAATCTAATAGCTTCTCTCCAAGAAGGACCCGGTCAATTCTTGCTTATCCAAGAAGGCGATTCCACAAATAACCCTCCCATTCCACCCACTAGAAGACTTAAAATTCCTAGCGAATACTCTGAGGGGGAGAGATTAAGAGCTAAGGCTGACCTAAGAGCCAAAAACTTTCCTGATCTAAGGCATCCCATATGACATCTATATGCAAATAGATAGTCTGTCAAGTGTTAAGGCTATGTGGGATGAGCTCCACAAAATGATGCAAAGGACCGAAGTCAGAGTAAAAGCGAAGAAGCAAACATACTCACAGCATATGACTCTTTCAAAGCTAAGATGGAGGAAATTCTATACGAACTCCACTAGAGCTACCTGACTCTCGGGAACGAAATGAGGAAAATAGAAATCTTCAATACAAATATGGAGGTAAACATCATATTTCTATCATCTTTTCATCCGTAGTGGAAGAAAATGTCCATGCAAATTCGTCAGAACATGGATTTGGATGACATGGATATCCACGCCAGTATTCGACAATCTCGCTCAATACGAGGAAGATGCCAGCGAGATTCAAAAGGAGCACAAGGGCAAACAGATCGAAGATTCAATAGCCCTTGTCTCAGAAGAAAAATTAGTCGATCTCGCAAAGACAAGAGTGTCAGAATGCCGAGTTCTTCAGAAGAAGAAGACGAATCAGACACAGATTTCGAGCCCGACATGAAGGAGTTCATGAAGCAATTGGCTCTCATTACAAAAATGATGAGAAAAAAGTTCTACAAAAAGAAGCCCTCCTCCTCAGCTAATCGACTTCGGTCCTCAAGTTCTAGGCACAAGGAAAGACCAACCGAGACTTCAGAAATCAAGAATGTCAAGGAGCCACATAAATGATTCAGGAAAACAAGGCACTTCGCCAGGGAATGTAGTCTTCCAAAGAAGAAAGACGCAAACTACTACTCCAAGAAATTTCAATTAACTACGCAAAATGAAGTTGGAGTAGCTTTAATGGTTGAACAAGACCACTGGCTGAATGACACCTCAGATTCTTAAACGAACAACTTAGCTCTCATGGCATGTCTTGAAGATACCTCAGACGCAAGCTCGAAGCAGCGGTCTGACGACGATGAAGCCTCAACCTTGTCTCGGAGGTAGCTACACCTAACTCTACATTATTAAGTATGTTAGAATCTTTATATATTAAATATGCTAACATGAAAAGTGAGCGGAAAAGTTCAAAAGAGTTAGATGAGCGACTAACACTTAGCGAAAAAAACTTCCAAAAATAATTAGATAAGAAAGTTCACTTAGAAATTGTCTTATCTAATGTTAAAGAAACTATAACTAGTCTTGAATCTTGGATAGTTACGTCGGAGACTAAGATTAATGACCTTATAAAACTCTTAGCGATAGTCAGAGAGATTTAGAAATTTCTTGAAACAATTATAAGGAAATCATTGATGAGGGTAAGAAGCTTTACTCTAGGATTAAGAGTTTTAGATGATCTTTTGACAAACAGGGGACAGACCGATCAGACGACTTTTCTAAATCAGCCACATGATATAGAATTTTATAATCCTGTTGAATGTTTAGGTTTTTTAATAATCCTTGTAACTTGAAAAAGGTTAACGTAAAATAATTATATGATATCAAGTACATGGGTTTAGTACTAACTTCTCTAATTGCTTTCACTAACGCTAAAAAATAAATGCCTTAGAAGAATCCAAAAGAAAGGCCAAAACTAGGTTTAACATCCCCTTTGATTACATTGATTTGAATAATAGTTACAAGACGCGGGAGATAAAACTGTCTCGTGCTATAATTCAGTATATCCTTTAAAAAATATCCCTAAAGTCGAGGAAGAAAATTATGATCATTCTAAAAATTCCACTTTCTGTTATATATATATATATACGATTATTAAGAAAATAGTTGATTTAAACTCTTTATAATCAGAAAGAAAGAATTTTGAAGTATAAAAGAATGCGCTTTTATTAGAAATTTCAAATCTAAAAATTCTACAATTTTAACTAATGTTTCAAAATCTTGTCTTGATTTAATTTTAAAAGAAAATCATTAATCGAGACAAGCACAAATTTGAGAATAATTCTCCCTTTATTTTACAAAATATTTCAAAAGAATTTTTTTTAAAAGCGTCAAGGGAGAAAAGGCGTCATTAAATGCTTCGAAAGCAAAAAAGTCTATTACTAATTCCTTTTCTAATACATCCACATGTAGAGTACTTAAAGAGACAAAGTATGCTAAGGAGAGAGTGTCTAGCTTAGAAATAAAGATGAAAAATAATGACTCATTTTCAAAATTTTCTTCTGTACCGAAAAATAAAGACGCTCGTGAAAAGAGATCTCATTTTCATGTTGTTGCTTCAATTTATGCTTTAAAATCTTTTAATTTTAAAAGCACAAATTTTGAAATCGACTCCACTTCCAAAAATTCTAAAACAAATGTGGGTCGTAAGTCTCGTAAAAGACAAAATCCATCTATTAAGCAAGCTTATAGCTCAATTCACTCTTGCCCCCACCTAAGGTATCCAGTCCAAGTTCACTCAGCCAAACACCTTAGGAGACTAGCTAGAGAAATGATATTCTCCTGGACTAAGACTAACATGACATTTGGCCGAGCTGAAATTAATTTACAATGTAATGTTCACCCACAATGGGTTCCTAAAACACTTGTTAGTCCCTAGATAATCAACTACCGTTAATTCTAGGCATGAATTCTAGATATTCGAGTGTAAATCGATATTTATTACCTTCGGCCGAATATCTCAATGAAGAACACGAGAGAGAATCTTCTAGTGTGAGAAAGTATTTTGAGTGTATTGAATATGAATTGCAAGTCTTTCGGATTTTTCTCAATAACTTTTCTCTCTGTATTGAATTCAATAGTGTACATTGGTATTTATACCTATATAAATGGTATAATTATATGTAAGTCTTATACTATAGGTTATGGCCCGAATTACAAGGATAACTAATAAATGAGCACAATCTAAATGTCTTCTTCAATCTCCCGCTTTCTGCTCGTTTGCTCTTCAGCTCTGTTTATCCTTGTCGGGCGTAGAAAGATTTCCTCAATCCCAATGATGTCTCGTAGTGTCGGACAGCATCCCCCAGCTCCAACCGTTCCTCAATAGCGCTGAGAAGCTCATTCATGAGCGAGTCTTCTTCTTCTCCAAGGTCCTCAAAGATCGTGTCCTCATCAATCTCTTCCAATCTCCTTTCTATGTTTTTCTTTATGAGCTTCAACGTCCCGTCACAGAACTTATGTACCTCAGACTTCATCATCACTCTTGTCTTTTCAAGGCAGGGTACTTCAATCCGAATATTCTCCCCCCGATGTTTCAGCTCGTTCAGCTTCTTGATTCGGTTCGGTGCTCGCCAGATATGCTTCCTTATATCTTCAAGGCAGGGTACTTCAATCCGAATATTCTCCCATGGTGTCTCGACTTGGACGTTTTCCCTTTGATAGACGTGAAGGGATGTCCGCTCGATGTTTTATCATCTCTGGTAAATCTGGGAGTTCGGCATTGTAGTCCTCTCCTTCTTGAAGTTCTTCGTCTTCAAGCAGAACTAGATCAACCGAGACTTGTTGCAAGAAGTATCTGACGTTTGAGAGGCGAGCTTAAGCAGCTTCCTCTGGTTCCCAGTGCGTCAGCCATTTCTCACTCTAGATGTAGTCGTCTACGATGGGGTGACGATCGTAGTTGACACTTGCTTCTGGTTGATCTTGGAGCGTCGATTCAGAGGTTGGGATTCAGTTTGGACTTTTGGGAGCCGTAGGTGTTGTGTGGGAGTGAGGTGTGGTGGTTGTTTGTTGGCGGGTAGTGGGTTGTGGGGATGTTGTTGGTGGGTTGGTTGACGATCCTCGAGCTTCACGGGTTGAGGATGTCTTTTCTCGTCCTTGACCACGACCGCTTTTAGTGGTCTTCTGTCGTTTCTCCCGCTCAGGGCGATCCTAATCGTCAGGATCGTCATGTCTTCTTTTGGTGCGGGAGCTTTTTTCTCGATAGCTTGTTCGAGCGGGTGATTCGGGGTCATCAACTCTCCTTCGGTAGAGATTTTCATCAGCAAGAGTTCTTTCTTTGAGGGCTAGGAGGCGAGAGATTAAGATGTCGTGAAGCTGGGTGATGGGTATGGTGTATGGGTTGATAAGGGAGGGATATGGGGTTGGGGTAGTGAGTATGGGGGTATTGTATGGTGATGGTTTTTGGTGGTGAGGAAAAGGGTTCGGACGGAGTGGTCTCAGAGACGTGTGTTTTCCTGGTATCCCGTCGGGAAGTCTCGATGGCTTGGAGGACACTTTCCATCAACCGATCTTCAATAGTATTTAGAGTGGTGGAAAGAACGGCTGTAGTCGTTGCTCCGTCATGAATGGTGACACCTCCTGAGTGGAGCCAGAGAGACGTTCCACTGTCACAACGTCAGAAAAGATTTCTGACGTGCTGCCTTGAATAGGTCTTAAGATTTCGGGACGTCTGAGGGCGCCCGTTGTCAACCCGAAAGTCACCACTTCGATGGGTTGTCCCGTTGTTGCTTCGGAAGATATCGGTGGAGCAATGAGACTTTCATCCATTCCTGGAGATGAAACTCTAGGAGTCATATCTATGAATTTTGTGACAGGTTCGATGTGAACCTGTGTAGTCGTCAAGACAGGTGGTGGAGGAGGCAAAATCGAAGCTGTGGTAGTAGATGCAGATGCAGACGAGACTAGAGATCGTTTTCGGCGAGAGTCCCTTCGAAGTAGTCTGCAATCTTTGTCTGATTCGGTGGCTTTAGGTGAGACAACCATCGGAGGTGTGGGCACGCATGCTTCAACCTCGGGCTCAATGGCCGCTGCCTCAGGCTCCTGAACCTCAACTTCGTGCTCTTGTGCCTCCAGAGTTGGTTCTTGAGTGACAGGAATCGGGACTAGGTCGGTGGACAGAACCATAGCCTCCGTGATTGAGTTATTCTGGCAGTAGTCTTAATACGCTTCATCTGAAGGGTCTGCCAGACGGATAAGTTCCAACGGGATCAACATTGGTTGTAGCTCCAAATCCGATGCCTTGGGGTTGTGGAACAACCGGAGTCTCGGCTGTGTGTATCCTTCGAGGGGTGGTAGGCGGGGAATCTCCAGATAGACTTCCATGAGATGAGAAATGAACACCGGGTACCATCGGACGTAAGGCATAAATTTGGCCTTAGACTTGGTCTCCCATTGACGCATTTAGTCAACCAGATCATTCCAGCTGAGCTGGGCCACGTCATACTTTTTGGAGAAGATGACTCCATGGAAGATCCTAAGTATATTTCCGTTCGCCTTGTCGAAGCCCGAATGCTTCGGGGAGAGACACTTGTTGATGATCCCAAACAAGGTCGTCCAAGGATGAGGGATCCCGCTGTTCTGAAGGTTGGCGAGCTCTACCAGCAGTGGCTTGTATCCCATTTTAAGAATGTCGGCAACAATCTCCGCATCTGAAGGTAGTGGATCATAGACGTCGTGATGCGGGAGATCCAAGACTATTCCGAGGAGATCATTGTTGACGACGACGTTTTTCTGGTTGATTTTAGTTGAGTTAACTGCGTTGTCGCCCACCGTATGACTCCTCATACATCCCCAGAATTGCCGGAGATAAACCATCGGTATTGAAGCCGTCATTATTAGAGTTGGCCAAAGCAGATACCCTTTGAGTATAGAGATCGTCATCAGGGCATCGGAATGTAGTCAAGTCCAACTGATAATTGTTGTCATGGACTTGTAACGAAAGCTCGGACGGATAGATGTGAGAATATCCTTGGTGTGCCATCTCTGAAAAATAAAATGAATAAAGATTATTATATTATAAGGTTTAATTCAGAGTAATCAAACGAAAATATGTGTTGAGTAATTCAAATTTTAGTCACGCATTCATTGTTAACTTGGAAAATAGTTTATATTTGTGTAACGTATGATTTGGGAAAAGACATCGAAAATTTTTTCTAAGTGTTGAACGTGTATACTGTTTGCAGTGCGCTTTTATTCGAACGCTAAGTTCTGCGATCGAATAAAATCTTATCAAAAACTAAAGTTTTTCGCCGCTAAGTTTTACGATCAAATAAAATCTTGTCGAAAACTAAAGGCTTTTGCTAATGAGTTTTGTGATCGAATAAAAACTCATCAAAATACTAAAGTTTTCACTGCGTAGTTTTGCGATCGAATAAAATTCTATCGAAAAACTAAAGTTTCACCACGTAGTTTTGCTATCGAATAAAATTGTATCGAAAACTAAAGTTTTTGCCGCGTAGTTTTGCGATCAAATAAAAACTTAACGAAAACTAAAGTTCTTCGACCCTATTATTTGCGATGAAAAGGTTTTCGACCTAAAAATTTCAGAAATCGAACAGTAATTTTTAAGCTGCAAATGATTATTTTTCGGAAAACATAAGTTAATGTGGACTCAAAGTGATCGAAAACCAGTTCTGAATCGAAATATCATGCAATAAATTAACAAGTTTAAATCTATATCACAGGAAATCAGATTTCTTAAGCATGAACTGTCGAAAAAACTGAAAGCGAAAATTGCTCGAAAAATTTGAAATACGGACGTCATTAGTGATTTACGCAACGAAAATATTAACATGATCTGGTTTCTACCTTCAGAATCAGCAATTTTTCAGAAGATATAAGAAGATTTTTGAGGAATTATAAGTTTCGCCGTTTGAACATTATCAGAGAATCGAAAACTTTTTCGTTTGAGTGTTTGCGTGTAAAAGAGTTTTTCGATCGAAAAGTGTATAAGTTGTTTTGGGTCGAGAAAAATATTTTGTGCTTTTGTTAGACATGGCCTGTTTACTTTTGCGATCCGTTTTTAGAAAAAATAAATTACTTTTGCACCCGTAAATTTGAAAGAAATTTTAACAAGACTCCCCCTAAGTTCTGAAATAAATGAAATTAACTCCCAATATTGATGAAATTCGTCACTGGACTCATCGAATGAGCTCGAAATTCTCTGTAATACTTAAAAAAATGAGCATTCGTAATTGCAAGTAAACAAGTTAGGAGATAATAGCAAATATACATGTAATCAGTTATGAATCAAAGGGACTTTGAAGGGATTATTATTTTAGGCTCTGACTCAGAAGGGTAGGATAATAGTTTTGAATTAGTGAGCTTAAATTTCTTCCATTCCATGGGTCCTTTTAAAATTCATTTCTGCTCCTTTTTCTTTTCTTTTCTGCTGCACTTGTTCAAGCTGGATCTCTTCTTCTTTACGAGGCTTGAGACTGTAGATCTTCTTTGGTATTTCTCGGGCTGAGACCGTGCTCCTTTTGAAGGTGCACAGTTATGGAATTCGAACCCAAGACCGTGCTCCCCTTCTCGTTGTCTCGATGTAAGACCAACATTATCGTTGCAGAAGTTCACTTCGAGGTGCTTCTCTTCTACTCGTTTTGACGAGTTTACAAAATTATCTATGAGAAGTTCACAGCAAGATCCATGTTTCTCTTTTAAAATAATCGAGAGATTAGTTGTGCGTTCACCATTCATCGCGTGCATCTTCTATCTCCTTTTCTCCCCCTCTTTCTCTTATTTGAGCAACCCCCGAAACTTATGGAATAAGGTTGAAGGCTTGATCGGGTTTCAAATGAAAAAGAATATTGGAGAAGGCTCATAGGGGATTACTAGAGAAAATAGTAAAGGATTTATAATTTGGCCAAGAGAGGAATTTCCTAGTTGCCCTTATCATTTTCATGACGAACTAACCCAAAGCAAGAATGAGGCCACGAAACACACATCGAGAGACAAGCATTTGAAGTGTGACACACTCAAGGATAAATCATTTGAAAAAAAATATTGAGGCTCAAATTCTCATATTTATATATATGATGTGGCTTTGTGTCTAGTGAAACATATTAAGCTCTTTTAGACAAAAGAATGTGACTTGAATTTTTAAGCAAATAATCAAGCATGTATCACAGAAATATTTTTGTAAGTAAATCAAAATGAACAAAATCATTGTGATTCCCCGTTTTTTTTTGTTATACTATATTATATATATTTTTTTAATAAAAACACAATATTGAAATAGCTAACATATATTTATTATTATTATTATTTTATGTTAATATTATTAGTATTTTGTTATTATTAAAAAAATATTTGAGAAATAAAATCACACAAGATATAACAAAGAATATCAAGAAGCACATATAATACAATATGGAAACATAATAGAGAATGTCAATCACATTTCAAGCAAGGTTGAGATTTAACATGCCTAACTTAGCGATAAGGAATTGGAATCGTTTTTCATCCATTGCTTTAGTGAATAAGTCGGCAAGTTGAAACTCCGTGTTAACAAAGTAATCTATAGTGTCTTTTTCTACATGATCTTTTATAAAATGATGGCGAATATCTATGTTTTTCGTGCGTGAGTGATGAATAGGATTGCGAGTAAAGGCAATAGCACTTTGAGAATCACTATAAATTGGACTGTATTAAATTCAAACCCGTAGTCACGTAGTTGCGTCCGCATCCATAGAACTTGTGCGCAGCAACTGGCAGTCGCGACGTACTCTGCCTCGACCGTCGAAGTTGATACGCCATTTTGCTTCTTTGAGGACCAACAGACCAACTTATCGCCCAAGAATTGTGCTTCGCCTGACGTGCTTTTCTTGTCCATTCAACAACCTGCATAGTCAGCGCCAGTATGAAATCAGTGACTCTTGGATACAATAACCCTAATGTGGGAGTTCCTTTGAGATAGCGTAGGATTCGCTTGACCACGTGCATGTGACACTCCTTCGGGTCAGCTTGAAACCGAGTGCAGAGGCAAGTGGCGAACATAATGTCAGGTCGTCTTGACGCTAGGTAGAGAAGAAGGCCAATGATACTCGGATAAGTTATGATGTTGACTGCCTTACCAGAAGGATCAACATTAAATTTACAGGTTGTTGACATGGGAGTACTCATAGGTGTGCTCTTGTCTTGATTAAATTTGTTCAGAATATCTATTATATACTTGGTTTGACTGATGAAAATTCCATCTTCGAGCTGCTTGACTTGTAGTCCAAGAAAGAATTGGAGTTCTCCCAGTAAGCTCATCTCGAATTTCGTTTTCATCAGATCACCAAATTTCTGACAGAGTCGTTGATTTGTCGAGCCAAAAATGATGTCGTCGACGTAGACTTGGACGATCATCAAGCCCTTGCCTTGCTTTTCTATGAATAGTGTTGTGTCGATTGTTCATGTTATAAAGTTTGACTTTACTAGAACTTCGCTCAGAACATCATACCAAGCTCGAGGGCTTGTTTTAGTCTGTAGAGAGTTTTGTCCGAGCGATATACATAATCAGGATGATTTTTGTGCACGAACCCTTCGGGTTGAGCGACATAGACTTCCTCTTTTAACACGCAATTGAGAAAGGCGGTTTTACGTCCATTTGATAGACCTTGAAGTCTTTAGGAGCCACGTACGTTAAAAAGAGTCGAATAGCTTCTATTCGAGCAACATGAGCATACATCTCGCCGTAGTCAATGTCTTCCTGTTGGTTGTACCCTTTGGCTACGTGTCGTGCTTTGTTCCTAATAATTTCACCAATCTCGTTCTTTTTATTTCTGAAGACCCATTTGGTTCATATAATATTCTTGCCATGCGGTCAAGAAACTAGTGTCCAAACTTGTAGAAGCTCGAATTGGTTGAGTTCGTCTTGCATTGTGAACACCCAATTCGTGTCTTTAAGAGCTTCTACCTTGATTGGTTCGTTTTGGCTTAAAAAGCCCGAGAAAAGTCCGATATAATTAGATGTCCTAGTGCGTACTCCAATTGAAGGATCACCAATTATTTGATCGACATGATGGGCTTGTGTCCACTTACGTTCATGAGGTAGAACCGAAGTAGAACCATCGTTGATAAGTAGTTCGAGACATCATGAATTGATAGGCTGATTATCCGTAGGAAGGACATTCATTTCTGAAGTTGAAATCGATGGAATTTCCTCATCTGCATTCGTAGGCGCTGCAGCACTGGTTGGTGATTCAGAATCCTGAGAGTCTAGAACATCGGTTGGACTTTGATGGTCGGGAATCTCATTTTGGATTTCCACCGTAGAAGGGAAGGGTGTGCTGCTTGGTATAGATTGTGATGAGAGGGCGTTTGAGACTCGTTTCGATAAAAATATTCAAAGAGACAGTGCAAGTATTCCAAATCAGCGGGAAGAGCTTCTACTGACGGTGAGGTAGACGTTGTCGACATTTGTTGACTTTGTGCCAACACGCCTATAAGCCCGATTTTTGAACTGTCGTGAAAAGTAACGTTGTAACTTTTCATTATTGTACGATAAGACTTTATATAGACGCGGTATGCTTTAGAAGTTGAAGAATATCCGATAAAGACGGCTTTGAACGTTTTTGGATCGAATTTGCTTCGATACTCTCGATCGTTCGCCACAAAGCACTTGCGCCAGAAGACTTTGAAAATGATATATTCGGAATCCTTTGATTTATTATCTCGTATGACATCTTTTCAAATCGCTTGTGAATAATTGACCAATTTGTGTAAAGCAAGTTGTCTTACTGCTTCAGCCCATGGAAAATGAGAAAGACCGGAATGTATAAGCATAGTCATTGCAACTTCAACCAAAGTCCGGTTTTTCAGTTCGACGATGCCATTTTGTGAAAGCGTTTTAGCGGCTGAGAATTGTTCACAGATTCCAAGCGGCTAGTAGAAAGTAGTGAGACGTTGAGTCTTGAACTCAGTCCCGTCGTCAATTCTGATTACTTGGATTTTATATTGTAGGAGTTCTGAGTTGTATTCTCAAAATTTATTATCAAGTCTCCAGTCTCATCTTTAGTTCGTAGAAACATTGTCCATGTGTAGCGAGAATTGTCGTCGACAATCACTAGCACATATTTGTGACCGTTGATACTTTGTGTTTCCACAGAGGTCCATGTGTAGTAATTCAAAAGGTCGAGATGTGGACGCTACTTGCTTGAGTTTGTGCGATGTTCGCTTCATTTTCCCATTTGAGAAGCTGAACATTGATGGTTTTGTTGAAGTGAGATGATTGGCAGACCATTAACCAACTTTTTAGCAAAGAATTTGTGAAGAGCTTTGAAATTTAGATGAGACATTCGCTGATGCCATAAGTTGTTCCTTTTAATCGTCGTCTGAGAGATGAGGCAAACAGCATTCGAATGTTGTACTGTTGTCAGATTTATCGTGTAGATATTAGATCTTCGAGCTCCTGTAAGAAGTTCCAGATTCTGACTGTTTAGAATTCTGCACTGATCATTTAGAAATACAACTTGAAATGCTTTATTGCAGAATTGTCATATGCTGAACGGATTGTGTTTGAGACCTTTGATGTAAGAGACATCTTTTATTCTCAGATTCTCCAGAATGATATCTCTGAGGCCTAGAATTGGAGCTGAATCGTTGTTGCCGAATCTGACTTTACCGTTGTATCGGTCTTGATAGTTGCTCAACATTTCTTGATTTCTCGTCATGTGTGTGGAGCAACCTGAATCTAGATACAACACATGATGGATCTGCATAGAAAAATTTAGAGAGACTTAGGTACCCACTTATAAATGGATCCTCTTGGATTAGCAGATTTAGTGGTTAAAGTTTGTTCACTTATGGTTCCTGAACTAATGTTATTTTTAGGTACCCAAACCAACTTAGAAGTAGTTGGTTTAGGTGTTACCTCTTTAGGCAACTGAGCCTTTTTGGCTTGTTTGGCCTAGAAGGTGTTTTAGGAACCCATTGCGGGTGAACCTTACATGGTAAATTAATTTCAACTCGGACATACGTCTTATCAGTCTTAGTCGAGGAGAAAATCTTTTCTCTAACTAGTCTCCTAAGGTGTTTGGCTGAGTGAACTTGGACTGGATATCTTAGGTGAGAGCAAGAATAAATCGAGCTATAAGCTTGCATAATAGCTGGATCTTGTCTCCTACGAGACTTAAGACTCGCATTTGTCTTAGATTATTTTTATTTTTGAAACTTGAGCCGATATCTAAATTTGTGCTTTCAAAATTAATAAATTTTAAAGCATACGTTGAAGCAACAACATGAAAATTAGACACGGCTCTCTTTTTACGAGTGTCGTTATTTTTCGATACAGAAGAAAATTTTAAAAATGAGTTATCAATATTTTCATCTTAATTTCTAAGATAGACACTCTCCTTAGCATGCTTCGTCTCTTTAACTATTCTACATGTGGGTGTAGTAGAAAAAGAATTAGTAAACTTTTTCGCTTTTGAAGCATTTAAAGACGCTTTTTCTCCCTTGACGGTTTTTGGAGAAATTTTTTTTAAATATTTATAAAAGAAAGGGAGAAATTTTTTGAATTCCTCGATTAATGATTTTTCATTTAAAATTAAATCAGGACAGGATTTTTAAACTTTAGTCAAAACCGAGGAATTTTTTAGTTTCGAAATCTCCAATAAAAGTGCATTCTTTTTAGCTTCAAAACTCTTTCTTTTTTATTCTAAGGAGGAGTTTAAATAAGCTATTTTCTTAATAATAGCAGGAATATAACAGAAAGTAGAATTTTAAAATGATCCTTATTTTCTTCCTCGACTTTACGGATATTTTCTAAAGGATATAATGAATTATAGTCACTAGACAATTTTATCTCCTGTGTCTTGTAACTATTATTCAAATCGTGTTATCAAAGGGGATGTCAGTCCTAGTTTTGGCTTTTCTTTTGGATTCTTCTAAGGCATTTATTTCTGAAGCGTTAGTAAAAGCCATTAAAGAAGTTAACCCTAAACTCATGTACTTGATATCGTATAATTGTTTTACGTTAACCTTTTTCAAGTTACAAGGATTATTAAAACCTAAGCCTTCAACATGATTATAAAAATCTATATCATGTGGCTGATTTAGAAAATCAATTGATCCGTTTGTCCCCTTTTTGTCAAAAGATAATCTAAAGTCTTAATCCTAGAGTAAAGCTTCTTACGTTCATAAGAGATTTCCCTATAATTATTTCTAGAAATTTCTAAATCTCTCTGACTATCGCTAAGAGTTTTACTAAGGTCATTAATCTTAGTCTCGAATGTAGCTAGCCTAGATTTAAGACTAGTTATAGTTTCTTTAGCATTAGATTGGAGAATTTCTAAGTGAACTTTCTTATCTAATTGCGTTCGGAAATTATTTTCGCTAAGTGTTAGTCTCTCTTCTAACTCTTTTGTACTTTTCCGCTCACTCTTCATGTTAGCATATTTAATTTCTAAAGATTCTAACTTGATTAATAATATATATTCTTGTGAAGCTACCTCGTGAGACGAGGTTGATGCTTTGTCGTCGTTGGACCTCTTCGTTGAGTTTGCGTGTGAGGAATCTTCAAAAAATGCCATGAGAGCTAAGTTGTCCATTTCAGAATCTGAGGTGTCTTCTAGCCAATGCTCTTGTTTAGCCATTAGAGCTACTCCAGCTTCCTTTTTTTTAGTCAATTGAAATTCTTAGAGTAGTAGTGAAGAGAATTTAGAATTGTGTTTTGTTATTTTTTTTTTGTATGAATGAACTTCATTACCACAAGGCCAAAACGTGTGACATCCTTTTTTACATGACAATGTCTAGCAAACCACTATACTATTTTCATTACGACAGCCTAATGATCTAACATATACCAGCCCCCTTAACACCCATTTGAGAGCAGGAACTTTGAGAAAATATCCCTTGTTTTAGGAGAACGGTTGCAGCTTGAACATCTCCAGTTTAATTCCCATCTAATGGCCTTGGAAACTTCACCCGAAGTAGACTCCGGTACGCCATGAATTCTGGCATATCTTTCTTTCCACACAAAGTAGACCACCGCAGCCACGCAAGAGGTGGCTAATCTATGCATGGTTTTGTTTCCATTAGCTATCCTATTCGCCCAATTACACCATTCATCATGCCCATAAGGGATCTTCATGTTCTGCAGCCATGAAGAAATCTCACCTAGAACCTTCCCACTAAAACTGCAGCGAAAGAAAAGATGCTCCATGGTCTCCTGCTTGCTCAGACATAACCTGCAAATATTATTCATAAGTAAGCATTCTTTTGTGCAGCAAGATCCACACGATATAAAAATGTTTAGGCACATTGTAAAGGTTCCAAATGAATACACTATATGGAAACCTGCACACCTCACCAGTCTGCCAGCTATAAGCTGCACTAACAGAGTAAGCTCCATTAGCTAAGAACCTGCCTCTGTCATCAGTAAAGCCTTCCTTGAACAGAGCCTTAATCTTGTTAATCTTGCGCCAGTGCCAGTTACAATCCATGGGAGTATTGTAATCCCAGAAACCCTGCCCTTTTAGGTATACCCCATTGATCCACTTGACCCATAATTTGTCAGCTTTCATGGCTATATCCCAAACTTGTTTACCCACCAGGGCGTTATTCCATAGTTTGCACTTCTGGATCCCCATCCCACCATATTTCTTGCTTCTGCACACTGTATCCCAGCTTACCAGGGGCAGATGTTTCCCTGTATTGCCTCCACTCCGAAGGTAATTCCGACAGATGCTATCAACTTGATCAAGAACAGATTTCGGTAAGATAAAAAAAAAACGCCCGAAAACCCTGCAAAGTCATTAGCACAGAATAGTAGTGGCGTAATTAGTAGTTTTGATAGTGTAGGACTAAATAGTAAATATACCATGTAAATAGGTATTAATACAATGTACATTATCAAAATTAATATACAAGTTCATTTTCGGAAAAACACAAGCATTGAATTCACATTCTAAGAGAGAGAATAGCAATCGAAAAACACTCTCTCTCAAGATCTTCAAAGAAGATATTCGACCGAAGGTATTTTGTAAGATTTATCATTCGAATATCTAGAATTTGTGTATAGATCGATCGGTAGTTGTTATAAGAGGTCCAACAATTGGTATCAGAGCCGATCGTGATCGTTATTGGATTGGATTCGCGAATCTAAGATCAAAATAATTTTCCAGATTTTTTGATCGAAAAACTCACGTGAATTATGTTTTGATCAATACGCTTAATGTTTGCGAATTTTGTTGATGATATTGCTGATTAAGTGATAGATTATATGTTAGGAATGATTTACGTACTGATTTCAATCGCTTAGAACGTCATATTAATTCATTTTTTCGATATAGATTGATATTTGCGTTTGTGATCAAATTTTGATTCCGATTGGATTTTCTTAATATTCGATATATTTTGCTGTAAAACGTGGTTGATCTTGTGTTTGTCCATATTAAGAACTAAGAAACGAATGATTATCCAGAATTCCAGCACCTAACTTGAATATCTCGATCGAATATGGAATTTTCACTGTTACATTGAAGTTGCCTGTTCTTCGATCGGTTTTTCGATTGAAAAACTTGGGTCGAAAAATATTTTTTCGAATAAGTATGCAGTCAAAAAAATTTCCGATGACAAACACTATTCTCGTGTGTTTTACTCAAGTATTAGACTCGAAAAACATTATTCGATAATTAGTTTTTCCATTCACATATAATATCTTTTTCGAGCATAATAAAACGTATTTTTTTCGACGGATACTGTTTTCGCTAAATAAATATCTAATTTGACTCGCAAAACATGTAATAATAAAACAAGTTTTTCGATCACAAGATTTTCAATCATTTAAATTTTCGAGTCAAAATTTAGCGAAAACATATTTCGATCGAATAATTCACACTTGATAAACTTTTAGTCAAAAATTTGAGTCAAACTTCACGAAAAAATTTTCGATCACTCTTAATTTTTCAATTACAAATTTTCGCTAAAGGTTTTTGCGATCAACAATTGTCGACAAACTATTTTTCGATAGAATATTTCCTCTGCAAACTATTACGTTCGAAACATACTTTTCGACAAATACAACAAAAAACTAATACAATCGAAAATATTTTTCGATTAAAGGTTCGAAAATTTTTTAAATCGAAAAAAAAATTTCGATCACTGCTCAAACACACACGCATTTTACACTATTTTGAAAGAAATCAACATTCGTAATTTTCAAAACTTACGAAAAATATTTGTCTCCAAATTATCTTCGATGATACTCAAAATTTTTGTTCTTAAATTCAAAATTCTTTAACAAAGTTTGAAGTAACGATTCTCATATCAAATATTTTTCGAAATCAAAACAATTTCTCTTTAACAACCGAAACGTAGATTCAAAAAGGAAATTGCTTAAAGTACGAATCAAACATTACTAACGAAGTTTGTCACTTGTGAAGCATTTTTACCATTTTGATTCCAAACTTTCACGAAGATCCTACCAATCAACTACAAATGGATGCTTACTCACTCGGAAACGACGTCCGCCCTCCAATTCTACGAAGAGGCGAATACACCGTTTGGAGAGGCCGATTCTTGAACTTCTTGGAAACTAAGGATCAAGCTACCAATTTGATAGCTTCTCTTCAAGAAGGTCCCGCTCAATTTTGGCTCATCCTAGAAGGCGATGCCACTAATAATCCTCTCATTCCCGCCACTAAAAAACTCAAAATTCCTAGTGAATACACCGAGGGGGAGCGATTAAGAGCAAAAGCGGATTTATGAGCCAAAACATTCCTAATGCAAGGATTTCCTAACGACATCTATATGCAAATATATAGTCTATCAAGTGCAAAAGCTATGTGGGATGAACTCCACAAAATGATGCAAAGAACCGAAGTCGGAGTCAAAGCCAAGAAAGCAAATATTCTCACGGCCTACGCCTCATTCAAAGTAAAGTCGGAGGAAAACGTTTATGAACTCTATCAACGTTATCTAACTCTTCTCAACGAGATGAGAAGATAGAAATTTTCAAGACCAACATGGAGGTCAACATCCGATTTCTCTCTTCTCTTCAACCGGAGTGAAAGAAAATATCCATGCAAATCCCTCAAAATAAGGATTTGGACGAAATGGATATCCACGCCGTCTTTCATAATTTCGTTCAACACGAGGAAGATATAAGCGAGATACAAAAAGAACTTAAGGGCAAGCAGATCGAAGACTCTATAGCTCTAGTTTCTGAAAGAAAAATGAGTCAATCTCGCAAGGATAAAAGCAACAACTTGCCAAGTTCTTCAGAAGATGAAGACGAATCCGAATCGGACTCTGGGCCAGATATGATAGAGTTCAAGAAACAATTGACTCTCATTCTAAGATGATGAGAAAAAATTTCTATAAAAAGAAATCCACCTCTTCGGCTCACAGACTTCGGACGTCAAGCTCCAAGCACAAGGAAAGACCGGCCGAGTCATCGGAATCTAAAAACGCCAAAGAACCACAAAAGTGCTATAGTTGTGGTAAGATAGGGCACTTAGCCAGAGAATGCAAACTTCCCAAGAAAAAGGACGTCAACTACTACTCCAAAAAATTCCAACTAACTACACAAAAAGAGGCTGGAGTAGCTCTGATGGCCGAACAAGAGCATTGGCTGGAAGATACCACAGATTCTGAAGACGAAAATCTTGCTCTAATGGCATACCGTGACGACGTCTCAAACAATAACTCTTCAAGGTGGTCAGACGATGAAGAAAAAGCATCCACATCATCACTAGAGGGAACGATGTCTAATTCTACATTATTAAACATATTAGAATCTTTACAAATTAAGTATTCTAACATGAAGAATGAGCGGAAAAGTAAAAAGGAATTAGAAGAAAGACTAGCCCTTAGTGAAAATAATTTTCAAAAGCAATTAGATAGAACAAGTCACTTAGATAATCTCTTATCTAATGCTAAAGAAACCATAACTAGTCTTGAATCTAGGATAACTACCTCTGAAATAAAAATAAATGACCTTAGTAAGACTCTTAGCGATTGTCAGAGAGATTTAGAAATTTCTAGAAATAATTTTAAGGAAATCTATGATGAACGTAAGAAGCTTCTAGGATTAAAACTTTAGACGATCTTCTAACGAAAAGGGGCCAAACGGATCAGACTATATTTCTAAATCAACCTCTTGATATAGAATTTTATAATCCTAAAGAAGGCTTAGGTTATAACAATCCGTGTAACTTGAAAAAGGTCAATGTCAAACAGTTATATGATATCAAGTATATGGGATTATGATTAACTTCTCTAATGACCTTTACTAACTCTTCCAAAATAAATGCCTTAGAAGGATCTAAACGAAAAGCCACTAATAGGACTGATATCCCCTCTGACTACACCGAATTGAATAATAGTTACAAGACACGAGAAATTAACCTGTCTCGTGACTATAATTCAATATATCCTTTAGAAGATCTTCCTAAAATTAAGGAAGAAAATACTGATTATTTTCAAAATTCTACTTGTTATATTCCTGCTATTATTAAGAAAATATTTGCTTTAAATGCTTCCTTAGAAACAGAAAGAAAGAATTTCAAAGCTGAAAAGAATGAGCTTTTATTGGAAATTTCTAATCTCAAAACTTCCTCAATTTTAAAATCTTGTCCTGATTTTCCTTTGAAAGAAAAATCATTAAATAAGGACAAGATCAAATCTAAGAAAACACCTCCCATTATTTTAGAAAATATTTTAAAAGAAGATAAATCTTCTTTAAAAAGTGTAAAGGGATGTAAAGAGTTCTTAAATGCTTTAAAAAGGAAAAAGATTTTTTCTAACTCTTTTTCTACTCCATCCACATGTAGAGTAGAAAAAGAGGGGAAGCATTCTAAGGAAAGAGTGCCTAGGGTATAATTTCAGAAGAAAAATGATAGAAATGTCTTATTTTCAAAATTTTCTTCTGTATCAAAAACTATTGACACTTGCAAGACGACAGCCATTTCTAACTTTAATGTTGTTGCTTCCACTTATGTGTTAAAGCTTATTAATTTTGAAAGCCCAAATTTTGAAATCTGCTCTACTTCTAAAAATCGAAACCATCATTTTAAGACAAATGCAAATCTTGTCTCGTACAAAACAAGATCCGGCTATAAAGAAAGCTTATAACTCGATACATTGTTTTTCCTCATCTAAGGTATCCGGTCAAAGTACACTCAGCCAAACACCTTAAGAGAATAGATAGAGAAAAGATTTTCTCATGCACTAAGATTAATAAGACATTTGTTCGCGCTGAAATTAACCTCATATGTAAGGTTCAACCTCAATGGCAAGCCCAAAAGGCCAAGTTGCCTGAGAGGATACCACTTAAACCAACGACTTCCAAGTTGGTTTGGGTATCCAAAAGCATAAATGGTTTAGAAACAAAAAATGAACAAACCTTACCTACCAAATTTGCTAATCCGAGAGGACCCATTACTAAGTGGGTACCTAAGTCTCTCTAAATTTTTCTATGCAGATCCATCATGTGTGGTATTTAGATTCTGGTTGCTCCACACACATGACGGGAAATCAAGAATTGTTGAGCAACTACCAAGACCGTTACAACGGAAAAGTCATATTCGGCAACATTGATTTAGCTCCAATACTAGGCTATGGAGATATTCTACTGCAAAATCTGACAATCAAAGATGTCTTTTACGTCCAAGGTCTTAAACACAATCTGTTCAGTAGAGGACAATTCTGCGATAAAGGATTTCAAGTAGTGTCTCTAGCTGATCAGTGCAGAATTTTAAATAGTCAGAATCAAGAACTTCTAACAGGATCACGAAGATCTAATCTATACACCATCAATCTGACAACAGTACGACCCTCGACAGCTGTTTGCCTCATCTCACAGACTACAATCAAGAGGAACAATGTATGGCATCAACGTCTGTCTCGTCTAAACCTCTAAGGTCTTCACAAACTCTCTATCAAAAAGTTGGTAACCGGTCTACCAATGATTCCATATATAAAGAGCATAATTATTCGGCTTGTCAAATGGGAAAAATGAAGCGAGCATCACACAGACAAGTAAGTTATTTCTACATCTCGACCCTTGGAATTACTTCACATGGACCTTTTGGGACCAATGCGTACACAAAGTATCAACGGTCGCAAATATGTGTTAGTAATTGTCGACGATTATTCGCACTACACATGGAGAAGATATCTCCGAACAAAAGATGAGACTGGAGACTTGATAATCAGCTGTGTGAATACGACTCATAATCTCCTGTAAAAGAAAATCCAAGTAATTCGGACTGATAACGGAACTGAATTCAAGAATCAACGTCTCAGCAATTACTATCAGTCACTTGGAATTATTCAACAATTTTCAGTCGCTAAACGCCTCAACAAAATGGCGTCGTAGAACGGAAGAACCGGACTCTTTTTGAAGCTGCAAGAACAATGCTAATACATACCAGTCTCCCTCATTTTCTATGGGCTGAAGCAGTGAGTACCACATGCTTTATGCAAAATCGAACAATTATTCACAAACGCTTTGATAAGACGCCGTATGAGATAATTAATCAAAAGATTCCGAATATCTCCTTCTTCAAAGTATTCGGGTGCAAATGTTTTGTGGCCAACGATCGCGAGCATCGAAGCATGTTCGACCCTAAAGCATTTGAAGCCGTCTTTGTTGGATATTCATCAACTTCTAAAGCATACCGCATCTATATCAAGTCGTCGCATACTATCTTGGAAAGCTTCAAGTTCACTTTTCAAGAAGTGGCCAAATTGGCTTATGAACAAAACAGTTCAAAACCCAAGCTTATAGGCGTGTTGGCACAAAGTCAACAACTTCCGAAAACTTCTACCTCAAAGTTAAGAGAAGCAATTCCCCCTGACCTAGAAGATTTGGATTTTCTATTTTAACATTTTTATCGGAACGAGCCTCAAAAGCCTGCTTCGTCTCATTCTATACCAAGTAGTGCTCATTCTCCCTCTACGGAAGAAATTCCAATTGAGACTCCCAATCCTCAAACTCCGACAAATGTTACGGATTCTCGTAATTCTGAATCTTCAACTAGTGTTGCAGCTCCTACAAATGCAGATGAGGAAATTCCTTCCAATTCAACCTCAGAATTTAATTTCCCAACTACGACTGATCAACCCATCAATTCAGGAAGTCTCGATCTACAAATTAACGAAGGATCTACTTCAGCTCTTCCTCATGAACGCAAATGGACTCGAGCTCATCCTATTGACCAAATAATCGGTGATCCTTCAAGTGGAGTACGCACTAGGACGTCTACACAAAGCGGATTATTCGCATGCTTCTTAATCCAAAACAAACCAATCAAGGTAGCCGAAGCCCTTAAAGACCCGGATTGGGTAATCGCGATGCAAGATGAACTCAACTAATTCAAGCGTCTACGAGTTTGGACATTAGTTCCTCGACAGCAAGGCAAAACAATAATTGGAACTAAATGAGTTTTCAAGAATAAGAAGAACAAGAACGGTGAAGTAATCAGGAATAAAGCTCGACTCGTAGCCAAGGGATACAATCAACAAGAAGTAATTGACTACGCAGTTCGAAGCACGTATCGAAGCAATTCGACTATTTCTAGCATACGCAACTCATAAAGACTTCAAAGTCTATCAAAGGGATGTTAAAACCTCCTTTCTCAATGGTGTGTTAAAAGAAGAAGTCTACGTCGCTCAACCCGACGGGTTCGTGCATGAGAATCATCCCGATCATGTCTATCGATTGGACAAAGCTCTCTATGGACTCAAGCAAGCCCCTCGTGCTTGGTATGATTTTCTAAGCGAATTTTTAGTCAAGTCCAACATCATAAGAGGAACCATCGATACGACACTCTTCATCAAAAGACAAGGCAAAGACCTGATGATCGTTCAAGTTTACGCTGATGACATCATCTTCGGCTCGACGAATAAAAGTCTCTGTCAGAAATTTGTGACCTCATGAAGACCAAATTCGAGAAGAGCTTAATGGGAGAACTCCAATTCTTTCTTGGAATACAAGTAAAGCAACTCGAAGATGGAATCTTCATCAGTCAAACCAAATATAGCTGAGATATTCTGAAGAGATTTAATCAAGACAAGAGCACACCAGTGAATACTCCCATGTCAACAAACTGTAAATTGGATGTTGATCCGTCTGGAAAAGCAGTCAACATCACAACCTATCGGAGCATTATCGGATCTCTTCTCTACTTGACGTCCAGCCGACCCGATATCATGTTCGCCACTTGTCTCTGTGCTCGTTTTCAAGCTGACCCAAAGGAGTCCCACATGCATGCAGTCAAGCGAATTCTACGCTATCTCAAAGGAACTCCACACTTAGGGCTATGGTATCCAAAAGATACCGATTTTCGATTAGTTGGCTATAGTGACGCTGATTATGCAGGTTGTCGAATGGACAGAAAAAGCACGTCTGACGGAGCACAATTTTTATAAGTTAGTCTGCTGGTCCTCAAAGAAGCAAAATTGCGTGTCAACCTCGACGGTCGAGGCGGAGTACATCGCGGATGCCAGCTGTTGCTCGCAAGTTCTATGGATGCGGACACAACTACGCGATTACGAGTTTGAATTTAATAACATTCCCATTTACAGTGATTCTCAAAGTGCTATTGCCATTACTTGCAATCCTGTTCATCATTCACGCACGAAACACATAGATATTCGATATCATTTTATAAAAGATCATGTAGAAAAAGGCACTATAGATTTGTATTTTGTAAAAACGGAGCTTCAACTTGCCGACCTATTCACTAAGGCATTGGATGAAAAACGATTCCAATTCCTTATTGCTAAGTTAGGCATGTTGAATCTCAATCATACTTGAAATGTGCTTTACATATGCTTCTATGTGCTTCTTGATATTACTTGATTATCTTGCGTGACTCTATCCTTCAAATTTTTTTACAAAGAAAAATAAAAATAAAATAGTATATAAATATAATAATAAAATTAAACAAAATGGGGGATGACGATAATTTTGCCTATTTTGAAATATTCACCAATATATTTCTTTGATATATGATTAAGTTCTTTGTCTAAAAATTCATGTGACCTTCTTTTATTCAAAGAGCTTGTTTCACTAGACACAAAGCCACATCATATATGTGAGAGTTTGAACCTCAACATTTTTATTCTTGACAGTGTCACACTTGAAATGACTATCTTTTGGTTTGTACTTCGTAGCTTCAATCTTGCTTTTGTGTTGGTTTGTCATGAAAATGATAAGGGCAAAATAGAAATTCATCACTTAGCCCAAATTATAAATCCTTTACTTTTACCTCTAGAAATCCCCTTTGATCCTTCTCTGATATTCTTTTTCTTATGAAACTCAATCAAGCCTTCAACATTATCCCTAAGTTTCGGGGTTGCTCAATCAAGAAAAATAGGGGGAGAAAAAGAGATACATATGATAATTTCTCAATCACTATAGAAGAGAAACACGGATCTCGCTGTGAACTTCTCCTAGATAATCTCGTATACTCCTAGAAGAGAAGCACCTCGAAGTGAACTTCTCCAACGATAATCTAGATCTTATAAATAGAGAAAACGAGAAGAGAACATGGCCTTGGGTTCGAATTCCATAATTGTGCAACGTTCAAAAGGAACACGGTCTTTGCCCAAAAAAAGATCTCATCTCTCAAAGATTCATCTTGAGCAAGTAAAGAAGAAAAGAAAAAGCTAAAGGATCAGAAATGAATTTCAAAAAGGGCCCCTAGAATTAAAGAATTTTTTAGCTCACTAAACCCAAAATTATCCTACCCTTTTAGTTAGATCCTAAAAATAATCCTTCAAAGTCCTTTGATTCAAAATGATGAACTTTTACTTAGTAAGTTGATTAAATATGGTACGATAACAAATTAATTGACATAATTTTGTCGTGATGATATGAGTGATATATCTACTAAATATCTCCATGATAAAAATAAATTGAGTGCTATGAGCGAAACTTGCGAGAGTTGTCAAAATGATTCATACTATAATCTTAGAATATTAGTTTAGTTACATGATTTGACGGCAAATTATTATTTTATATGTCATGAGAAATTTGTGTGATAATGTTTAAAATGTCTAATCTGACCCCAAAACAAAAATATTTTTGAAATTTTTTTGGGAAATACAATTCGCACATTTTAAATGCATTGGCTCAGAATTGATAAAATGCGAATTTTTTCTTGAAAAACGCAAAATTTTAATGAATATATGTTGAATTGCCTAAATGAGTTAGTTGTGCTTAAATGACGAAAAGTTAATACGTGCATTTTTTGAGGGGGAGTCGTGCATTTGAGGGGGAGTTTTACATGAGACTTTGTTCTTATCTTCTATATGATTTACTTACAAAACATGACTTCTAGTATTTTTTCTAAGCATCACATAAAATTTCGAGTTCATCCGAAGAGTCAAATGTTGAATTCATCAACATTAGGAGATAATTTCATTTCCTTCAGAAATACAGGGAGTATTATGCAATGTATTTTTGGGTTAATCCATAAAAGATTTAATGTTAGTTTAATCAGATCTGAATTTTAACGAAAGCCCAAAACATTTTTTTTCGGCCCAAAGTATTTTTACATTACGCGATCGTAAAGTATTAATACCATTTTATCAATTGAAAAACTCACTCACACGCAACTCATTTCACTCGAAAAACTTTTCGACTTCCAAAACCATATTCGAACTTTCTTCGGCGACTTCATCGTAACCTCTCACTCTTTAGAAATTTTTCGTATAACTCGCCGATTTCGAAGGTAGAAACAAGTTTCGAATCACTTTTCAGTCAAAAATAAACGATTCGTAAATAGTTTCTCAAAAATATTTGCTGAAAAGTCATTTTGATACTTTTTCGATTTAAAACGATTTTAAACTCTCAAATCAACGTGTTTTAACTCAACTTTTTGGGTTAAAATCACGATATTTGGTCTCGCAACTGTTTTCTGAACGTTTCGCCAGAAATCGACGTTTACGTGTTACGCATTTACTGTTTGATTTGAAAATTTTCGATCGAAAAAGTTCTTATCGGAAACAGTGTCATCGAAAAACTTTTGTTTTCGTTAATTTGTATTTGATCGCAAAACTCAGCCTCGAAAACCTTTTGTTTTCGATATATTTTAATTCGATCGTAAAACTTCGCGGCGAAAACGTAATTTTTCAATTAAATTTTATTCGATTGCAAAAATAAGCGGCGAAAACTTTAAGTTTTTTCGATATTCTTTTATTCGATCGCAAAACAACGCAGCGAAAAAAACTTAGGTTTTTTGACAACTTTTTATTTGATCGAAAAATTACTCAGCGAAAAACTATTATTTTCAATAACATTTTATTCGAAAAGTCATCGGCAGAAAACTTGAGTTATTCGACACATTTTTATTCGATCGCAAAATTTAAGGATCGAATAAATTGTCACTCGAATAAAAACACGCTGAAAAAGACTTAGAAAATTTGTCAAGTTTTTCTCCAAGACTTAGAAAATTTTCGATCGCAAATATTAATGTTCGAAAAATTCCCGATCGAATAAAAATATGCTAACGAGACTTAGTAAAATTTACAACTTTTTCATTAAGTCTTTCGCAAATAAACCTTAGCACTTAGAAAATTTTTGAAATTTCTTGAAGTGCATTTTTAATTCCATCTATTCCCATATGAAATTCTCCATCTACTGAATTTTATTTCTTTCGTTACAGAAATGGCAACACTACCCACACATCTATCCTTCTGGAAGTTACATGACGGTCCACGACAACAACTACCAGCTGGACCTTGCTACATTTCAGTGTCCGGATGAAGTTATCATCTCCATCCTCAAAGGACACCCTATATGGCCAGCTCTGACAATGACCTCCATCGTACCAATGGTCTATCTCCATCAATTTTGGGGAAGTATGCAGAGTATGTCAATGGCGATAACGTGGAATACATGACGAAGATCAATACAAGACATGTCGCCCTGAACAAGAACTTCATGGCCATAGTACTCGATCTATCGCACCACGAACAGTACGACCCACTTCCAACGGATGCAGAGATCGTGGAAGATATGCTCTGGCTGGGATACAAGCCCCCGCTGACCAAACTGGCGAATTTTCAAAACAGCAGGATCCCACATTCGTGAAGGACCTTGTTCGGCATAATCAATAAATGCCTCTCCCCAAAACACTCCGGCTTCGACAAGGGGAACGGAAATATCCCTCGCATCTTCCATGGAGTGGTTTTCTCAAAGAAATGATCAAGCACAGAGTCGACTCTCCTCCCCACTTATCAAAAGGGACAGTCAGAGTCGAGACGCCGTGGGAGAATATCAGAATTAAAGTCCCGTTCATTGAAGATGTTAGAAAGCAGATATGGAAGGCTCCTAAACTGATAAAGAAGTTCAACGAACTAAACCAACTGGGTATCTCACATTGGGAAGATAGGAAGAAAATGGAGCATATCTTCATGCTAAACTATCTTTGTCCAGATTGAAGTGGCATCCCAACGGATCAACTGAACAAAAACTTCAGTGACAAGCCACCGATCCTCCATCTCGTGGGGGTTTCGCACTTGATTGGAAGCTTCTCTACCCCAATCTAACACATTGAGCGAGCGAACAGCAACCGCACTCGAGAAGAGATAGATGAGAGATATCTCCCCATCCTTCCACCATATGAGGTCTATCGTCTATATCAGATGTACAAAAGAAAATATTAGACGCCCTCCAGATACATCAAGACTGAAGGATTCGAGGGATTAAAAAGATTCATGGTGCGGCAGATCAAGTATCACACGGCACACGACATTCAAATTGCTATAGAGATCAATATGAAGAAGGTCAACATGGAGTCTCCGCTCATGAAGCGTTTCCCACTCAACGACTTCCCCGAGAACTACATATTCAAGAAACCTTGCCTCGCCATAACTTATCGGAATCCAGTCATTGGAAAGACGAGAGCTATGATGAAGTCAGAAATCCACAAGTTCTGTGACGGGACGTTGAAGCTAGTGAGGAAGAACATCCAGAAAAGATTGGGAGAGATCACGGAAGAGACGATCTTCGAAGATCTTGGAGAAGAAGAGTCCCCACTCTTAAATGAGCTTCTGGATGCAATCAATGAGATGTTGGAGCTGAGGAATGCTGTCAGACGTTACGAGACAGCATTGGGATTACGAAAATCATTCTACGCCGACAAGGATAAACGGAGCAGAAACGAAGACAAGCACAAAGAGGGAGATTGAAGAGAATTTAGAACTGTGCTTTGTTATTTTATTATCCTTGTAATTAGGAGCGTAATTAGTAGTTTTGATAGGGTAGGACTAAATAGTAAATATACCATGTAAATAGGTATAAATATAATGCACACTATCAAAATTAATATACAAGTTTATTTTCGAAAAACCATAAGCATTGAATTCACATTCTAAGAGAGAGAATAGCAATCGAAAAACACTCTCTCTCCAGATCTTCAAAGAAGATATTCGACCGAATGTATTTTGTAAGATTTATCATTCGAATATCTAGAATTCTTGCTTAGATCGATCGGTAGTTGATATAAGAGGTACTAACAAGTAGTTTGCGTCTTTCTTCTTCGGAAGACTGCATTCTCTGGCGTGCCCCATTTTGTCACAGTTGTAGCATTTTTGTAGCTCTTTGGCATTCTTGGATTCTGAAGACTCGGCTGGTCATTCCTTGTGCTTAGAACTTGAGGTAATGAGAGTCAATTGCTTCTTGAACTCTTTCATGTCAGGCTCTAGAATCCTAGTCTGAGTTGTCTTCTTCTGAAGAACTCGGCATCTTTATACTCTTGTCTATGTGAGATCGACTTGTTTTTCTTTCCGAAACAATAGCTATTCAGTCTTCGATCTGTTTGCCCTTATGTTCCTTCTGAATCTCGCTGATATCTTCCTCGTGTGGAGCGAGATTGTCGAAAACGATGTGGATATCCATCTCGTCCAAATCCTTGTTCTGACGGATTTGCATGGATATTTTCTTCCACTCCGGTGACGAGATGATAAAAATTGGATGTTTACGTCCATATTTGTTGTGAATATTTCTATTTTCCTCATCTCGTTCAGAAGAGTCAGATAGCGCTGATAGAGTTCGTATAGATTTTCCTCCGTCTTAGCTTTAAAGGAGTCGTAGGTTGTGAGTATGTTTGCATTCTTTGCCTTTACTTCGACTTCGGTCCTTTCCATCATTTTGTGGAGCTCGTCCCACATAGCACTTGATACAAATCTATTTGCATATTGATGTCATTTGGATGCCTTGCATCAGGAATGTTTTAGATCCGAGATCAGCTTTAGCTCTTAATCTCTCCCCCTTAGAGTATTCACTAGTAATTTTAAGTCTTCTAGTGGCTGGAATGGAAGGATTATTTGTGGCATCGCCTTCTTGAAAGCCAGAACTGAGCGGGTCCTTCTTGGAGAGAAGATATCATATTTGCAGCTTGATCATTCGTCTCCAATAAATTCATAAAGCGGCTTCTCCATACGGTATATTCGCATCTTCTTAGAATTGGAGGACGGACACCGTTTCCAAGAGAGTCAACATCCATTGTTGTAGTTGATTGGTAGGAGCTCGTGAAAGTTTGGATTTGAGTTGGTAAGAGTACTTCACAAGTGACAAATTTGTTAGAAGTGTTTGGTTCGTACTTTAAGCAATTTCCTTTTAGGACCTATTTTTAGGTTAAAAAAATTTGTGTGTGAGTACGAAAAAATATTTAGAACAAAAATTTGATATTTCAAAATTTAGCTAAAGGATTTTTGAAATTATGATTTTAATCATGTGTGGTATCTAGATTCGGGTTGCTCCGCACACATGACGGGAAATCAAAAACTGTTGAGCAACTATCAAAATCGCTACAACGGTAAAGTCATATTCGGAAACAACGATTCAACTCCAATTCTATGCCTTTGAGATATCATTCTGGAGAATCTAATAATAAAAGATGTCTCAATGCAGAATCCATAACAGTCAGAATCAAGAACTTATTAGAGGAGATCGAAGAACTAATCTCTACACAATAAATCTTACAATAGTACGACCTTCGACTGCTGTTTGCCTCATCTCTCAGGCGACAATTAAGAGGAACATCTTATGGCATCAACGTATGTCTCTTCTTAATCACAAAGCTGTTCACAAGCTTTCTGCTAAAATGTTGGTCAATAGTCTGCCAACCATCTCACTTCAACAAGAGCATCAATGTTCGGCTTGTCAAATGGGCAAAATGAAGCGAGCGTCGCATAAACTCAAGCAAGTAGCCTCCACATCTCGACCTTTGGAATTACTACACATGAACCTCTGTGGACTGATGCGAACACATAGTATCAAGGGTCACAAGTATGTGCTAGTTATTGTCGACGACTACTCTCGCTACGCTTGGACAAGGTTTCTACGAACTAAAGATGAGACTGGAGACTTGATAATAAATTTTGTGAATACAACTCAAAATCTCCTGCAACAGAAAATCAATCTAATCAGGACTGACAACGGGACTGAGTTCAAGAATCAACGCCTTTGTACTTTCTATCAGTCTCTTGGCATCTGTCAACAATTCTCAGCCGCTAAGATGCCCCAACAAAATGGTATAGTAGAACGGAAAAACCGGACTCTGGTTGAAGCTGCACGAACATTCTTATACATTCGATCTTCCTCACTTTCTATGGGTTGAAGCAGTGAATACAGCTTGCTTTACGCAAAATCGGACGATTATTCACAAACGCTTTGAAAAGACGCCGTACGAGATAATAAATCACATGATTCCGAATATCTTATTCTCCAAAGTCTTCAGGTGCAAGTGCTTTGTGGCAAACGATCGACAGCAACGAAGCAAGTTCGATCCTAAGCATTTGAAGTAGTCTTTATTGGATATTCTTCAACCTCTAAAGTGTACCTCGTTTATATCAAGTCTTCTCACATAATAATGGAAAGTTACAATGTCACATTTCACGAAATGACAAAATTGGTTTCTGAACACGACAGTTCAAGAACCCGGGCTTGTAGGCGTGTTGGCAAAAAGTCAATAAACTTCAACAACGTCTGCCTCACCGTCAGGAGAAGCTCTTCCCGCTTAGTTGGAGGACTTGGACTCTCTCGTTGAACATTTTTATCGTAACGAGTCTCAATCGCATGTTTCATTACAATCTCTGCCAAATAGAGCACCTTCCTCTTCTACGGGGGAACTTCCAAATGAGATTCCCGACCACAAAATTCCAACTGATGTTGTAGACTCTCAAGATTCTGAATCACCGACAAGCGTTGCAGTCCTACGAATGCAAGATGAGGAAATTTCACCAACCGATGTCTACTTCAGAAATGAATTTCCCTCCTATGGATACTCAGCCTCTCAATTCAGGATGTCTCGAATTACTTATAACGATGGTTCTACATCGTCTCTACCTCATAGCGCAAGTGGACACGAGCTCATCCCATCGATCAAATAATTGGTGATCCTTCGAGCGGAGTACGCACTAGGACATCTTCTCACAGCGGACTTTTCATGTACTTTCTAAGCCAAAACGAACCAATAAAGGTAGTTGAAGGCCTTAAAGACACGGATTTGTTGATCGCAATGCAAGACGAACTCAACCAATTCGAGCGTCTGCAAGTTTGGACCCTAGTTCCTCGACCGCGCGACAACACAATTATAGGAACCAAATGGAATTTCAAGAATAAAAAGAACAGAAAGGGTGAAATTATCAGGAACAAAGCACGTCTTGTAGCCAAAGGGTACAACCAAAAGGAATGCATTGACTACGACGAAACATATGCTCTTGTTGCTCGAATAGAAACTATCCGACTCTTTTTGGCTTACGCGGCTCATAAAGACTTCAAGGTCTATCAAATGGACGTAAACACCGCCTTTCTCAACGGCGTGTTAAAGGAGGAAGTCTATGTCGCTCAACCCGAAGGGTTCATTTACGAAGAGCACCCTAATCATGTATATCGATTGGACAAAGCTATCTACGGACTAAAATAAGCCCCTCGAGCTTGGTGTGATGTCCTGCGCGAATTTCTAGTAAGAACAATCGAGGAACTCGATTACACTGCAAGGCAAGGACTTGATGATTGTCCAAGTCTACGTCGATGACATCATTTTCAGCTCGACAAATCAACGAATCTGTCAGAAATTTGGTGATCTGATGAAGGCCAAATTCGAGATGAGCTTATTGGACGACCTTCAATTCTTCCTTGGACTACAAGTCAAGCAACTCGAAGATGGAATTTTCATCAGTCAAACCAAGTATATAAGAGATATTCTGAAGAGAGTTAATCAAGACAAGAGTACACCTATGAGTACTCCCATGTCAACAAGCCGCAAATTGGATGCTGATCCTTCTGGCAAGGCAGTCAACATCACGTCTTATCGTAGTATCATTGGCTCTCTTCTCTACCTTACGACAAGTCGACCCGACATAATGTTCGCCACTAGCCTCTGCGCTCGGTTTCAAGCTGACCCGAAAGAGTCTCACATGCACGCGCTCAAGAGAATCCTACGCTATCTAAAAGAAACTCTCACCTTAAGGTTATGGTATCCAAAAGGCACAAATTTTAAGTTAATTGGTTATACTAACGCTGACTATGCAGCTTTTTGAATGGACAGGGAAAGCACATCAGGCGGAGCACAATTCTTGGGCAATAAGTTGGTCTAAAGAAGCAAAATTGCATATCAACTTCGACTGCCGAGGCGGAATACGTTGCGATTGCCAGTTGCTGCTCACAAGTTCTGTGGATGCAGGCGGAACTGCGCGACTACGGTGTTTGAATTTAATAACATTCTCATTTATAGTGATTCTCAAATTGCTATTGCCATTTGCCATTACTTGCAATCATGTTCATCACTCACGCACGAAACACATAGATATTCGCTATCATTTTATAAAAGATCATGTAGAAAAAGGCACTATAGATATTTATTTTGTTAACATGGAGTTTCAACTTGCCGACTTATTCACTAAGGCATTGGATGAAAAACGGTTCCAATTCCTTATCGCTAAGTTAAGAATGTTAAATCTCAATCTTGCTTGAAATGTGCTTCACATACTCTATAATGTTTATGTGTGTATTTTATGTGCATCTTGATACTCTTTGTTATATCTTGCCTAATAACCTAGCTTCACGATATCCTTATTTCTCGTTTCCTAGCCATCGAAGATAGGACTCCTGCCAAGGAGAATCTCTACCAACGACTAGTCGATGACCCCGAACCGCTTGCTCGGACGAGTTGCCGTGAACAAAGCTCCCGCACCAAAAGGCGGGATGACGATCCTAACGATCAGGATCACCCTGAGGGGGAGAAGCGGCAGAAGACAACTAAAAGCAGTCGCGGTCTAGGACGAGAAAAGACTCCATTGACTCGTGAAGCTGGAGGCTCATCAACAAACCCACCAACAACATCCACACAACCTACTACCCGCTCACAAACGACCACCACACCCACACGACACCTCCGGCTCCCAAAAGTCCAAACCCAATCTCAACCTCAGACTCTACGCTCCAAGATCAACCAGATCCTCAACAGTAAACTACGGTCCTCATGCCATCGTAGACGATTACATCCGAAGCGAGAAATGGCTGACGCACTGGGAACCAGAGGAAGCTGCTCATGCTCGCCTATCCAATGTCAGATATTTCCTACAAAAGGCTTCAGTTGATCTAGTTCTGCTCGAAGATGAAGAACTTCAAGAAGAAGAGGACTTTAATACCAATTCCCAGAATTACCAGAACTGATAAGACATCGAGCAGACACTCCTCCACGTCTATCAAAGGGGACCTTCCGAGTCGAGACACCATGGGAAAATGTTCGGATTGAAGTGCATTTTCTTGAAGATGTACGGAAGCAGATCTGGCGAGCACCGAACGGAATCAAGAAGCTGAACGAGCTGAAGCTTCGAGGGATTTCTCATTGGGAAGAGCGGAAGAAGATGGAACACATTTTCATGGTCACCCATCTCGTTCCAGATCGAAGTGGTATCCCAATAGATCAACTCAGACGAAACTTTAGGGACAAGCCACTAATCTTCCAACTCGTGGGAGTTGGATGCCATCGAAGTGACATCCAACTCCAATATACACGATCGAGCAGGCAGATCACACTCGCACTCGAGAAGAGATAGACGAGAGTTATCTCCCCTTCCTTCCACCGGACGAGGTCTACCGTCTATTCCAGATGTACAAGAAAAGGTACCAGACATCTGATGGGTATATCAAGAAGGAAGGGCTCGAGGGCTTAAAGAGATTCATGGTGCGGCAGATCAAGTTTCACACCGTACACGACCTTCATATTGCATTGGAGAATAATATGAAGAAGGTTAACATGGATTCTCCGCTCATGAAAGGCTTCCCGCTCAACGACTTCCCAGAGAACTACATCTTCAAGAAGCCAGGTCTCGCCCTCACTTATCGCAATCCAGTCATTGAAAAGACGAAAGATGAAGTCTGAAGTACACAAGTTCTGCGATGGGACATTGAAGCTCGTAAAGAAGAATATTGAAAGGAGATTGGAAGAGATCGATGAGACCACGATCTTCGAGGACCTTGGGGAAGAAGAAGCCCGCTCTTGAATGAGCTTCTCAGCACTATTGAGGAACAGTTAGAGTTGAGGGATGTTGTCCGTCATTATGAGACATCATTGGGATTGAGGAAGTCATTCTACGCCCAACAAGGATAAACAGAGCCGAAGAGCAAACGAGGACAAAGGGGGAGATGGAAGAAGATATTTTAATTGTGCTTATTTATTAGTTATCATTGTAATTAGGGACGTGATTTTTATATTCAATAGTGTATGACTTAGTTGTATTATACCATGTATATAAGGATAAATATCAATGTACACTATTGAATTCAATAGAGAAAGTTAATAGAAAAAATCCGATTGCCTTTTACATTATAGAGAGAGAAACACACAAAACACTTTCTCACATTAATGACATTTCTCTCGTATTCTTCATCGAATGTATTCGACCGATGTATCAAATATCATATTTCCACTCGAATCTAGAATTCATGCCTAGGATTTACTTTGGTTGATAATCTAGGACCTAACATAATTTGTACTAGCAAACGTTTCGAGGTAGGCGATCTTGTTACGGTAATGATGAAATTTTGGATACTTGTAATTTTATGTGCTTGTAAAACTTCAATTGCGACATACAAGAAATATAACCTTTATTATCCTCAGAAAATCAATGAATGTAATTATCAAGTGACTGTCATAATTAGCTTTACCAGATTTCTCTTGGCTTACCTTTTGTTATGCCACGAGTCGTCATCCCCGCCCGGGGTTACAAAATACTGGTAATCGTAATAATTGTACTTTCCTATTACATTTTAAAGTAGATTTCCTGTACCGCGTCTATTTAAGGAGAGTGAGGTAGTGACGAGTCAAGCAGATCCGCATACATTGTGCGCGCGCACACACATATATATATAGATATATATATATAAATACATTCACAAACATATTTTAGCCAAAATGAGAGGATATGATCATGTTGCCCTTCCATCCTACATTATTGAGTTTTTGAAGAGCATTACTGATTGGGACAGTTTCTTTGAGTTCTATGCTTCTGAAGTAGATGAGGAGCAAAGCTTCGTTCTCGAGAGTCCATGCGATGATCAGTTTGCTGAAGGTTATGGCGACTCCGATGACATATGAAGTTTGAGATGTAAAAGGCTATCCATAATCAATCTAATAAATGAGTAAAAAAATTAATTTATGTAACTTGTAAGCTTCGTCTGAATGATGTAATATTTCATGGTCTACATCTTGTTATGTTTTCTACATCATTTTATAGTTGTTATCTTGTTATTCCTTTCCAGCACCATTTGCCTATAATCTCATTTTCTACATGTGCTTTTCAGTCATTCACCTTCATTCTAATCCTGAATATCTTTATTACATCAGCAAACGTTCCCTTCTTAAACGAGGTGATGCCAAGAACAATAATATGTTGCAGCTAACTTTGGAAAGCATCAGTGACTAAATCGAAGAAAACTTTGATTCAGTTATATCAGTCGTTCTCGAATTTGACTTATCTTCTTTCTCTATCAATACATCATGGGAAACGGTATATATTATCGATCAAGAGTACCTGATTTTGATTCGTTGTAAAATCAAACTCGAACAAGAGTTCACGAGATATTATGATATTTCGCGGTCATCTATCTTTTGATCGTATGCTCGTTTAATCTGTTCCATTTTTTTCATTCTTGAACTTGCATTGTGTGAAATATGAGATGAAATTTTTCGTTTATCCTATTCCGATCTATGAGAAGCTTAAAAAAGGGAGACCTGTTATTCAAAACGGATTGGTTCTGCTCTGGTCGATTCATTGTTCAGTTCATTTTCTCTTCCTCTGATATTTTTTTTTTGTTTGGATAAGTTAGTTTCCTAATATCACTGTTAGTAGCGAGCATATAATGGTTGAATTAAATTTTCCGTAAATCATAATCTGCTGTTAATTGTGCCCCATTGAATTTATTACACTTTTGCCTCATCTATTACATCTTTGTTACATTACCTTGCAATTTATTCATCTCCTGTTACTCGTGTTCATTAGCATTTAAAGAAAATGCATTATTTTTCAGTTTTAAAGTATAACGTTGAATATATTGTGTTATAATCAGCTGTCTTTTTTTTTTTTTGACACGAGACATTGTTAATTATGCACAAGACATTACCAGGTTTTATTTTTTGCATGATCTCTTGCATCTTTGGACGTTCGTTTTTGTTTTCAATTAATTCGAATTTTGGACATTCTTGCATCTATCCATTTTAAATTATTATTTATCTGTCGAAATGTGACGGCAGTTACTGTATCATTAATGATCGGAATCTTTTCTCATATTTCCATCACCTGAAATAATTATGACGCTTAACCCAATATCAAGAAAAGTCCCTTGCAAGGAACCCTTACAGCCTAGCACACACACGCTAGCAATTCAAAATGGCACCTTGATGTGTCTATATATTCAAGGGCTTATGAACCCTAACACACACCGCTGTCATCTGTGTTTTTTTCAAAGATTAAGGACATGTCATCGCCGAAGAAAGAGACAGTTGAAAAGAAGAATGCTGTCGAACACGTTTCGCTTCCGCAGGATCTGATCCATAAGTTGAAGAACGAGAACAACTGGGAAGATTGGCCATGTCGGGCGTGGTATTGGGCTCAGCATGTTGAAGATCAGCAAGTTCAAGATGCGCTCTTCCTACTAAAGAAGACAACAAACAAGAAGAACTCAAGAACTAGTTGTTTTCTTTTTCCTACTGAAGAGAACAACAAACAAAAAGAGCTCAACAGATAGTTGTTTTCTTTTTTTCTGATATGATGGATTGTTTATATTTAATGAGAGGATGATATAGTGCAATTTTTCGCTTGTCGTGATTAGTCTTAATATGTCTTAACATGCAAGGTTAAAGTATGTGTGTCCGTGGATGCCGAGAAATCTGTCAAAATATTGTTTACAAATATATCCGTTATACCTGGGTACGTCACAAGAACCGAGTTTCACCTCACTTGTTAAAATCGTAACAATCAAATCTATGCTATTTCTAAACAACGATGGGTTGTTAATGGAACAGAGATCCACGTCCCCGCAGGGATTTGCCCTGAACAGGGTGATCCCAGGCTGTCAGTCCCGGCGGACGGGGACTGGGATTATTCACCATGCCATGTTTCCCATGTTCTAAATTATGTAAAATTTGGGGTGGCCCAGATCGACCCGTAATATTTTAAATATTATCTGTTATTATAATATAAATTAAGTGTTTTTGGGTCGAATAAGGAAGACCCTGACCGAGCCCTAAATTGGGCTGACCGTGTTCGTTATTCCGTCCAAACTAACATCTAAATTAACAACTAACATCTAAATTAACTAGTGACCAAAACTAGAGGTGTTCATAAGGTTTGAAAAACCGCAACCAAACTGGCGGTCAATGGTTAGATTAACCGCGGTCAACGGTTATGGTTCAAACCGTAACCGAACCGTTATTTACGAAGGTTCGGTTACGGTTTTTCATTTTCCTAAGCGTAAACCGGCGGTTATGAACCGCGGTTCATAGAATAAATGGATTAATTTGAATTTAAGATTTAATGTTTCTTTAAATGAAGTTAGCTGAAACTTGAATTTTATAGTTTTATTTATTTCTTTATTAAAGTACCAATCATTAGTTTTCAATTTGTATTTTTTTTTTCAAATGTCATAAAATTGTCCGTTATATGTTATGTTTAATTTATTTTTATATCAATCGCAACGGTCATAAAATCAACATTATGGACGAATAAGAAGATGCATACGGCGAGTATGCGTCGAACACTACTGGAGGTAAAAATTTAATTTTTTTTTAAAATTCAAAGCGCATTTGTTTTTCTTTTTCAAATATTGAAGGTGTATTTCTTTTTCTATAAATTTCTAAGTCGGAGTGTTTTATATTGTTAAAAAATTCAATTTTGCATAATTTATTTCAATTATTAAACAACTCAAAAAAATATTTTGGAACCGTAACCGGCAACGGCCGGTTCCAAAACGTAACCGTGGTTACCGCTCGGTTACGGTTAGAGGATTTTATTAACCGTAAACCGGAGGTTCATAACCGAGAACCATAATTGTAATCAGATGAACACGTCTAACCAAAACGACCTAAAAATCGATAATATTGGGGACTAAAAGGGGCAACTCGGAACATGCAGACCAAAAATGCCCACTCCCCAAATATTGGAGACAAAAAATGGCATTCTCCTGGAGATAAATAATAATATTGAAGCGTATAGCAGAAGTCAACAAACTTTCGTGGTTTTGTGAACATGACACGTGCTGAAGAAGACATTGTAATTGTGCTCTTTATTAGTTATCCTTGTAATTAGGGGCGTCATTTGTATATTCAATAGTATAAGACTTAATTGTATTATGTCATGTATATATGTATAAATACCAATGTACACTATTGAATTCAATAAAGAAAGTTAATAGAAAAAAATCAAAAGGGCTTGCCATTTACTTTCTAAGGAGAAACACACAAATACCTTCGCACACTAAAAGCGTTTCTCCCGTTTTGTTCATCGGAGCTATTCGACCGATGTATCGAATTTCAGATTTCCATTCGAATATCTGGAATTGATGCCTAGGATTTACAGTAGTTAATAATCGATGACCTAAATTGGTATCAGAGCAGATCGTAATTGTTTTCGATTGAATTTTGCTTTTTAGATCAAATTCTGTTCTATTTTTTTTCATCGAATATGCGCGAGAAAATGAAATTTGATCTCTAAGCTGAATTCTGCGAAATTTGTTGTTGATACTAAGACGAAAGTGATTGATTACATTTAGGATAAATCGCGTACTGATTTCAATCGTTTAGAACATCGAATTTATTTAATTTTTGATTCCGATCTATTTTACTGTTTGTGGTTGCAGTTTGAAAACGATTTGATTTTAACCAAAATTGATGATTTTGCATTAAAACGTGTCTAATCTTGTGTTTGATCTTGTTCAGTACACAAATTCAAGTGATTATCTATAATCTTAGTGTTTAATTTGATGTTTCTCAGTTGAATCCGTGTAATAATGTTCCATTGAACTCTGATTTGTGATCTTCGATCGTTTTTCGATCGAAAATTTAGCTCGAAAATCTTTTCCGAGTAATTCTCTGGCGCAAAAGGTTTTTGACAATTTCACTATTTTTGCTAGTTTCACTTCTATATTTACGCGAAAAACTTTATTTTCGATTATTAGTTTTTCGATCCTCACACATAATTATCTTTTTCGAGTGTAACTAAGTGTAAAATTTTTCGACTAATACTGTTTTTGCTATATCCATATTCACTTTTGACACGAAAAACCTATTTTCCATTACAAGTTTTTCGACCTCAAGTTTTTCGATTGTCTTAATTCTCGAATCCAAACTTAGCGAAAACGTATTTCAATCGAATATTTTGCAATCGAATAAGTTTAGTCAGATAATCGAGTCAAACTTATCGATTTTTTTTAAAAAAAATCTTAGATTTTCGATCATACTAATTTTTTCAATAACAAATATTTCGATAGTATTTTTTATTGAAAAACTTGGGTCGAAAAATATTTTTTCCAATAAGTATGCAGGCAAAAAAAATTTCGATGACAAACACTATTCTCGTGTGTTTAACTCAAATATAAGACTCGAAAAACATTATTTCGATAATTAGTTTTTCGATTCATATATAAATATCTTTTTCGAGCGTAATAAAACGTATTTTTTTTCGACGAATACTGTTTTTGCTAAATAAATATCTAATTTTGACTCGAAAAACTTGTAATAGTAAAACAAGTTTTTCGATCACAAGATTTTCAATCATTTAAATTTTTGAGTCAAAATTTAGCGAAAATATATTTCGATCGAATAATTCACACTCGAAAAACTTTTAATGAACAATTTGGGTCAAACTTCACGAAATTTTTCGATCACTCTTAATTTTTCGATTACAAATTTTTCGATAAAGGTTTTCGCGATCAACAATTATTCGATAAACTATTTTTCGATAGGATATTTACTTTGCAAAACTCTTACGTTCGAAAAATAATTTTCGATAAATACCACGCAAAACTTATACGATCGAAAATCTTTTTCGATTAAAGGTTCGAAAATTTTTAAATCGAAAACTTTATTGCTCGAAAAGTTTTTCTACCACTGCTGAAACACATACACATTTTACTTTTGAAAGAAATCAAAATTTGTAATTTTCAAAACATACGAAAAATATTTTTCTCCGAATTATCTTCTACGATACTCAAAATTTTCGATCTTAAATTCAAAATTCTTTAGCAAAATTTTGAATTATCAATTCTCATATCAAATATTTTTCGAAATCAAAACAATTTATCTTTTACAACCGAAAATAGGTTCGAAAGGGAAATTGCTTAAAGTATGAATCAAACATTACTAACGAAGTTTGTCACTTGTGAAACACTTTTACCATTTCGATTCCAAACTCTCACGAAGATCCTACCAATCAACTACAAATGGATGCTTACTCAATCGGAAACGACGTTTGCCCTCCAATTCTACGAAGAGGCGAATACACCGTATGGAGAAGCCGATTCATGAACTTCTTTGAAACAAAAGAGCAAGCTACAAATTTGATAGGTTCTCTTTAAGAATGTCCCCCTCAATTTTGGCTCATCCAAGAAGGCGATGCCACTAATAATCCTCCCATTTCGGCAACTAGAAGACTCAAAATTCATAGAGAATACACCGAGGGGGAGAAATTAAGAGCAAAAGCGGATTTAAGTGCCAAAACTTTCCTAATGCAAGGAATTCCTAACGACATCTATATGAAAATAGATAGTCTATCTAGTGCAAAAGCTATGTGGGATGAACTCCAACAAATGATGCAAAGAATCGAAGTCGGAGTCAAAGGCAAGAAAGCCAATATTCTCATGGCCTACGACTCATTCAAAGCAAAGTCGGAGGAAAACGTTTATGAACTCTATCAACGTTATCTAACTCTTCTCAATGAAATGAGAAAGATAGAAATTTTCAAGACCAACATGGAGGTCAACATCCGATTTCTCTCTTCTCTTCAACAAGGATTTAGACGAAATGGATATCCATGCCGTCTTTGATAATCTCGCTCAACACGAAGAAGATATAAGCGAGATACAAAAAGAACATAAGGGCAACCAGATCGAAGACTCTATAGCTCTAGTCTCTGAAAGACAACGAGTTGATCTCGCAAGGATAAAAGCATCAAGTTGCCAAGTTCTTCAGAAGATGAAGACGATTCCGAATCGGAATCTGAGCCAGACATGAAGGAGTTCAAGAAACAATTGGCTCTCATTACTAAGATGATGAGCAAAAAATTTTTTCCTCTTCGGCAAATAGACTTCGGACATCAAGCTCCAAGCACAAGGAAAGACCAACCGAGTCATCAGAGTCTAAAAAGGCCAAAGAACCACAAAAGTGCTATAGTTGTGGTAAGATATGGCACTTCGCCAGAGAATGCAAACTTCCCAAGAAAATGGACGCCAACTACTACTCCAAAAAATTCCAACTAACTAAACAAAAAGAGGCTGGAGTAGCTCTGATGTCGGAACACGAGCATTGGCTGGAAGATACCACAGATTCTGAAGACGAAAATCTTGCTCTAATGGCGTACCTTGACGACGCCTCAAACGATAATTCATCAAGGAGGTCAGATGATGAAGAAAAAGCATTCACATCATCACAAGAGGTAACGATGCCTAATTCTACATTATTAAACATGTTAGAATCTTTACAAATTAAATATTCTAACATGAAGAATGAGCGGAAAAGCAAAAAGGAATTAGAAGAAAGACTAGCCCTTAGTGAAAATAATTTTCAAAAGCAATTAGATAGAACAATTCACTTAGATATTCTCTTATCTAATGTTAAGAAAACCATAATTAGTCTTGAATCTAGGATAACTACCTCTGAAATAAAAATAAATGACCCTAGTAAGAGTTTTAGCGATTGTCAGAGAGATTTAGAAAATTTCTAGAAGAATTTCAAAGCTGAAAAGAATGAGCTATTATTAGAGATTTCTAATCTCAAAACTTCCTCAATTTTAAAAACTTGTCTGGATTTTACTTTAAAAGAAAAATCATTAATTAAGGACAGAATTAAATATAAGAAAACACCTCCCATTATTTTTCAAAATATTTTAAAAGAAGATCAATCTTCTTTAAAAAGCGTAAAGGGAGGAAAAAAGTCATTAAATGCTTTCAAAAGGAAAACGATTTTTACAAACTATTTTCCCCCTCCATCCACAGGTAGAGTAGAAAAAGAGATGAGGTATGCAAAGGGCATAGTGCCTAGAATAGACTTTCAGAAGAAAAATAATAGAAATGATTTATTTTCAAAATTTTCTTCTGTGTCAAAAACTATGGGCACTCGTAAGAAGACAGCCGTTTCTAATTTTAATGTTATTCCTTCCACTTATGCATTAAAGCCTATTAATTTTGAAAGCACAAATTTTGAAATTGGCTCTACTTCTAAAAACATAAACAATCATTCTAAGACAAATGCAAATCTTATGTCTCGTAGGAAATAAGATCCGGCTATAAAGAAAGCTTATAGCTCGATACATTCTTCTCCTCATTTAAGGTATCCAGTCAAAGTACACTCAGTCAAACACCTTAAGAGACTAGCTAGAGAAAAGATTTTCTCATGCACTAAGATTAATAAGTCTTTTATCCGCGCTGAAATTAACCTCCCATGTAAGGTTTAACCTCAATGGATTCCAAAGACACCATCTAGGCCAACGCAAGCCCAAAAGGCCAAGTTGCCTAAGGAGGTACCACTTAAACCAACTACTTCAAGTTGGTTTGGATACCTAAAAACATAAATGGTTTAGGAACCAAAAATGAACAAACCGTACCTACCAAATCTGCTATCCGAGAGGACCCATTACTAAGTGGGTACCTAAGTCTCTCTAAAATCTTTCTTTGCAGAGCCATCATGTGTGGTATTTAGATTCTGGTTGCTCCACACACATGACGGGAAATCAAGAAATGTTGAGCAACTACCAAGACCGTTACAACGGAAAAGTCAGATTCGGCAACAATGATTCAGCTCCAACACTAGGCTATGAAGATATACTACTGCAGAATCTGACAATCAAAGATGTCTCTTACGTCCAAGGTCTTAAACACAACCTGTTCAACAGGACAATTATGCGATAAAGGATTTCAAGCGGTGTTTCTAGCTGATCAGTGCAAAATTATAGATAGTTAGAATCAATAACTTCTAACAGGATCACGAAGATCAAATCTATACACCATCAAGCTGACAACAGTTCGACCTTCGACAGCTGTTTTCCTCATCTCACAAACTACAATCAAGAGGAACAACTTATGTCATCAACGCCTGTTTCATCTAAATCTCAAACCTTTACACAATCTCTCTATAAAAAATTTGGTACACAGTCTACCACCAATTTCCATACATCAAGAGCATAAGTGTTCGGCTTGTCAAATGGGAAAAATGAAGCGAACAGCACACAAAGCAAGTTGCTTCTACATCTCGACCCTTGGAATTACTTCACATGGACCTTTGTGGAAAAATGCGTACACAAAGTATCAACGGTCGTAAATATGTGTTAGTAATTGTTGACGATTATTCTCGCTACACATGGACAAGATATCTTCGAACAAAAGATGAGACTGGAGACTTGATAATAAGTTTTGTGAATATAACTCAGAATCTCCTACAAAAGAAAATCCAAGTAATCCGGACTGATAACGGAACTGAATTCAAGAATCAACGGCTCAACAATTACTATCAGTCACTTGGAATTATTCAACAATTTTAGCCGCTAAAACGCCTCAACAAAATGACGTCCTAGAACGGAAGAACCAGACTCTAGTTGAAGTTGCAAGAACAATGCTAATACATTCCGGTCTCCCTCATTTTCTATGGGCTGAAGTAGTGAGTACCACGTGCTTACACAAAATCAGACAATTATTCAGAAACGCTTTGAAAAGACGCCGTATGAGATAATTAATCAAATGATTCCGTATATCTCATTCTTTAAAGTATTCGGGTGCAAATGTTTATTCATTAAGGCATTGGATGAAAAACGATTCCAATTCCTAATTGCTAAGTTAGGCATGTTGAATCTCAATCTTACTTGAAAAGTGATTTACATGCTCTATTATGCTTCTACATGATATTCTATGTGCTTCTTGATATTCTGTGATTATCTTGCGTGTCTCTATCCTTCAATTTTTTTTACAAATAAAAATAAAAATAAAATAGTATATAAATATAATAATAATAATAAAATTAAAAAAAGATGGGGGATGACGATAATTTTGCCTATTTTGAAATACTCAGAAAAATATTTCTTTGATATATGATTAAGTTTTTTGTCTAAAAATTCATGTGACTTTCCCTTATTCAAAGATCCTAGTTTGTCTCACTAGACAAAAAGCCACATCATATGTGTGAGAATTTGAGCCTCAATATTTTTATTCTTGAGTGTGTCACACTTGAAATGACTATCTTTTAGTTTGTACTTCATAGCTTCAACATTATTCCTAAGTTTCGGGGTTGCTCAATCAAGAAAAAGAGGGGGAGAAAAAGAGATACAAGTCTCAATCACTATAGAAGAGAAACACGGATCTCGCTGTGAACTTCTCCTAGATAATCTCGTATACTTCTAGAAGAGAAGCACCTCGAAGTGAACTTCTCCAACGATAATCCAGATCTTATAAATAGAAAAAACGAGAAGAGAAGCACGGCCTTGGGTTCGAATTCCATAACTGTGGAACCTTCGAAAGGAACACGGTCTCGACCCAAAAAGAAGAACTCATCTCTCAAAGCTTTCTAAGGAAGACAAGACTCATCTTGAGCAAGCACATACGAAAAGAAAATCTAAAGGATCAGAAATGAATTTCAAAGAGGGCCCCTGGAATTGAAGAATTTTTAAGCTCACTAATCCTCAAAATTATCCTACCTTTCTAGTCAGAGCCTAAAAATAATCCCTTCAAAGTCCCTTTTATTCAAAATGATGAACTCTCACTTAGTAAATTTGATTAAATATGCTACGATAACAAATTAATTGATATAATTTTGTCGTGATGATATGAGTAATATATCCAGTAAATATTTCCATGATAAAAATAAATTGAGTGATATGAGTGAAACTTGCAAGAGTTGTCAAAATAATTCATACTATGATCTTAGAATATTAGTTTAGTTACATGATTTGACGAAAAATTGTTTATTTTATATGTCATGAGAAATTTTTGCGTGATAATGTTCAAAATGGCCAATCTGACCCCAAAACAATTTTTTTATAATAAAAATAGTTTTTATTATTGAAAATTTTGCTCTCACATTTTAAATGCATTAATACATGCATTGGTTCAGAATTGATAAAATGCGAATTTTTAAAAAAAAAACGTAAAATTTTAATGAATTGATGCTGAATTGCTAAAAATGCGTTACTTGTACTTAAATAGTAAATTTCATATGCCAAATTATACTAAATATATGCTTAGAAGACGAAAAGTTCAAACATGCAATTGTTGAGGGGGAGTTTGACATGAGAATTTGTTCTTATCTCCTATATGATTTACTTGTAAAACATGAATTCTAATATTTTTTCTAAGCATCAAAGAAAATTTCGAGCTCATCCGAGGAGTCAAATGTTGAATTTCATCAACATTAGGAGATAAGTTCATTTCTTTCAGAAATCCAGGGAGTATTATGCAATTTATTTTTGGGTTAATCCAGAAAAGATTAAATATTTGTTTAATCAGACATGAATTTTAATTAAAGCCCAAAATGTTTTTTACGGCACAACGTATTTTTACCTTACCCAATCGTAAAGTCTTAACACCACTTTATTGATCGAAAACACACTCACACGCAACTCATTTCACTCGAAAACAGAAAATAAATTTCGACTTCCGAAAACCAACTTCGAACTCACTTTGGCGATTTCAACAAAACCACTCAATCTTCAGACATTTTTCATATAACTCGCTGATTTAGAAGGTAGAAAAACGTTTCGAATCACTTTCCAGTAAAAAACAAACGATTCGTAAACAATTTCTCAAAAATATTTGCAGAAATGTCATTTTGATACTTTCTCGAACGATTTTAAACTCTCAAATCAACGTGCTTAAACTAGACTGTTTGGGTTAAAATCATGATATTTGGATTCGCAACTGTTTTCTGAATGTTTCGAACCCATATTAACTCTTGATTTACCTAGAAATTGAAATTTACTGTTTGATTTGAAAATTTTTTGATCGAAAAAGTTCTTATCGCAAACAGTGTCGTCGAAAAACTTTTTTTTCGATATATTTTAATTCGATCGTAAAACTTCACGACGAAAACTTAATTTTTCGATTAATTTTCTTTTTCGATCGCAAAAATAAGTGGCGAAAACTTTAAGTTTTTCCATATTCTTTTATTCGATCGCAAAACTACGCGGCGAAAAACTTAAGTTTTTCGACAACTTTTTATTCGATCACAAAATTACTCAGCAAAAAACTATTATTTTCGACAACATATTCGATCGTAAAAGTCATCGGCGAAAACATGAGTTATTCGATCGTAAAAAATTAACGATCGAATAAATTGTCACTCGAATAAAAACACGCTGAAAAGACTTAGAAAATTTTTCATGTGTTTCTCCAAGACTTAGAAAATTTTTTATCGCAAAAATTAACGTTCGAATAAATTATTGATCGGATAAAAATACGCTAACGAGACTTAGTAAACTTTACAACTTTTTCACTAAGTCTTTCGCAAATAAACCTTAACACTTCAAGATTTTTGAAATTTCTCTAAGTGCACTTTTAATTCATTCTATTCGCATATAAAGAAAATTTTATCTAATGAAGTTTTTTCATTCTTTAGAGAAATGGCACAACCAGCATATGCTAACATCTACCCTTCTGACTGCTGGATAACGGTCCACGACAATAACTACCAGCTGGACCTTGCTACATTCCAATGTCCGGATGAAGTCATCATCTCCATCCTCAAAGGATACCCACTATGGCCAGCTCTGACAATGACCGCCTCCGTACAGATGGTCTACCTCCAACAATTTTGGGGACGTATGCAAAGCCATGTAGTCGGAGATGACGTGGATACACGACGCAAATAAATACAAGTCACATCGTCCTAAACAAAAATCTAATGGCCATGGTGCTCGATCTCCCACACCACGAACACTACGATCAACTTCCAACGGACGCAGAGATCGTGGAAGATATGTTACAAGCCCCCGCTGACCAAACTGGCGAATTTTAAAAACATCGGGATCCCACATCCGTGGAGGACCTTGTTCGGCATAATCAATAAATGCCTCTCCCCAAAACACTCCGGCTTCAACAACGCAAACGGGAATATCCTCTGCATTTTCCATGGAGTGGTTTTCTCAAAGAAATACGGCGTGGCCCAGCTGATATGGAATGATCTAGCGGACCAAATACGTCAAAGAGAGACCAAGTCGAAGGCGAAGTACCTCCCATACGTACGGTATTTCTCGGTTCTGATTTCGCATTTCATGGACGTTTATCCAGAAATCCCGAGACTACCACCGGTTGGAGGATACATCTCACCTCGCCTTCTCTTCTTTCATAACCCGAAGGCAGCCGACCTAGCGCTCCAACCGATGCTGATCCCATTGGAGTTGCGCAGACTTGCTGATCCAACGGACGAGGCCTATCAAGACTACTGTCAAAATAACTCCATCACGGAGGAGATGGTACGGGCCTTGGATCAAGCTCCGGTGCCTTCTGAAAGGAAATATCTGGTAAAAAAAACCGAGCCCGAAGCCACAGCACAGGAGACAGAGACACCGGCCGTCGAGCCCGAAGGTGTTCCTCACGATGTATCTCCTGAGGACACAGAATCGGATGAAGAATACAGACTTAAAGAAGGGGCTCTCACCGACAGCAAATCTCGGTCCCGTCTGTGTCCCCTTCAGTACTACCGGCTTTGGTGACAACTCCTCCACCACCAACGGATCAGCCAACCGTACAGATTCAATCTGAGTCTGTTTCAAAACACCCATAGAGGTGATACCTACTGCATCATCTCAAGGATTGGGTGGAAGCCCTATTGGACCCCCGATATCTTCGGAGCAAACAATAGGCCAATCCACTGAAGTGGTGACTTCAGGGTTGATAACGAGGTCCCCGAACGTTCCAGAATCTCATGACCTGTTCAAGGCGGCACATCGGAAACCTTTTCCGATATTGTGACAGTGGAGCGCCTCCCTAGCCCCACTCCATCGATGATCGTGACGGAGCAACGCTTACAAGAAGCACTCTCCACAGTCATTTCTTCTCTCGACGATCGTCTGATGGACAGAATGCTCCAGGCCATTGAGACCTCCCGAAGGGATACCGAGAAAACACCGGTCTCCACGGTCGCTCCGTCAGAAGCTCAACGCATCCCCGTCTCCTAACTACCTCTTACCACCACCATACACACCCCCATACAACCCACCCTCACCACCCCAACTCCATCACCTTCACTCATCAACCCCTATATCATCCCGATCACCCAGCTTCATGACATTCTCATCTCCCGACTCCTCACCTTAGAGACCAGGACCCCTCTGAGGAGACTTTCTACAAAAGGCTGATAGATAAACCCGAGCCGCCCGCTCAAACAAGGTGCCGAGAAGAAAGCTCCCACACCAAAAGAAGACATAACGATCCCGATGATCCGGATCGTCATGAGGGGGAGAAAAGACAACGAACCACACGAAGCGACCGTGGTGTGAGTGGAGAGCAAACAACAAAGACTCAAGAAGCTGGAGGATCATCTTCAAACCCACCCACCACACAACCCACAACCCGCCAACAAACAACTACATCTCCCACCATATCCCCCAAACACTACCTCCCTCTCCTACTAATCCAAATCCAATCCCGACCTCTAACCTCCTCCAAGGCCAACCAGAAGCAGTTGTCTACGATCCACATCTGATCATAGACGATTATATCTTAAACGAGAAGTGGATGACGCAATGGGAACCATAGAAGGATGCTCAAGCTCGACTCTCCAACGTCAAATACTTCTTACAACAAATTTCGGCGGACTTGGTGCTGCTTGAAGATGAGGAACATCAAGAAGGCGAGAACTACAATTCTGCTCTCCCAGAACTACCAGAAATAATCAGACACAGAGTCGACTCTCTTCCCCGCTTATCAAAAGGGACAGTTAGAGTCGTGACGCCGTGGGAGAATATCAGAATTGAAGTTCCGTCATTGAAGATGTTAGAAAGCAGATATGGAGGGCTCCTAATCGGATCAACAAGCTCAAAGAACTAAACCTGCGGGGTATCTCACATTGGGAAGATACGAAAAAAATGGAGCACATCTTCATGCTCAACTATCTTGGTCCAGATCGAATTGGCATCCCAATGGATCAACAGAAGAAAAACTTCAGGGACAAGCCACCGATCCTCCATCTCGTGGGGGTTTCGCATTCGATTGGAAGTTTCCCTACCCCAATCTACCACATTGAGCGAGCGGACAACAGCCGCACTCGAGAAGAGATAGATGAGAGCTATCTCCCCTTCCTTCCACCGGATGAGATTTACCGTCTATATCAGATATACAAAAGAAAATATCAGACGCCCTCCAGATATATCAAGACCGAAGGACTCGAGGGATTGAAAAGATTCATGGTGCGGCAGATCAAGTATCACACCGCACACGACCTTCAAATTGCTATAAAGAACAATATGAAGAAGGTCAACATGGAGTTTCCGCTCATAAAGGGCTTCCCACTCAACGATTTTCCAGAGAATTACATATTCAAGAAACATGGCCTTGCCATAACTTATCGAAATCCAGTCATTGAAAAGACGAGAGCAATGATGAAGTCAGAAATCCACAAGTTCTGTGACGGGACGTTGATGCGAGTGAGAAAGAACATCCAGAAAAGATAGGGAGGGATTAATGAAGAGACGATCTTCGAAGATCTTGGTGAAGAATAGTCACCACTCTTAAATGAGCTTCTGGATGCAATCAATGAGAGGTTGGAGCGGAGGAATGCTGTCAGACGTTACGAGACAACATTGGATTACGGAAATCATTCTACGCCCGACAAGCATAAATGGAGCTGAAACGAATATATGCACAAAGGGGAGGATTGAAGAGACATTAGAATTGTGCTTTGTTATTTTGTTATCCTTGTAATTAGGGGCGTAATTAGTAGTTTTGATAGTGTAGGACTAAATAGTAAATATACCAAGGAAAGAATTACAAATACAATGTACACTATAAAAATAAAAATACAAGTTCATTTTCGGAAAAATACAAGCATTGAATTCACATTCTAAGAGAGAGAATAGCAATCGAGAAACACTCTCTACCAAGATCTTCAAAGAAGATATTCGACCGAAGGTATTTTGTAAAATTTATCATTCGAATATCTAGAATTCGTGCTTAGATCGATCGGTAGTTGATATATGAGGACCTAACATACTCGAAAGACTTTTATACTTACTGAACTTTCAAACGCAAACATTTTCTACACTGATTTAAAAATATTTATTAATCAAAGAAACAAAATGGTCATTTCCGAAACTTTCGAAAAATATTTCCGTGCGCATAATCATTTTCAATACTCAAACTCTGTGATTAAAATCGTAAATTCAAAATCCTTTAGCAAAATTTTTGAAGTATCAATTCTTGTGTTAAATATTTGTCTTACTCAAACACAATTTTAGGACCTAAAATTAGAGATAGACCCTAAAAGGGAAAGTACGAACCAAACATTACTAACAAATTAGTCACTTGTGAAACACTCTTTCCAACTCAAATCCAAACCTTAACGAGATCCTACCAATCGACTACGACTATGGATGCTTACTACTATCTTGGAAACAATGTTCGACCCCCAATTCTAGAAGAGGCGAATATATCGTATGGAGAAGCCGCTTTATGAATTTCTTGGAGATGAAAGATCAAGCTGCGAATCTAATAGCTTCTCTCCAAGAAGGACCCGCTCAATTCTAGTTTATCCAAGAAGGCGATGTCACAAATAACCCCCTCATTCCAGCCACTAGAAGACTTAAAATTCCTAGTGAATACTCTGAGGGAGAGAGATTAAGAGCTAAGGCTGACCTAGGAGACAAAAGTTTCCTGATGCAAGGCGTCCCAAATGACATCTATATGTAAATACATAGTATGTCAAGTACTAAGGCAATGTGGGTTGAGCTCCACAAAATGATGCAAAGGACCGAAGTCCGAATAAAGGCGAAGAAAGCAAACATACTCACAACCTACGACTCTTTTAAAGCTAAAACGGAGGAAACTCTATACGAAATCTATCAGCGCTACCTGACTCTACTGAACGATATGAGGAAAATAGAAATCTTCAAGACAAATATGGAGGTAAACATCATATTTCATCATCTCTTCATCCAGAGTGGAAGAAAATATCCATGTAAATTCGTCAGAACAAAGATTTCGATGAGATGGATATCCACGCCGTGTTCGACAATCTTGCCCAACACGAGGAAGCTGTCAGCGAGATTCAGAAGGAGTAGAAGGGCAAACCGATCGAAGATTCAATAGCTCTTATCTCAAAAAGAAAAACTAGTCGATCTCGCTAAGACAAGAGTGTAAAAATGCCTAGCTCTTCAGAAGAAGAAGACGACTCAGACATGGATTTTGAGCCTGACATGAAGAAGTTCATGAAGCAATTGGCTCTCATTACAAAAATGATGATAAAAAAGTTCTACATAAAGATGTCCTCCTCCTAAGCTAACACTTCGGACCGGAAGTCTAAGCACAAGGAAAGATCAGCTGAGATCTCAGAAAACAAGAATGCCAAAGAGCCACAAAATGCTTCAATTGTGGCAAAACAGGGCACTTTGCCAGGGAATGTAGTCTGCCAAGAAAGAAAGACGCAAACTACGACTCCAAGAAATTTCAATTGACTAAACAAAAGGAAGCTGGAGTAGTTCTAATGGCTGAATAAGACCACTGGCAGAAAGACACCTCAGATTTTGAAACAGACAACTTAGCTCTCATGGCATGTCTTGAAGATAGCTCATAAGCATGCACGACGAAGCATCAACCTCGTTTCAGGAGGTAAGTACGCATTATTAAGCATGTTAGAATCTTTACAAATTAAATATGCTAAAATGAAAAGTGAGCGGAAAAGTTCAAAAGAGTTAGAAGAGCGACTAGCACTTAGCGAAAAGAACTTCCAAATACAGTTAGATAAGAAAGTTCACTTAGAAATTCACTTATCTAAAGTTAAGGAAACTATAACTAGTCTAGAATCTAGGATAGCTACGTCTGAGACTAAAATTACCAACCTTAGTAAAACTCTTAGCGATAGTTAGAGATATTTAGAAATTTCTTGAAACAATTATAAGGAAATCTCTTATGAACATAAGAAGCTTTACTCTGGGATTAAAACTTTAAATGATCTTTTGAAAAAGGGACAAATCGATCAGACTATTTTTCTAAATCAGCCACATGATATAAAATTTTATAATCCTGTTGAAGGCTTAGGTTTTACTAATCATTATAACTTGAAAAAGGTTAACGTAAAACAATTATATGATATCAAGTATATGGGTTTAGGACTAACTTCTTTAATAGCTTTTACTAACGCTTTAGAAATAAACGCCTTAGAAGAATTCAAAAGAAAAGCGAAAACTAGGAGTGACATCTCATTTGATTACACTGATTTGAATAATAGTTACAAAACACGGGAGATACACATGTCTAGTGACTATAATTCATTATATCCTTTAGAAAATATCCCTAAAGTCAAGGAAAAATTCTAAAAATTCTACTTCCTGTTATATTCATGGTATTGTTAAGAAAATAGCTGATTTAAACTCCTCCTTAGAATCAGAAAAAAAGAATTTTGAACCAGAAAAGAATGCGCTGTTATTGAAAATTTTAAATCTAAAAAATTCCTCAGTTTTAACTAACGTTTCAAAATTCTCTCCTGATTTAATTTAAAAGAAAATCATTAATTAAGGACAAGCCCAAATTTCAGAATAATTCTCCCTTTCTTTTACAAAATATTTCAAAAGAAAAATCTTCACTAAAGAGCATCAGGGGAGAAAAAGTGTCTTTAAATGTATCGAAAACGAAAAAGTCTAATACTAATTCTTTTTCTACTACATCCACAAGTAGAGTAGTTAAAGAGTCGAAGAATGCTAAGGAGTGGGTGTCTAGTTTAGAAATAAAGAAGAAAAATATTGATGGAAATGACTTGTTCTCAAAATTTTCTTCAGTACCTAAAAATAAAGATACTCGTAAAAAGAGAGCCCCTTCTACTTTACATGTTGTTGCTTCAACCTATGCATTAAAATCTATTAATTTTAAAAGAACAAATTTTGAAATTGGTTCCACTTCCAAAAATAAAACAATCATTCTAAGACAAATGCGAGTCTTAGGTCTCGTAGGAGCAAAGATCCAGCTATTAAGCAAGCTTATAGCTCGATTCACTGTTTCTTTCACCAAAGGTATTCCGTCAAAGTTCACTCAGCCAAACACCTTAGGAGACTAGCTAGAGAGAAGATATTCTCCTCGACTAAGACTGACATGACGTTTGCCCGAGCGAACATTAATTTACCATGTAAGGTTTAACCGCAATGGGTTCCTAAAACACTATCTCGGCCAACACAAGCCAAAAAGGCTCAGTTGCCTAAAGCAATAACACCTAAAACAACTATCTCTAAGTTGGTTTGGCTACCTAAAACTACTTCTTACAATTGTTTAGGAACCATAAGCGAACAAACTTTGACCACTAAATCTGCTAATCCGAGAGGACCAATTTATAACTGGGTACCTAAGTCTCTTCAAACTTTTTATGCTGATCCATCATGTGTGGTATCTAGATTCGGATTGCTCCAGACGCATGACAGGAAATCAAGAACTGTTGAGCAACTATCAAGGCCGTTACAATGGTAAAGTCAGATTCGACAATAACGATTCAGCTCCAATTGGCCTTGGAGATATCATTCTTGAGAATCTGATAATAAAAGATGTCTCATACGTCAAAGGTCTCAAACACAACCTGTTCAGCATACGACAATTCTTCGATAAAAGCTTTCAAGTAGTATTTTAGCTAATCAGTAACAGAATCCTAAACAGTCAGAATCAGAAACTTCTTACCGGAGCAAGATCTAATCTCTACACAATAAATCTGACAACAGTAAAACCTTCGACTGCTGTTTGCCTCATCTCTCAGACGACAATTAAGAGGACCAAAATTATGACATCAACGTAGGTCTCATTTTAATGTCAAGGCTCTTCAAAAGCTTTCTGCTAAAAATTTGGTCAATAGTCTGCCAACCATCTCACTTCAAAAAAGTTGTTCGGCTTGTCTTGGGAAAAATGAAGCGAGCGTTGCATAACTCAAGCAAGTAGCCTCCACATCTCGACCTTTGGAATTACTGCACATGGACCTATGTGGACCGATGCGAACACAGAGTTTCAACGGTCGCAAGAATGCACTAGTTATTATCGACGAACTAAAGATGAGACTAGAGATTTGATAATAAATTTTATGAATACAACTCAAAATCTTCTGCAACAGAAAATTCAAGTAATCAAGACTAACAACGGGACTGAGTTCAAGAATCAGCACCTCAGTACTTTCTATCAGTCTCTTGGCATCTGTCAACAATTCTCAGCAGCTAAGACGCCTAAACAAAATAGCGTCGTAGAACGGAAAAACCAGAATCTGGTTTAAGCTGCACGGACTATGCTTATACATTTCGGTCTTCCTCACTTTCTATGGGCTGAAGTAGTGCGTACAGCTTGCTTTACGCAAAATCGGACGATAATTCACAAGCGTTTTGAGAAGACGCTGTACGAGATAATAAATCAAAGGATTCCAAATATCGGAGCAAGTTCAATCCTAAAGCATTTGAAACCATCTTTATTGGATATTCTTCAATATCTAAAGCCTTCCGCGTTTATATCAAGTCTTCTCACATAATAATGGAAAGTTACAACGTCATTTTTCACGAAGTGACAGAATTGGTTCGAAACACGACAGTTCAAAACTCGGGCTTATTCGAGTGTTGGCATAAAGTCAACAAATTTCGACAACGTCTGCCTCATCATCAGGAGAAGCTCTTCCTGCTGATTTGGAGGACTTGGACTCTCTCTTTGAACATTTTTATCGGAACGAGCCTCAGATGCATGTTTCATCACAATCTATACCAAGCAGCGCACCTTTCCCTTCTACGGTGATACTCTCAAATAAGATTCCCGACCACCAAGGTCCCGATGTTCTAGACTCTCATGATTCTGAATCACCAACCAGTGCTGCAACTCCTACTAATGCAGATGAGGAAATTCCATAAATGTCAACTTTAGAAATGAATTTTCCTCCTACGGATAATCAGCCTCTCAATTCAAGATGTCTCGAACTACTTATCAACGATGGTTCTGCATCGGCTCTACCTCATAAGCGCAAGTGGACATGAGCTCATCCTGTGGATCAAATAATTGGTGATCCTTCGAGCGGAGTACGCACTAGGACATCTTCTTAAAGCGGACTTTTCACGTGCTTTTTAAGCCAAAACGAACCAAACAAGGTAGCTGAAGCCCTTAAAGACACGAATTGGGTGATCGCAATGCAAGACGAACTCAACCAATTCGAGCGTCTAAAAGTTTGGACCATAGTTCCTCGATCGCACGGCAAGAAAATTATAGGAACAAATGGGTGAATATAAAGAATGAGAACGGTGAAATTATCAGGAACAAAGCACGACTAGTAGCAAAAGGGTACAACCAATAGGAAGGCACTGACTACGATGAGACATATGTTCTTGTTGCTCGAATAGAAACTATCCGACTCTTTTTGACATACGCGGCTCATAAAGACTTCAAGGTCTATCAAATGGACGTGAAAACTGCCTTTCTCAATATCGTGTTAAAGGAGGAAGTCTATGTCGCTTAACTCGAAGGGTTCATGAATGAAGAGCAACCTGATAATGTCTATCGATTGGATAAATCTCTCTACGGACTAAAACAAGCCTCTCAAGCTTCGAATGACGTCCTGAGCGAATTTCAAGTAAAGACAATCTTTATACGATGAACAATCAATACGACACTGTTCATCAAACAGCAAGGCAATGACTTGATGATTGTCCAAGTCTACGTCGACGACATCATTTTCGGCTCGACAAATCAACGACTCTGTCAGAAACTCAGTGGTCTGATGAGACCAAATTTAGATGAAGTTAATGGGATAATTTCAATTCTTCCATGGATTACAAGTCAAGCAGCTCGAAGATGGAATTTTCATCAGTTAAACCAAGTATATAAGAGATATTGAGATTTAATCAAGACAAGAGCACATCTATGAGTACTCCCATGTCAACAAGCTGTAAATTGGATGTTGATCATTCTAGCAAGACATTCAACATCACGACTTATCGAAGTGTCATTGGCTATCTTCTCTACCTAACATAAAGTCGACCCGACATAATATTCGCTACTTGCCTCTGCGCTCGGTTTAAAGCTGACCCGAAGAAGTCTCACATGCACGCGGTCAAGAGAATCCTACGCTATCTTAAAGGGACTCCCAGCTTAGGGTTATGGTATCCAAAAGGCTCAGATTCTAAGTTAATTGGCTTTACTGACGTTGACTATGCAGGTTTTTGAATGGACAGGAAAAGCACGCAAGCGGAGCACAATTTTTGGGCGATAAGTTGGTCTGCTGGTCCTCAAAGAAGCAAAATTTCGTATCAACTTCGACGGCCGAGGCGGAGTACGTTGCGGCTGCCAGCTGCTGCTCACAAGTTCTGTGGATGCGGACGCAACTGTGCGACTATGGGTTTGAATTCAATAACATTCCCATTTATAGTGATTCTCAAAGTGCTATTGCCATTACTTGCAATCATGTTCATCACTCACGTATTGTATACATATCCGCTATCATTTTATAAAAGATCATGTAGAAAACTGCACTATAGGTATGTATTTTGTTAACATGGAGTTTCAACTTGCCGACTTATTCACTAAGGCATTGGATGAAAAACGATTCCAATTCCTTATTGATAGGTTAAGCATGTTGAATCTCAATCTTGCTTGAAATGTACTTCATATGCCCTATTATATTTCTGTGTGGTATTCTATGTGCTTCTTGATACTCTTTGTTATATCTTGCGTGATCTTATTTTTTAAATTATAAATAATAATAATAATAAAATAATAAAATATAATAATAATAAATAAATCATAAAATATAATAAATAAATAAATAAATAATAGTAATAAAAATAATATAACGGGAAATGACGATGACTTTGTTCATTTTGATTTACTCACAAAAATATTTTATGTGATACATGCTTGGTTATTTGCATAAAATTCATGTCACATCCTTTTGTCTAAAGAGCTTAGTATGTTTCACTAGACACAAAGTCACATCATATATCTGAGAATTTGAGCATCAATATTCTTTCAAAGGATTTATCCTTGAGTGTGTCTCACTTCAAACGCTTTCTCTTGATTTGTGCTTCGTGGCCTCATTCTCGTTTTGTGTTAGTTCGTCATGAATATGATAAGGGCAATTAGGATATTCCTCACGTGGCCAAATTACAAATCATTTACTTTTTCCTCTAGTAATCCCCTTTGAGCCTTCTGCAATATCATTTTTCACTTGAAACCCGATCAATCCTTCAACCTTATTCCATAAGTTTCGGGGCTGCTCAAATAAGAAAGCAGAGGGAGAAAAGGAGGTGGAAGACGCACACAAAGAATTCTCAACGCACAAATAATCTCTCAATTATTGTAAAAGAGAAGCATGGATCTTGATGTAAACTTCTCCTTAGATAATCTCGTAAAGTCATCAACACGGCTAGAAGAGAAGCACCTCGAAGTGAACTTCTCCAACGATAATCTTGGTCTTATATCGAGACAACGAGAAGAGGAGCACGGCCTTGGGTTCGAATTCCATAACTGTGAACTTCTCCAAAGATAATCTTTAAATCCTTCAAGAGGAGCGCGATACTGGCCCGAGAAATACACAAGAAGATCTAATCTCTCAGACCTCGTACAGAAGAGGAGATTTAGCTTGAGCTAGTGCAGAAGAAAAGAAAGGAAAAGGAGCATAAATGAATATTAAAAGGGCCCATGGAATGGAAGGATTTTAAGCTCACTAATTCCAAATTATTATACTACCCTCCTAAGCCAGAGCCTAAAATAATAATCCCTTCAGAGTCCATTTGATTCAAATTGATGGATTTTTGCTTGATGAGTTGATTAAATGTGCCACGGTAACAGGTTAATTTATAAAAATTTTGTCGTGTTGATAGGTGTGATATGTATACTAATAATCCCCATGATAAAAATAAATTGAGCGCTATGAGCGAACAATGCGAGGGTTGTCGAAATGACTCATACTATGATCTTAGGATATTAGATTAGGGAAATGATTTGATGGCAAATTTTTATTCTACGGGTCACGTGAAATTTTTGCGTGATAATGATCAAAATGACATATTCTGACCCCAAAATATAATCGCACATTTTTAAATGCATTAGCATATGCATTGGTACGGAATTGTGAAATGCGAAATTTTACGAAAATACATGTGAACGCAAATTTTCATATGCATGATTAGAAGACCATGACTCTATGTTGAATTGATTAAATGCGATATTCTTGCGTATGTCTTATATTGTTAAATTTTCATGTGCATATTGTGGCAAATGTGTGTATTCATGCAAAATTAACAAACAATGTATGTGCATTTGTTGAGCGGGAGCTTACATGTATAATTGCTATTATTTCCTAAATAATTTCCTTGCAATTACGACTTCCAATGTTTTTCTCTAAGTATCACATGATATTTCAAACTCATCCAAGGAGTCAAGTGTTGAATTTCATCAAAATTGGGAGTTAACTGCATATATTTCATAAACTTAGGGGGAGTTCTATTATTAATTTATTTCAAAATTAATGGGTGAAAAAGTAATTTTTTAAAAAAAAATATAATATTGCAAAACTAACAGGTCCGGTCTAACGAAAGCCCAGAATAGTTTTTCTCGGCCCAAAACTGCTTAAATAACATTTGCCATCGAAAAACTCTTTTCACACAAAACCTTAGGCGAAAAACCTTTTTCGATTCTCCGAAATATTTCAAACGGCGAAACTTAAAATCTTCACATAATTTCGATATTTCTTTTGTAAATTTGCCGATTTCAAAGGTAGAATCGATATACCATTAATGTTTTAGTTCCTTAAATCACGCATTGCATTTGTATTTCAAGGTTCTCGAGCGATTTTTGACTCTCGGTTTCCCGACAGATGATATTTCGTAAATCGATTATGTTTTGCTGCGATTTAGCCTTAACCATGTTGATAAATCTTGTAATACTTGGTTTTGGAACTGGTTTTTGAACATTTTGAGTCAAGATTAAGTTTTGTTTCTCGAAAAATCATGACTTGCAGTTTAAAATTCGAATGATCAGATTTGTGAAATTTTTAGGGTCGAAAACATTTTTATCGCAAACAGTGGCGTCGAAAACCTTAGTTTTCGATAGAATTTTATTCGATCGCAAAACTTTAGTTTTCGATAAGATTTTATTCGACCGCAAAAATTAGCGCCGAAAACTTTAGTTTTCGAAAATATTTTATTCGATCGCAAAACTTAACGCCGGAAAACTTTAGTTTTCGATAAGATTTTATTCGATCGCAAAACATAACGCTGAAAAACTTCAGTTTTCGATAAGATTTTATTCGATCGCAAAACTTAGCGCCGAAAAACTTTAGTTTTCGATAGAATTTTATTCTATCGCAAAACACAGGGTCGAAAACTTTATTTTTCGATTGCAAAACTTAGGGTTCGAATAAAATCTCGTACGAAACGCGCCGCAAACATTAATCACTTTCAACACTTAGAATTTCTTTTAAAAAAACGTTTTCAAGAACCATTCTATGGCCAACTGCAAAATATTTTCCAAGTTAAAAATGTTTGCGCGAAATAAAATTTGAAATACTTACACAAATCATCATTGCTTTCTTTGAACTTTATGACCTAATTGATCTTTATTCATTTTTTTCAGAAATGGCACATTAAGAATACTCACATATCTATCCATCCGAGCTTTGGTTACAAGTCCACGACAACAACTATCAACTGGACTTGACAACTTTCCGATGCCCTCATGACATCATCATCTCAATACTAAAAGGGTACTCTCTTTGGCCTGCTCTCACACTGACATCCTCCATACAAATGATGTATCTCCAGCAATTCTAGGGATGTATGAGGAGTCATACCGTGGGCGACGACACAATATACAAAACAAAAATCAACTAGAAAAATGTCGTCGTCAACAAGGATATCCTTGATTTAGTCCTTGATCTCCCACATCATGAAGTCTACGACCCTTTTACCTTCTGATGCAGAGATCATAGCCGATATGCTTCAGATCTGATAACAGCGGAATCCCACATCCTTGGAATACTTTGTTCGGGATCATCAACAAATGTCTCTCCCCAAAGCATTCGGGATTCGACAAGGCAAACGGGAATATCATAAGGATCCTCTATGGGGTCGTTTTCTCCAAGAAGTACGACGTGGCCCAACTCATCTGGAATGACTTGGGCGACCAAATGCGTCAACATGAGACTAAGACAAAGGCCAAATTCCTTCGTTGCGTCCAAGGCTACGTCTCATGGAAGTTCATCCGGAGATTCCCCGTCTACCACCCGTTAGAGGATACACACCACCGAGGCTACGGTTATTCCACATCCCAAAGTCATCGGATTTGGAGCTCCAACCGATGCTCATACCGTTGGAACTCCTCCGCATGGCAGACCCTGGAGACGAAGCTTATCAAGACTACTGGAAGAACAACTCCATCACCGAGGCTATGGTTCGGTCCATCTCCAACGACCCTGCCTTGATCCTCCTAAGTCAAGACCCCATCGCAGAGGCACATGAGCCCGAAGCTGAGGCTCAGGAGCCTGAAGTAACGGTCAGGGAGCTTGAGGTTGAAGCACGTGTGCCAACACCTCCAATGGTTGCCTCGCCTGAAGACACAGAATCAGATGAGGACTGCAGACTAATTCGAAGGGACTCCAGATGCCGAATATCCCAAGTCCCGTCTGCATCCCCGTTTACTACAACAGCTCCTGCTTTGCCTTCTACACAGGTTCACAGCGAGCCTGTCACAACATCCATAGAGATGATTCCTAAGGATTCATCTCCAGGATTGGATGGAAGTCTCGTTGCTTCACCGACATCATCTGAAGCAACAACGAGCCAACCCACCGAAGTGGTGGTTTCCGGGTTGACAACGGGAGACTTTAGTTGTCCCGGTATCATACGTCCTATCTTCGGCGTCACGTCAGAAATCTACTCTGATGTTGTGACAGTTGAACGCCTACCTGGCTCTACTCCGGAGGTGTCACCATTCATGATGGAAAAATGCCTACAAGCAGCTCTCTAAACTGCACTCAGTTACTTCGAATCGGTTGATGGAGAGCGTACTACAAGCCATCGAGACTTCCCGACGAGATATCGGGAAAACAACAGTGCAGAGGCCATTCCGTCCGAACCCATTCCATCACCACCACAACCCACTATAGATACCCCAATCCAACCCATCGTCACCACCTCAACCCCATCTCCCTCCCTTATAAATCCATACACTATCCCAATTACCCATCTTCACCATATCCTAATCTCTCGTCTCTTAGCCATCCGAGAGAGGACCCCTGTCGAGGAGACTTTCTATAGACGGCTAGTCGATGACCCCGAATATCCTGCTCGGACAAGCTGCCACAAACAGAGCTCCCGCACCAAAAGACGACATGACGATCCTGACGATCAGGATCCCCCTGAGGGGGAGAAGCGACAGAAGACAACTAAAAGCATACGCGAACAAGGACGAGAAGAGACTCAACGACTCGTGAAGCTCGAGGCTCATCAACAAACCCACCAACATCATCCACACAACCTACTACCCGCTCATAAATGACCACGACACCCCTCACTCACACACCACTTAACCTACCAAACTTGACACCTCCGGATCCCAAAAGTCCAAACCCAATCCCAGCCTCAGACTCTACGCTTAAAGATTAACCAGAAGTCTCAACAGTCAACTACAATCCTCACGCCATCGTAGATGACTACATCCTAAGCGAAATGGCTGATGCAGTGGGAACTAGAGGAAGCTGTTCAAGCTCGCCTACCCAACGTCAGATACTTTCTGCAACATGCTTTAATTGATCTAGTTCTACTCAAAGACGAAGAACTTCAAGATGGTGATGACTACAATGCCGAACTCCCAAAATTGCTAAGACATTGAGCGGATACTCCTCCACATTAATCAAAGGGGACCGTCCAAGTCCAGACACCATGAGAGAATGTTTAGATTGAAGTGCCCTTTCTTGAAGATCTACGGAAGCAGATTTGGCAAACACCGAACAGAATCAAGAAGCTGAACGAGCTGAAGCTTCGGGGGATTTCTCATTGGGGAAGAGCGGAAGAAGATGGAACATATATTCATGCTCACCCATCTCGGTCCAGATCGAAGTGGCATTCCAACAGATCAACTCAGAAGAAACTCTAGGGATTAGCCACCAATCTTCCAACTCGTGGGCGTATCACACACGATTAGACCATATCAAACTCCGATGTACATCATTGAGCGAGCTGATGAGACTCATACTCGAGAAGAGATAGACGAGAGTTGTCTTTCATTCCTTCCACCAAACGAAGTCTACCGTCTGTTCCAGATGTACTAGAAAAAGTACCAGACACCTGCTGAGTACCTCAAGAAGGAAGGGCTCAAGGGCTTAAGGAGATTCATGGTGAGGCAGGTCAAGTTTCAAACCACACACGACCTTCGTCTTCCATTTAAATATGTGGAATTCGTGCCTAGGATTTACGGTAGTTGATAATCGAGGACCTAACACATGATATATGACCATTTCACGTAAAAGCTTACATATTTTATTTTCAACACATTCACTGACGTTTAGGCTGATTTCTTTTTGTAGTTATCCTTGTCGTAGACTATTCTTTTACTCATGATCGTGAAGATTCATATTCAAAACCTATAAACATGAGCTCCAATATCACATGATTTACATGTTCACTATGAAATGCATCATATTATAATATTATATGTTTTTATTTCCCGCAATACAAATGGTTTTGCGCATGTGGGTGACACATGTTAGTTTTTATATGATTTGACATTGATGTGTTTCGTTTCATATTGGGATGATTGATAAAGACGACTTTGTAAGTTTCAATATGAATAATGTTATTGATTGTGAATCAGTTATGTATGTTCCCAAACTCCTTACGATCGACAATTTTGCTGATGGAGAGATTTATGGAGATACCTTAAGCGTATGTATATGTGCGTGATATCGCCTAACGTTTTAGAAGATGATCGCTTAAATTCCAATAATGATTCCGATTAGAAAAGTGTTAGGCTTTAATATATATACCACATACTTTGGTATCGTATACTAAAGTCCCAACTCGCTCATATTACACTTTATAAAATAGAATCTAATATATTAAGTACAAACACTAATACAAGTATTAATATATTCGATTAGCATCTTCATCTTCATCTTTGTTTTTCGCGGGCATAAAAGAATCGAGGAAGTCTTAGAGCAACCTCATATAGTCTGATGTTGTTCGTTAAGGGCAGTCGATCTTCTATTCCTTCTTAATTTCTTCAATCAGGGGGCCCTCCTCTACTCTGAGGTCTTTGCAGTAGCAGTCGGGCCTAGGTGCGTTTTAATTTCTGGGCGATTATCTTGAGAGTCCCATCACAGAACTTCGAGATCTCCGAAAGGACGAGCACATGCGTTATCTTCTTCCTTGGGTGAAGGTGGGTGACCAAAATCTCGAGCTTCGTGAAAATATAGTTTTCCGGGTGATGGTCTATTTCCTCACCTTTGTACATGGGTTGTGCCATGTTGACCTTCTCCGTATTATTCTCCAATGGATACGAAGTTCTTCAACAGTGTGGTATTTGATCTGCCTCAGCATGTAACCTTTAGTGCACTGAACCCTGCGTATTTGAAGCTCCTCAAGATGAAATTTCTATATAGCCTGAACAGTTGGGTGACATCGTCTTGAGGTAGGTGAGAAAGGATGGCTTCCGTCAGCTGTTCTTGGGATCTGTTTGCTCTCTCGATGAAGTAGATCGGGCTTGGGAATCTACCCATGATGTGTTCTACTTCGAAGAGAGCATAGATAAGGGTCTTCTCTTTATTTATCCTTTTCAGTTGCTTTTTAGTTAATCTTCTTCGTCCTGAAGCCAGCTGTGAAAGCATGTATAAGTGCTCGAACCCCTGTTTTGTATTTTTCAAGTGTGTCATAGCCCTTATAGTAACTCGTTGACCCTCCTGACATTGTCAAAATGTCTCCAGATCTTCGAGCACTAGTCCTCCAGGAAGGGATCCGTGATTCTCTTATCCTCCCATGGATTCTCGACCATCCCCTTGCCGTGGCTCACTTTTGGTGGTCCGTCGACTTGTAGATTTAGAAGTTATGGGAGTTTGGGGATCTCATGTTGGTGGTCTTCCCCTTCATGTTCCTCTTTGGGCTCCACGAGAAACATGTCCGCAGACGCCCGCCTTAGGACGTGTCGTACGTTCTCGAGGCATTTGCGGATAACTTCCTCTGTCTCCGGCATCGTCGACCATTTTTTCTCAATTATGTACTCGTTGATGTGGGGATGAGGGTTGCAACACAGGAGGTTGATGTTCCGAATTGATTTGGACTCGATTGGTTTGGGAGACAGAGTGGGTAACAGCTTGTGGTGGTGTTATGGGTTGAGTGGTGGTATGTGTTTGGGCGGAAGTTATAGGTTGTGGTGGTGTTTGAGTGGCAGCGACTTGTGTTGGTGGTGGTTGTTTGGATGATGATGTAGGTTGATGTGTTGAGGATGATGATGCACCGCAGCCTCGTCCTTGTACTCCGCATCCCCGTCCCTCCTTGTGGTTTGTTGCCTCTTCTCTGCCTTAGGATGCTCTTGATCGTTAGGGTCATCGTAATGTTGTTTGTGACTCGTATGAGCATCACGACATGTTGTTGGGAGTGATTTCGGACGGTCAACAAGGCGATTAAGGAGCGCTTGATCTGTGGCGATACGGTTCTCGATTGAGAGAAGGCGGGTGATGAGGAAGTCGTGGAGTTGGGTGAGGGGCATGATGTATGGGTCAGGGTGAGGTGGTCGAGGTGGGAAAGGTAGTGGTGGTTCGTCCGTCATGGGAGTCTTTCCCTTGCCCGGAGGGCGTTGTCGATCATCGTACATCCTTATCCAAGGATGTTGTCTTCGAAGGTCGGGACAAATGTGTCGAGGGTAGCGTTGATGCTATGGGAAAGGTCTTCCTTTGTGACGAACAGGGGAGAGAATCGACCGGCTCCATGGAGGCACTCCGTTGTCACTACATCAGAATAGATTTCCGATGTGTGGCCTGCACTTACTTTGGCATGACTTCCGATCGATCCTAGTGACAATGCTGTGGGAAGTGCCACTACGGTCGTTGTTGCATATGCAGTGAGACCTATTGAGGTAATAACCAGTCTGGGGCCACTTAGGCTTCTCGTTGACACTCGAGACAGGCTCGAGAGGATGGTCCGTTGCCGTTGTTGTCGTTGATGGTGCATTGAATAAACTTCCTTCCAATCCTCGAACAACATCCATAATGGAGGCGTCTATCGAAGTTTTTTCTTGGTCACGAAGACCAAGAAAAATATGGAAACGATGGACATGAGACCTAGCGTAGTCAAAACGGGGGCAATGGTTAGGGGCGATGAACCACTTGTTTCAATATCTCCCGCCTTGGTGTGAGGCGTTCATAGCATATGGGTCGCAGGAGGGTTGTGGAGAGGTAGTGGTTATTTGGACTGTTTGGGATGATTTGGTGGAAGTTGTGGTGGTTTGTATGGTGGCTTGGGCTTGGGGTGGGTGGGTTGATGGTGATGGTGGTATGTTTGTTGACGAGGATCCAGCTTCAGAGGTTGGAGTCTTTCCTCTCCCTCGTCCGCGACCGCCTATTAAAGTGTCCAATATATTTTATTTAGTCTAAGTCTTGTAATTTCATTATTAAGTGAACTAGAGTCCAAAATGTGGGCTCTATTGATTGGCTAGTGGTTGTAATGGGCCATGTAGGGCCCCAAGGATTTAGACCTATTCAAAAGTATATATACATAAACCCTACACATTATGAGTATGAATAAGATAGAATACTCCTTAAAAAAAGCGCCGACCATGCTCTCTCGCCAAGAACACGCACTAAACATACACTCAAGGTAAAACTCATGCAAATCCCTTTTTGATTCCCCTATTTCGTTGAGGTGTCTGGTAACCTACAACTGGTATTAGAGCAAAAACATGATCGATTGGACTAATTATTTGGATTTTTGCAAGGTTGTTTTCCATTTTTGCAAGTTTTATTGTGGTATGCGCATATTATCTTTTTCTTCAACATTATCGAGTAAATCGTGGTTATTTTGCTTAGTTTAAACTCGTCTAGTATTATAGAACATTTTTTCGAGTTTCTATGAAAGAACCTAGTATTTTTCATCAAGTTTGAGTGATTTTCTAGCAAAATCTGGGTTTATAGGTTTTCGAAACTCATTTTCGAATTCTCGAAAATTTCTTTCGAAAAGTGTATTGAAAACCATTTTGAAAAGTGTCTTGCAGAGCTACGCTCGAAAATAGTTGTCGGAACATTACCTCATTTCGAAAACATCATATTTTGAAAATTATTTTCGTAAATTTTTTACTTTCGAAAATAATTCGCAACAAACATTTTTGCAACTCACATTTTCGAAACCATATCGAAAATTACTTCGAAAAAATTTCCAAACTCATTTCGGAAATCCAGATTTTCGAAACTTTAAAATTTTCCGAAACTCAATTTTCGCACTCCAAAAACTTTTCGAAATCACATTTTTGCAACCACATTTTCGATAAACAACTTCGAAAATCCAAATTCTCACACAAATACATAAACATACACAATCCAATCACACACGTAAAGGTCCAAGCACCCAAAACCAACAATGGACACTCTAGCCATGAGAAGTGACATTCGTCCACAAGTACTAAGACGGGGAGAATTCACCGTTTGGAGGAGCATGTTCCGGAATTTCATTGAGATAAAAGAGAGCGGAGATGACATATTCGCTCCCTAGAGGACGGACCAACACAATTTTGGACGACCATCCCTGGTGATGCACATGCAACTCCCACATTTCTCCCAACTAGAGTACTCAAAACACCAGCCAAGTACAACTATGCAGAGAGAAGACAAGCCAGAGCCGAGTTCCTAGCAAAGACCTACCTTCTGCAAGCCATGCCACCCAACATCTTCATCCAAGTCGATAGCTTTCAAACGGCCAAAGAAATGTGGGATGAAGTCACAAAGGTGATGCAGGGAACTGAGGTCAGACTCAGAGGAATGCCAACACCCTCGCTACTTACCACTCCTTCAAGGCTAGGCCCAGGGAGAAAATTTGTGAAACTATCGAAGGTTCATGATTTAAGTGAATGGGATGAGGGAGATCAACATCACCAGGACGGACATGGTCTAAATGTCAAATTCCTTACTTCACTACTGCCAGAATGAAAGAAAATAGCCACTAACTTCAGGCAGAACAAGGACCTCGATGAGATTGATATTCATTGCATCTATGAGAGTCTTGAGCAGCACGCCGCGGTATCAACGAAGCAATCGAAAAACAAAGGAGCAAGGCAGCGATAAACCCACTCGCCTTAGTAAGAGACAACACGCTCACGAGGAGCACTAAAATAGGAAAGAACAAGTCTGTGAAGCCTCCCAGTCCTTCAGAGAGTGGAGACTCTGGATCAGACTCCAACCATGAGTTCGGAGATTACGAGAAGTAGATGGCTCTCCTGACGAAGATGATGAGCAAGAGAATTTTTAGAAAGTCGTCATCATCTGCAAATAAACAGAGAGTCTCATCCTGCACCAAACAATCACAAAAACCTCCTCAGCAATCGGAGACAAAGAATGCCGATGAACCCAACAAATGTTACAACTGTGGAAAGCTTGGGTGTAGGTTACCATACACCTCGATCAACAATAGGGGAATCAATAATGGATTTACGTTTGTTTTACCTGGAGTGTGTGTTTAGTGCGTGTTCTTGAGAGAGAATTGTAGCGGCGCCAATTTGAAGGAAAATTCTATTTTGATTCACACTAATTAATGTGTAGTGTTTAGGTATTTATACCTTTGAATAGGTATAAACTCTTGTGCCCCTACTTGGCCCGATACAACCACTAGCACCAAACACTATAACCGACATTTCAGACTCTAGTTCACTTAATAAAGAAATTACAAGACTTAGACTCAAAAAATATATTGGACATTTTAATATATCTAACAATCTCCCTCTAAGTGTCCAAATACAAATAATGGCCTATCGTCTAAGTTTCATATTTCTTCTTTTTTCTTTCTCGTGCAAGGAGGAGGTGGAAGTTCCCTGTGAGCAAAGAACGACTTCCTGAATCCAAGAGCAATATCGTAATGTCTTACGTCGTTTTTGATGTCCAGTTGCTCTTGGATTGCCTCTATGATCTTGTTGAGAAGGGGCGGTTTTTCCACTTCTTCACCTTCTAGCTTTGCATCGGCAGTAACCGTCTCCAGTCTTTTCGTAAGCTTATCATGGATTAGCTTTAGCGTTCCATCACAAAACATAGGTGTTTCTGACACCAGGAGGGCTTTGATCTGTCGATTTCTCTGTTGAAAGTACGTAACCACAAATTCTTGGTGCAGAAAGATGTGGCTCTCTTCGTGACTTTCTAAGGATTTCCTATTGTTGTGAGACTGAGTCAGGTTGACCTTCCTAATGTTGCTTTCCAAATCCATTTGTATATCATGAAGAGCATGGTACTGAACCTGTCTTAGTATGTAGCGCTTGATTACATCAAACTCTTTTTTTCGTTCGGGCGTGTTGAGGGTAAAGTTACGTTACATGCAAAACATTTGGTAGACTTCTCTCATTTGAAGGTAGGGAGGTCGGCTTCCGTGATCTTCTCTACGGCCTTGTTCGTATGTCTATTACGTAGACTGCACTCTCGTATCTTCCAGTTGAGTGCTTTATGTCTACGAGCTTGAGTATGGGATCCTGTTTTATGAGGTGTATCCTGTACTGCTCCTTGGTCCGTTTGGTAGTGTTTGGCATCGTCCAGAACATTATCAAGTGTTGGAGCCCGTCAATTCTCCCTTTAAGGTGTGACATGCGTCGAAGACGGAGCTCGTGGACTCCCTTTATCTCATCCTCCTTTCACCAGATTCTTGGGTAAAAGTCTGCGAGGTATGGTGCCTTGATCTTCTTGTTATCCCAAGGTGTCTCCTTCTTCTTAATGCTCGTCACCTCTTTTTCGGGCGCTTGGTAGTTGAGGAGATCCGGCAGCTTTGGGAGGTGGGCTTCAATGTTTGCTCCTTCCTCCTCTTTTTCGGGCACGAGGAGACAGAAGTCAGCCACCTTCAGCTTAAGGTAGTTACTGATGTGGTTCAGTCGTAGGTGGGCCTCTTCCTCTGTCCTCTCTAGCCACTCATGCTCCAATATATACTTGTCTATAGAAGGGTATAGGTTGCAGGATGGTTGTCGAGGGATAGTGATTGTTTGGACTGATTGGGTGGAAGTTGTGGTGGTTTGTATGGTCTTGGGGTGGTTGGGATGATGATGATGGTGGTGGGTTTGTTGACGAGGCTCCAACTTCTCCCGTTGGCGTCTTTCTTCTTCCTCGTCCGCGAGAGCCTCTTGTTGTCTTCTGTCGCTTCTCCCCCTCAGGATGATCCTGATCGTCAGGATCGTCATGTCAGTGTTTGGAGCGGGAGCTTTGTTCGCGACAGGTTGTTTGTTGAGGCACATCGTGGTCATCGATTAGCCGTTGATAGAGTTTATATTCGGCTTGGGTTCGGTTTTTTATGGCTAGGAGGCGGGATATAAGTATGTCGTGGAGCTGGTGGGGCGGCATTGTGTATGGGTTTAGTGGGTGTGAGGCTTGTGGTGGCGAAGGGGGTAGTGGTGGGGTTGTATGAGTGGGTTCGTCTGTCACAGGAGCCTTGCCTTTGTCCCGGACGACTGATTTTATTATCGTACGCACTTGTCCAAGGGTATTTGCTTGGAGGGTTGGGACAAGTGTGTTGATGGCCGCTTAGACGCTTTGGGACAGGGCCTCCTCTGTGACGAACGGGGCGAGAACCTACCAGAATCATCACGAAGATGTTCCGGTGTCACCACTTTGGAGTAGGTAACCGAATGTTGTGTCAACACTTACTATGGCAGGACTTCCGACCGATCCTAACGACACTATTGGGGGAAGTGACACTATGGCCGTTGTGGAAAGTGCTGAGACCTGCGGGGGTAATCGCCAAGCCACTAAGGCTTACCGTTGGCATCACACTCGTTGGTGGGTCGAGTGGATGGCCCGTTGTTGGCTTTGATGAAGCAGCGGGGGGACTTCTTTCCAATCCTCGAAGCACATCCATAATGGATACGTCTATGAAAGTTCTTGATAGGTCACTAAAATCTAGGGTGCTCGATGTATGTGTCCTAAGGGGTCTAAAGAATATAGGCATGGTGGACTGAGGACCTAACGTGAGCAATGAAGGGGCGTTGGTCAGGGACTGTGAACTACCTAAATCTATATCGGTCATGTTAGAATGAGGCGGGGATAATTTACTTGGTACCCTTTGTGGGTTTGTTGAGACATTTGTCTGTTGGGAGACGGATGAATGGCTTGGTGGGGTAGACTCGTGCGCCGTTGGGCTAGATGCGGCGACTTCTACTCGGGAGTTGAACAAATCGACTTCTATTCCTACGGGTGAAGCCCGGCTTGTTGTGTGTGGAGAGGCGGTCGGGGAGGGCATAGACGACGCCGCTGGTTCATCATTGATCTGTTTTTTTCATTGCTCGCATCAAGTGCCCGTCATATCGTAGATGATGTTCTCGACGTCCTCAGATTGGGTTGCGTCTGAGGATTCCCCAGGTGGTTCACTCTCAAGACTCTCATAATCACTCGGTCATGCTCCTGGGGTGGGCTTGTTTGGGTCTGTCGTAGCCGTGGGAGCGGGTCTGTTATGCTCCAGGAGGTACTTGATTATTGCGTCGTCCGCGTGGTCTACCATTTAGAGTAGAGCTTTTGGAATGGGCATCGGCTGGCATTGAGGTCCTCAGGAGGTCTCCTTTGCCTTGTGGAAGTATTTCAGCACCGGCGCTGGATAGCTCTTTGCATTTATGAGGCGGCGGATTTTGGGGTGGTCCTCCATGTAGTAATCAATGAGCAGGGATAACCACCCAGATATGGGACGATTTGCGTTATGCCTCGATTTGCGAGTTGGGTATTCTTTGCATTTTCTCGATTTGCGTTTCCTCGATTTTCGAGTTGATCCATGAGGTCGATCCAGAGGAGTTGGGCGTAGTCAACGTTCCTGTAGTGGATGATGGCATGGTAGATGTTGACGTTGCACTTGTCGAACCTGCTGTGTTTGCGTGATAGTCATTTGTTGACTATCCCGAAGACTGTTCTCCACGAGTGCGGTATGCCTCCATGGTGATAGCTTGACAGACGAGTGAGTCAGGGACGTGGCCTACTCGCCTTAGATCTTGGAGGAGGTCGGCGTCCATGGGGAGGTCCTCGTCCGATTGACGCATTGGGAGTTGGAGGACTCTTCGTAGGATCGTCTTCGTGAGGAGCACCTTAGTTTTGTTGATGGTGGCCTCGAGTTTAGAGCTTTTCCTGACATTCGTCCTATTGAGTGTGCCCCATAATTGTTGGAGGTAGACCTCGAGGACTTGAGTGTTGAGGGTGAATGTCGGCCACAATGGGTGCCCTTTGAAATGGGCACAACAACTTCGTCATGACACTTGAACGTGTTCAGGTCAAGTCCAACGTTGTTCTCCTTTACTTGTACCCATTTGTCTTGTGGGTGGATTTCGTTGGGATGAAGAGGATGAAGCCAATTTGATATGTAAAAGTTGGACAAATGTAGACATGATGAGTCAAGAAAAAGAAGTCTAGTGTCCATAAGTCGTGTGATGTTTTTCAAAAAATTTGCTAAGTCAAGTGTATCGAGTCTTGAAAATGTGGAGTTCGAAATGTGCTAAGTGTTATTTGAAATGTAGTTTCGAAAATTTATAAGTGTTGTGTCGAAAGTGGTTTTCGCGTGTTAGTTTCGTAAATATGATCTTCGATAAGGATATGGTTGAGAAAATTTTCTAAGTTCGAAACAGGTTTTCGAGTCCCTGTTGCAGATATGTGATTTTCGAATGTTCAATCTTCGGAAAACAATTTTTAAAGTCAGTTCCGAAAAGTTGTATTTTCGAATGCGGTTACTTGAAAAGTTTTCTAAGTCAGCTCCGAAAAGCTGTATTTTTTAATGTGGTTAATTGAAAAAATTTCTAAGTGTTGTGTTCGAAAATGATTTTTGAATGAACTATGATCAAGAAAATTTTATAACTTGAAAAATGTTTGATTTTCGAACGAACTCAGTTCGAATTTTTTTTATTAGTAAAAAAATTGTTGGATTTACCGTGCGAAATGTTGAATTTTTGAAAGCTATTAAATAAGAACAATTTTCTAAGGGTTTGTTCGAAAATGATTTTCGAAAGTCTGTTTTGCGAAAATGCTAGGTTTTTTACGATTAGTTTGCGAATATTAGATTTCGAATGATATGATGTTCGAAAATTTTTCGACGTGTTATTCAAAAACGGTTTTCGATATCAGTTTGCAAAAGAAAATTGTCGAAGTATAGGTTTCAAAAGTCGATATGCGAAAATCAGTTTTGAAAATGTTTTGGATGCGGAAATTTTCAGTGTTAATTGTGCAAATCATTTATGAAAGTTAGATTTCAAAAGTGAGGTGTCAAAAGTCTGTGGTGCAAAAATCAATTTTTGAAATATTTAGTTGCAAAAAGTGATTTTTGAAAGCCTGTTATGCGAAAATATGTTTTTCCAAATATCATGTGAAAATTTTCTTAAGTGTTGGTTTTCGAAACTATAGTTGCGAAAATTGGATATTCGAAAGTATTCTATACGAAAATCGATTTTCTAGAGGTGTTGTTAAATTTTCTAAGTGTAAAACTGATTTTCGAAAGACAAGTGCAAAAAATGATTTTCGAAAGCTGACATTCGAAAGTTAGGATTTTCGCAACGATTTTCGAAACAGATTTTCATAATAAGAACCTTGAAACCCTAACATCGAAAATAAAAAATAGACAGATTTCACTAGAATTTTCGACTAATCTAAAACACAAAACTCAATTTTAAGATCAAATTCATCAATTAAACTCGGTTAAACACCAAAATAAACAAAAAAACGATAGATTTTCGAAAGCAATTTTTGCGAAAATGAGGTTTGGCAAAAATAGTCGATCCGCGACGAAAACTCGTGAAATCTGGATCGATTTCCCGTTTAATCCACGCGGAATTAAGCAAAAGCATAACGAGATGAGAGATTTATACCATTTTGAATGGAAAATCTGAGGATTTGAAAATAAAATGGTTTTCGGAGGTTTTGGGGAGTATTTCGCAAGATGTTTTTCGATAGCGGGTGATGTTCGAATGAGTGTCGATTTTCAAATGAGATTTCGATATTAAGTTGCGAAAGGCCCATTAAGCGAAAAGCCCACCAATAGTGCTTTTGCGAAAATTTTGAAGTATTTTTAAGTGAAACGTGGACAATAAAAATTTGAGATATTACTAAAAATATGAAAGTAAAATTTCTACTCCCCCTTAAAAATTCAAAAAATACCCCCTTTAAAACTCAAAAATAGCTCCCTCTTTATTATTTAAAAATTAATATACTCCCCCTTATTCAATAATTTTAGCAAAAATTATTCAAAACAAAAAATTTATCCCCCTAAATTATATAAAGTAAGCTCGCCCTAAATATAAGCAAATATTATAGATATTTACACTCGATAAAAGACTTGTGAGAAACAATTGCTTATGACTCGAGGTTCAATATGCATAACTCAGAAGCAGGGCAGTGGAAGAGTTTTTCATCCAAAACCTTGGTAAATAAGTCGGCTAGCTGAACCTCGGTGCTTACAAAGTACATATTGATTGTGATTTTTTCCACGTGATCTTTTATAAAGTGATACCTAAGATCTAATTGTTTTGTGCATGAATGGTGGACATGATTACAAGCAACAGCTATAACACTCTTCGAGTCGCTATAAATAGATACATTATTTAAATCAAACCCGTAATCTCGTAGCTATATTCGAAACCACAGGATTTGAGAGCAACAACTGGCTGCAGAGATGTACTCCGCCTCGGTTGTGGAGGTGAACACACAATTCTGTTTCTTTGATGACCAACTTACCAGGTTGTCACCTACGAATTGTATACCCCCTGATGTACTTCTCCTGTCCATTCTACATCCTAAAAAATTTGCGTCAGTGTAACCAATTAACTGAAAGATAGAGTTTCTGAGATACCATAATCCGAGTGTTGGCGTTCCTTTTAGTTACTTCATGATCCTCTTCACGGCTAACATCTGTGATTCCTTTGAATTGGTTTGGAATCGAGCACATAGGCACGTCGAGAACATGTTGCCGGGTCTGCTCGTCGTTAGGAAGAGGAGTGAAATGATGATTCCTCGATACATGGTTGCGTTGACTGGCTTTCCTGTTGGATCCGAGCCTTGCTTGCACGTTGTGGACAACGGAGTATTCTTTTTTGTAGAGTTGTCCATGTTGTACTTCTTGAGTATGTTGTGGATGTATTTCGACTGATTTATGAAGATTCCTTCAAGCAGTTGCTTGAGTTGCAGTCCGAGAAAGAAGTTGAGCTATCCCATCATGCCCATCTCGAACTTCGTCTTCATAAGGTCGCCAAATTCTTTGCACAACTTAGGATTTGTAGACCAAAAAATTATGTCATCGACATAGATCTGAACTACTAAAACTCTGGATCTCTGTCGTTTGATGAAGAGAGTTGTGTCAATCTTCCCTTTTGTGAAGCCTAAATTGACCAAAAAGTCTGAGAGCACATCTTACCATGCACGGGGTGCTTGTTTGAGCCCGTACAGTCACTAGGAAACGCAGTTAGGGTGAGCCTCGCTCACAAATCCTTCGGGCTGCGCCACGTAGACTTCTTCTTTCATGACACCGTTGATGGAGGCTGTCTTGACAGCCATTCAAAAGACATTGAAGTTGTTGTGTGCAACGTAGGCCAGAATAGACGAATGACTTCAATTCGAGCTACATGTGTAAAGGTCTCGTCGTAGTCGATTTTCCTTCTTTTTGGTTGTAGCCTTTTGCCACTAATCAAGCGTTGTTTCTTATCACCATCCCATCTTCATCCTTTTTGTTCTTGAAGACCCACTTATACCGATTATGTTTTTGCCCTGGGGTCTTGGGACTAACCTCCACACCTTCAATCGCTCGAATTGATAGATTTCCTCCTGTATGGAGTTTATGCAGTCAGGGTCCGCTAAAGCCTTTGCCACCTTGCTTGGTTCAGTATGACTCAGAAAGCTTGATTCTCGTCGGTGCTTGAAGACCTTGTGCTTACTCCTTGATTTGGAGCCCTAATTATTTCAGACGGTTGTGAGCTCGTGTCCATTTTTTTTCATGTTGAAGTGGTTGATTAGATCCTTCGATACTTCCTCACCCATCACTATCTCATTTGTACTGGAGATTTCAATTGGTGTTTCAAGTTCTTCTTCTGAGTAATCTGTCAGGGTTTTTTTTCTTCTACGGTATTTTCTATTTGGGGATTAGTAGTGGCTTGAGGTTGAGTCGTCGTTGTTACTCCATCGTCCCCAATTTGTCGTCCTATTGGTCGGGCCGGTGCTCCACTACTTGGGTTATTTTGAGGAGGACTTCATGGTTGACGAGAGCCAGTGTAGAGATGTTCGAATAATAAGTCCAGATCTTCGTCTTCATTGATCTACGAAGTAGATGGTCCTTCCTCGAATGTTGGACTGTGTTGATCCTCTGTCAACACTCTTATAAGTCCGGGTTATGGACTGATTTGTACAGATACTTTAAATGGCGCTTCATCGAACGTCACATTTTTGCTTTCCATGACGGTCCTTTTCTGTTTTAGGTAGACTCTGTAGGCGTTTAATGTGGCCGAATATCCAATGAACACCCCTTCTAACGCCTTTGGATCGAATTTTCCTCGGTCTTCTCTAGCATTCGCAACAAAGCAGTTGCAGCCGTGGCTCGAATGAATCCAATGTTTGTTATTGTTTGGTTGGTAAGCTCGTAAGGAGTCTTCCCAAATCTCTTGTCAGTGCTCGTCCTGTTGTAAGTATAGCAAGCTGTGTTGACTTCTTTATCCCAGAGAAAGTGTCGGAGGATTGAGCGGATCAACATTGTATGTGCTGCTTCTACTAGAGTATGGTTCTTTCTCTCATTACTCCATTTTGTTGAGGAGTCTTAGCAGCTGAGAATTGCTGAGAAATTCCAAATGATGAATAAAAATCACTGAGCAGATTCCGAGTCTTCTTAAAAAATGTTATGATCAGATCTGGTGTCTCGCCTTCGTCCTTAGAAATCTTGTCCATGTATAGCGAGAGAAATCAACCTTAATCACTAGAATGTACTTTCATCTATTGATACTTTGTACTCTCATCGGCCCACATAGATCCATGTGTAGTTCTAGGGGCCGAGAGGTCGAGGCGATGTGCTTTGTCTTGTGGGACGCTTTCTTCATCTTCCCCATTTCACATGCGAGGCATAGATGCTCCTTGTGATACTTCATGGTTGGCAGTCCAGTGACCAGCTTGTGAGCTTGTAGCTTGTTCAACATCTTGAAGTTGAGGTGGGAGATATTCTTTGGTGCCAAAGGTCACTCTGTTCAAGCAGATGACAGACAAGGGGTGGACGGTCTTCAGGTTGATGGTGTAGAGATTGGACTTCCTCGTTCCCCCGAGGAGCTCTCTTCCACTCTCGTTGCTTATGATGCCTCCTTCAGCATGAAAACTGACCTTCAGCCTTCTGTCGCAGAATTGACCAATGCTAAAGAGGTTTGTGGCTTAGACCGTCCATGTATGAGACGTCCTTGATCATCAGGTTTTCATGAATGAGATCTCCATGTCCTAAGATTGGAGTTGATTGGTTGTTCCGAAGCGCACATTCCCACTGTATCTTGCGGTGTAGTTGCTCAACAACTCCTTCCTTCAACTCATGTGTGTGGACAACCTGAGTCGAGGTACCACACATGATGGATCTGCGAAACAAATTCCATTTAAGGACGGGTCCTCCCTTATTAGCCTTAAAAGTTATGCATGCACTTTTGTAGACTCGTCGGTTTTCGATGTATCTATAGCCTCAGTAGCGGAGTTTGGAACCCAAATATTTTTAATTCCTAACCTTATTAGCCTTAAAAGTTATGCATGCACTTTAGTTCTGCTCCTTTTGACTTAGGAATCATGAGTAGAGACTTTCATTGATCGTTGAAGCACGAGTGGTAACAACATTGGAGGGATCCCCAATTATTCGTGAGTTCGGATGAGCGCGGGTCGACTTTCTTTCATGTGTTTGGGATGGTTTTGTGGCATCGTTATCCACGTGAATTCCCTGATTTGGGATGATATGTGGTTTCGTATGCTCATTCGGTTGGGGTTCTGACTCTGCGAAAGATGCTTCTTGTGGAGTCAGTGGTTTGAGAGGTGTCGTTTTCTGAGCTTGCAATGACATATGAGTCAGCAGGAAGTACGTTATCTTCGCCGATGTGGAGATTTTCCATTGTAGGAGGTTAAAAGGTCATTGCTTATGGCTGTAAAATAAGTAGAAACGGTGGGTGGCAGTGGTCTTGGATAGACATGCTCGAATAGCAGCTCAAGATTCACATTGCTTGAAGTAGAAGTATTTGAAGGCGTGCCACCGTGGAGGTACTTGGTTTATCTTTCGTCAACTCTCGTAAAAGTCCGGGTTCTGGACTGATTTGTGCAGAAGCCACTTGGTCTACTTCGTCGGATGTAACGTTGATGCTTTCCATGACAGACCTTCTCTTTTTTAGGTATACTCGATAGCCTTTGGAGTTTGTCGAGTATCCTACAAGTACGCCTTCGAAAGCCTTTGGATCATGTTTGCCCCGATTTTCGTGGTCGTTGGCAATATAGCACTTGCATCCGAAGACACTGAGAAATGAGACGTCTGGCACTCTTCGGTTGATCATCTCGTACGGAGTCCTCATAAATCTTCCGTGAAGAGAAGCACGATTCTGAGTGAAGCACGTCGTATTAAGTGCTTCAGCCCATAAGAAGTGTGGCAGTCCAGAATGAATTAGGAGAGTCCTGGTTGCTTCAACTATGGTCATGTTCTTGCATTCGACAACTCCATTTTGGCGGGGGTGTTTTTGCAGATGAGAAATGTTGGGTAATGCCAAGCGATCCACAGAAGTCATTGAGCTTTCTGTTCTTAAATTTCGTCCCATTGTCATTTCTGATTATCGCTCAGCTGGTAAAGATTTTGTGCTGTCTTCACAAATTCGATGATGAGGTTCGGTGTTTCATCTTTGGTTCGGAGAAACATTGTCCATATGAAGCGCAAGAAATCGTCCACGATTACTAATACGTATATTCTCCCATTGATGGTCTGAGTGCGCATAGGTCCACACATATCCATGTGAATGAGCTCAAGATGTTTGGAGGTTGATGCCGTGTGTTTGGTGTTGTGGGACGCTTTCCTCCTCTCCCCCATTTCGCACGCCGAGCAAAGATGCTCTTTGAGGTACCTAAACGAGGGAAGCCCTTTGACCAACTTGTCCGTGCGAAGCTTGTCTAGATCCTTGAAGTTTAGATGTGAGAGGCGCTGGTGTCAAAAGTCGATGTAGAGAGGCTCAATAGATGAGGCACATTGGTCGAGTAGTCTTTAGATCAATGGAGTAGAGGTTCGTCTTTCGTGGCCAGTGAGCAGCTCCGTTCCTTTAGCATTGATGACGCTACACTTGTTGGATTCGAATAAAACCTTAAAGCCTTTTTCACAGAAGCGTCCGATGCTGAATAGGTTGTAGCTTAGGCCTTCGACGTACGAAACTCCTTTGATAGTGAGTCTGTCATGAATAAGGTCGCTTATTCCTAACATATGAGCAGAGTCACCATTCCCGAAGTAGACCTTTCCGAGATAGCCTTCGGAAAAAGTTGCTCAACAGCTCTTTATTTCCTGTCATGTGTGAGGAGCAACCTGAGTCTAAGTATCATACATGACGAACACGCAAAACAAGCAAGCTTAGGTACTCGTATGAGGACGGGTCCTTCTTTAATTGCAGGTGTGGGGTTCAACCTTTTTATTGTTATATTGAGTTCTAAGTCAGGTTGTTGAATCACTGACTTAGAAACCCAGACTCGATTATAGCCTATTGGGTGCATTAGAAATTTTGGATTCCACATTTGTCTGTGTTTTAACAATTTTTTACGCTTGTCTTTGTCCTAATTTTCGGGTGAGGTGTATCTCTTTCTCTTTGTTTTGTGAGTTGCCTTTATTGCATCGGAGACACACCATCAGAAAGAGGGGAAGAGAAATGTTTTAATCTTTGTAAGGGGAAGCATTTTTCCGGAAACAATTGTTATGAGAACGTGGAAGTACATCTTAGTTGTCATAACAAGACTTAGATACTTTAGTGGAAAATAACGAATCACGGAATGCGATATTGCAAGACAAATTTTTTGAAACGGTAAAGTGGTAAAAAAAAGGAGTAACAAGAGTTGAATGTAGCTTCTTCTTTTTATCAAATAGAGTTGCATCCTTCACTCGACCCGATCAAACTCTCTTTGTCTCTTTAGAACTCAGTCTTTGATATGTAGGTACATGCAATACAGGGTTAGTACGAGACAAAGAGGTTTTCTTATCTATTTTTTTGCATTTACATGTAGGTGTTTCGGAAACAGAATAAGAGGTAGAAGGTTTGTATACATCCGGAAAGTTTTGAAGAGTATAAGTTTTGCTTAAAAGAACAGTTCTTTCTTCCGAATAGGCTTTCCTTTCAGATTCCAGTGACGCAGTTAGATCACCTTTTTTGTGTAATATCTCTGGAATATAAATGGAGGAATAAATGGGGTTGGCCTGTTCGGAAGTACTTTTCTGATTTTCTGGTCCAAATGGCAAAATAAAGTCCATAGTTAGCGAAGTGTTTCTAGTTTTATAACTATCGTTCAGCTCTTCAAGTCAAGCAGCTTCACGAAAGACTTCATCAGTTAACCCAAATACATTCATGACATCCACAAGAAGTACAAATTGGACAACTCCACTCCTGCCAAGACACAAATGTCTCCTTCATGCAAGTTCGATGCGAATACCTCAGGAAAATCCATCAACCAAACCACTTATCGAGGCATGATAGGATCATTGCTCTATCTCACATCCAGTCAAGAAGACATCATGTTCTCCACGTGTCTTTGTGCTCACTATAAAGCCGATCTGAAGGAATCCCACTTGCTAGTCGTAAAGAGGATCTTCAAATACCTCAAGGGCACCCCACATCTTGGTCTATGATACCTATGGATTCAGACGTCAGACTCGTTGGATACACGGATGCAGATTTCGCGAGATGCAAGCTGGACAGAAAAAGCACATCAGGAGCCGCTCAATTTGGACGGGGTAAACTCGTAAGCTGGTCTTCTAGGAAAAATAACCGCGTTTCAACCTCAATAGCGGAGGCAGAATATGTCGCCGCTGCGAGTTATTGTTCGATAACATTCACAACTACGAGATTTTTGTCGCCGCTGTGGATGAGAACAAAACTGTGAGTTGTTGTCGCCGCTGTGGATGAGAACCCAACTACGAGATTTTTATCTTTTACTCAATAACATTCACATATTAGCGACTCTAAGAATGCAATAGTGATAACTTGTAATCACGTGCATCATTCACGCACAAAACACATAGACATTTGGTATCACTTTTATTAAGGAACATGTGGAAAAAGACATCATCGAAATTCACTTCGTTAACACCGAGTCAACTTGCTGACCTATTCACTAAGGTATTGGATGAAAAATGATTCCAATTCCTCGTGTCTAAGTTAGACATGTTGAATCTCAAGACATAATCAATGGTGCATCCATGAACATTAAATTGTGAAGATATGTCTTACATTTGTTTTTCTTATTTTCTATGTCATTTTTGTGTGACAAATCGAGGGGGAATTTTTAAAAGATATGCATAAATTTAGGGGGAGTTCGAAATACGTTACAATTTTCTTAGCAAAATTTTATCAAATCTATACCTTTGAAAATTGATTGAAATTATATTTTCGGTAAAAAATATCTAAATTTCAAAATTTTGGGTAAATATCAATTTTCGGCGTATTTAGTCATTATTTCATATTAAAAAATTAAATCTCGTCGAAATTTGACCTACCAAAAAAATCCGTTTCACCAGAATATCAACAGTAATCTCTATATTTACTGAGTTATCCGAAAATCCTCATTTCGCTTTTTACTATTCAAAACTCACCCGAAAATTCACCATAACCTCTCGACTTTCCCAGAAATTTCTTCATTTCCCTCATAAATCCAATTTTCTCTTCAATTTCAGCACGTATTCAACCAAAATTCGTAAGGACGCCTTCAAATTTACGAGTTTTAACTTGCTTTTCCCTGATTTTCCCGCTTTACGCAAATTGGGATTTTTCTTTTTCGGGCGATCTTCGGATGAAATTTGAATTTATCCCCAAGAATCTAATGTACACACACTCTGTGGTCACGTGAATTTTTACTACCCGTAATTAGTCTACCCAAATGTTTTCAAAATCGGCGAATTTGGAGTGTAGCAAATGTTAATATTTTACCCAAAAAATCCACCCGACTTTCATCACCCGAATATTAATCAAAATCGGCGACGACTTTCTATACTTGTTAGAAATATTAAAGTGTCCAATTTATTTATTAAGTCTAAGTCTTGTATTTTCTTTATTAAGTGAACTAGAGTCCGAGATGTAGGCTCTAGTGATTAGCTAGTGGTTGTAATGGGCCAAGTAGGGGTCCAAGGGTTTATACCTATTCAAAGGTATAAATACCTAAACCCTACACTTTACTTTAATTAGTGTGAATCAAAATAGAATTAACCTTGAAACTTGCGCCGTCTCTCTCTCTCTAAAGAACACGCACTTAATACGCATTCAAGGTAAAACTCACAAATAGCTTTATTTGATTCTCCCAGATCATTGAGGTGTATGGTAACCTACAAGTGGTATCAGAGTCGAGACGTGAACGATTGAATTTAAGATTTTGGATTTTCGCAAGGCTGCTTTTCATTTTCGCAAGTTTTCTTTGTAGTTCGCGATACTATAGTGTTCTTCAATATTTTCGAGTGAAATCGTGCTTATTTTTCTTATCTTTAAACTCGTCTAGTGTTATAGGACTTTTCCGAGAGTTTCTGTAAAAGAACCCAGAATGTTTCATCAAGTTTGAGTGATTTTCCAGCAAATATGGGTTTATATGTTTTCGAAACTCATTTTTTGAACTCTCGAAAATTTGTTTTGAAAATCGCGTTAGCAAATCTCACTCCAAAATTATTTTCTAAACCATACCTCATTCGAAAATACCATATTTCGAAAATTATTTTCGCATCCAGTAGACTTTGGAAAATAATTTTCCAAACTCCTTGACTTCCAAACGACATCTTCATCCAAGTCGATAGCTTCCAGACTGCTAAAGAAATGTCGGAACACAAAAATGATGCATGGAACAGAGGTCGGACTGAGAGCGAAGAAAGCCAACACCCTCGCTACTTATGACTCCTTCATGGCTAGGCCTGGAGAACAAATTGAAGAAACTTATCGGAGGTTCATGATCCAAGTCAATGAGATGAGAAAGATCAACGTCACAAGGATGAACATGGAGTTGAATGTCAATTCCACACTTCACTACTGCCGGAATGGAAGAAAATTGCCACCAACTTCAGGAAGAACAAGGACCTCAATGAGATTGATATTCATAGCATCTATGAGAGTCTTGAGTAGCACGCGGACGATTCAATGAAGAATTGGTGAACAACAGAGCAAGGCAGTGATAGGCCTACTCGCCTTAGTAACAGACAACACGCTCAAGAGGAGCATGAAATCGGGAAAGAACAAGTTTGTGAAGCCTCCTAGTCCGTTAGAAAGTGAAAACTTCGGATCAGACATTGACCTCGATTCAGAGATTTCGAAAAGCAGATGGCTCTTATGACAAAGATGATGGGCAAACAAACAGAGAGTCTCATCCATCTCGAGACAACCACCAAAAGCTCCTCAGCAGTCGGAGACAAAGAGTGCCACTGAACCAAACAAGTGCTACAACTGTAGCAAGCCTGGGCATTGGGCGAAAGACTGTTTCCTTCCAAAGAAGAAGGACGAGGAATATTACACAAGGAAGGTTCAGCTCCTGAGGCAAAACAAAAGTGCTGTAGCACTGATGGCAGAATAGGACCATTGGCTCAAGAACACCTTCGAAAGCGAGCCAGAGAACGTAGCCTTGATGGATTTGGTTGAAGAGCAGAGACGGGCGAAGAGGACAAAGAGCCAGAGCTCGGTGATTGTGAAGGCGAAACATCGACATCGGGAAGGGAGGTAGAATATTTTGATGGGAGCGTTGGCTTTTTGTTTACCGCTTGAGGTTTGTTGCCTGTTGTATCAAGATGATTTCTTAGAGAACTTCTTATCCATCATCTTTGCGAGCATGGCCACTTTCTTCTTGAGGTCGTTGAGTTCTTCGGTTGATTCAGAATCCGAGTCAGCATTGTCTGAAGAGTCGGATACAATGACTTGCTTTCCTTTAGAATACTTCGAGCTTTTTTTGATAGGTTTGTTGGTCACGAGAGCAACTAGTTCCACATATTCATTAGTGTTTCCTTCATTTCTGATTTCTTTGGCGTAATCAATGTATTGAGAAAGGTTATCGTGCATGGCATGAATATCCATGGCATTCAGGTCTTTGTTTTGCTGCTTGATCAGAACAACAATCCTGCCATACTCGGGTTGAAGTGTGGAGAGAAATTTGATGTTGTGCTCGAATTTTGACTGTTGGTTGTTAATCTTTCTCATCTCATTGATGATAGTCAGGAATCAAAGGTACGTGTCTCGAAGATCTTCTCCTTCCTTAGCTCTGAAGGAATCATAGGCAATCAGGGTGCTCGACTTCTTAGACAAGGTGCTTACGTCTGTCCCAACCATCATCTTCGACTTCGTCCCAAATTTCTTTGGCAGTGGACGTGTTGTCCACTTGAATGATACGTCGATGGGAAGGAACTGGAGGACATGATTTTTGGCAAGTTTGTCTGCTCTGGCTCGTGCTTTCTCTGTATCAGAGTAACGACTTGGATGCTTGAGCGTCTTCTTTCCAAGAGAGGAGGGGCTGCTTTAGGCTAAGCTTCAACGATAGTCCAAAATTAAGTGGGCCCTTCGAAGATAGACGAGAGCATGTCATCGACGAGGTCACCATCCCTAATTTCTATGAAGTTGATGAAACAATTCTTCTGTATGTCATACTCGCCCCATCTTAGAATTGGGGGACGAGTGTCAGATCCAATTCCAAAGGCGTCCATGTTGTTTGGTAATGATCGTAACGTGAAAGAGAAATGTAAAATAATAGGTTAGCTTCGAATGATTATATTCTAAGTATCGAAAAGTTTGAGTAAGAGATTTTGGCCAAAAAGATTAGAGATTTCAAAGTCTTTAAAGTGAAAAATTGTTGTATTTTGGACTTATAGAAATTTCTTGAAAGATTGTTAAATAATTCTCGGGCAACGAGTAATTTAAATTGGTCAATCGACAAAAATTGTGAATTTCGTGTGTTGACTTTTGGTCAACACTTGAGTCGAAATTCGTTTAACACAAGTTGAAAATTGGGTGAGTATGAAATTCAGGTAGTACGTTCACGGTCGTGTAAATCTATCAGAGAATTAATAATTTTTCGGATGATTTCGGTTAAGAAACAAATATTCGAGTAAATTATGTTTTAAATATCGGGTAAGGGTGGCCGATTATTGAAAATCTGGTTTTCCTGGCCGAAATTTGAAAGGTATTTCTGGCCGAAAGTTAAAAATCGGGTAATCCTAATCGAATTTTTGAAAATCGGGTAATCTTAGCCGAATTTTGACAAAATCCGGTAATCCTAGTCGAATTTTGAATTTCGCCGAGAGTTTTGAAAATCAGGCGAATTTTAGGTCTTAGTTAGATGAGCCGTGTTGAATAATTTTCAGGGAGATGAGCCGAAAATTAACTAAATTAGACTGATTTCGACGTGTTGAATAATTTTCAGGGAGATGAGCCGAATTTCCGGACACTATTACATTCATCTACCCGACAATAAAAAATGTGGCAGAAAAGACGAGTTTCATACTCAATTTTGGCTCAAATATAACTCAAACTTTACAGAAATCGATGCAAAAGAGTAGGAAATCACTCATAAACAGTTTATCAAGCTCTTAAGGGGATAAAATAGTAAACACAGTTCAAAAACACCCAAATGAACAAGAAAAATCGAAAAAGAAGTTTATCCAAAAACTCTTTTAAATCATATTGAAATCGAACGAAACTGGATTCGTTTTGATCGATCCACGCTAGGCTCTGATACCACTTGTTGGTCCGTTTTTTACCAAACAATGATCAAAATATAGTTTTTAAGCTTAGAGATCGAAGAGCACCTTCTAGTGTGTGTTTGTGCATGTTTCCTATTATGGAAGAACAAGGTGGGTTGCTTTTGATTTCTTTTGATAAAAAAAACCCTAAAAGGGTAAAGAGGCCTTATATAACACATGTGTTGGTATATTAAGGCCTATGACCTAAACTACATTATATTTACGTAGCGGCCCAAAACCTACTACAATCTATTTAAATATAAAATAGACCCCTTATAAGAATTAAATGACACTATAAAATATTCATAACACATTCTACATCCTGCAAAATCTATGTCAGTATAACCAATTAACTGAAAGCTAGAGTTTTTGGGATACCATAATCCGAGTGTTGGCATTCCTTTCAGATATTTCATGATGCTCTTCACGGCTAGCATGTGCGATTCCTTTGAATTGGCTTTGAATCGAGCACATAGGCACGTCGAGAACATGATGTCGAGTTTGTTCGCCGTTAGGTAGAGGAGTATATCGATGATTCCTCGATACGTGGTTGGGTTAACTGGCTTCCTACTAGATCTGAGCCTAGCTTGCACGTTGTGGACAATCGGGGTATTCTTAGTCGTGGAGTTGTCCATGTTGTACTTCTTGAGTATGTCGTGGATGTACTTGGACTGATTTATGAAGATTCATTCAGGCAGTTCCTTGACTTGCAATCCGAAAAAGAAAGTGAGCTCCCCCATCATGCGCATTTCGAACTTCGTCTTCACGAGGTTGCTGAATTCTTTTCACAAAGGATTTGTAGACCCAAAAATTATGTCATCGACATAGATCTGATTTAATAAAACTCGTGATCTATGTTTTTTTTATGAAGAGGGTTGTGTCGATATTCCTTTTTGTGAAGCCTGACTTGACCAGAAAGTTTGAGAGCACCATGTACCATATGAAGGGTGCTTGTTTGAGTTCGTATAGTGCCTTCTCTAGAAAGTACACATAGTAAGGGTGAGCCCGCTCACAAATCCTTCGGGCTACGCCACATAGACTTCTTCTTTTAAGACACCATTGAGGAAGGTTGTCTTGACAACCATTTGAAAGATAGTGAAGTTTGATTGTGCAGTGTAGGCAAGAAATAGACAAATGGCTTCGATTCGAGCTACAGATGCGAATGTCTCGTCGTAGTTGATTCATTCTTGTTGGTTGCAGCCTTTTGTCACTAATCAAGCTTGTTTCTTATCACGATCACATTTTCATCCTTTTTGTTCTTGAAGACCCACTTTGTATCGATTATGGTTTTGCCCTGTGGTCTTGGGACTAATCTCCACACCTTGAAACGCTCAAATTTATAGATTTCCTTCTGCATGGCGTTTATCCAGTCATGGTCTGCTAAAGCCTTGCTACCTTTCTCGGTTCATTCTGACTCAGAAAGCATGCAGAGAGATTCTCGTTGGTGGTTAAAGACCTTGTGCTTACTCCTAGATTTGGAGCTCCAATTATTTGAGACGCTGGGTGAGCTCGTGTCCATTTTCTTTCATGTGGAAGTGGGTGATGAGATCCTTAGATATTTGGTTTGTCACTCAACACTTTCTGATTTGTACTAGAGATCTCGATTGAGGCTTCAGCTTCTTCTCGATTGACGCTTCACTACTTGGGTTGTCTTGAGGAGGACTTGATTGTTGACGAGAGCGAGTGTAGAGGTGTTCGAATAACAAGACCAGCTCTTCGTCTTCATTTGTTTGTGAAGTAGATGGTCCTTCCTCGGATGTAGCAATGTGTTGATCTTCCGTTAACACTCTTATAAGTCCGGGTTCTGGACTGATTTGTACAGAAACCATAGATGGCGCTTCATCGAACGTCGCATTTGTGCTTTCTATGACATTTCTTTTCTGTTTTAGGTAGACTCTGTAGGCCTTTGATGTGACTGAATATCCAATGAACACCCCTTCTAACGCCTTTGGAAGGAATATTCCTCAGTCTTCTCTATAATTAGTAACGAAGCACTTGAATCCGAAGACTCGATCCAATGTTGGGTATTCTTTGGTTGATGAGCTCGTACGGAGTTTTCCAAATCCCTTGTGAATGCTTGTCCTTTTCTGAGTACAGCAGGCTGTGTTGACTGCTTCATCCCAGAGGAAGTGTGGAACGCTCGAGTGGATCAGCATTGTCTGTGTTGCTTCTACTAAAGTACGGTTCCTTCTCTCTACTACTCCATTTTGTTGAGGAGTCTTAGCAGCCCAGATATGCTAAGAGATTCCACGTGATGAATAGAAATCACAGAGTAGCTGATTCTCGAACTCGGTGCCGTTGTCAGTACGGATACTTAGACGTTGCATCTGAGCCGATTCTGAGTCTTCTTCAGAAACGCTATGATCAGGTCTGGTGTCTCGTCCTTAGTCCTTACAATTCGTGTCTATGTGTAGCGAGAGAAGTCGTCCATAATCACTAGAACGTACTTTCGTCTGTTGATACTATGTACTCTCATCGGCCCACATATATCCACGTGTAGTAGTTCTAGTGGTCGAGAGGTCGATGCTATGTGTTTTGTCTTTTGTGATGCTTTCTTCATCTTCCACATTTCACACGCGGGGCAGAGATGCTCCTTCTGAAACTTCAAGGCTGGCATTCTTCTGATATGCTTGTCAGATTGTAGCTTGTTTAGCGTCTTGAAGTAGAGGTAGGACATTCTTTGATGATAAATGTCACTTTGTTGAAGCGATGGCTTCGTCATCAAGCAGATTGCGGACGAGGGGTGGACAATCTTCATGTTGATGATGTAGAGGTTGGATTTCCATAGAACTTGTGAGCAACAACTAGCTGTCGCGACGTGCTTTTCCTATCCATTCGAGCAACAACCAGCAGACCAACTTATCGCCTAAGAATTGTGCTCCGCCAGACGTGCTTTTCCTATCCATTCGACAACCTGCATAATCAGCGTCAGTATAGCCAATTAATCTAAAATCGGTGCCTTTTTGATACCATAACCCTAAGGTGGGATGAGATAGCGTAGGATTCTCTTGACTGCGTGCACATGAGAGTCTTTCGGGTCAGCTTGAAACCGAGCGCAAAGGCTAGTGGCAAACATTATGTCAGGTCAACTTGACGTAAGGTAGAGAAGAGAGCCAATGATACTCCGATAAGTCGTGATATTGACTGCCTGTCCAGAAGGATCAGCATCCAATTTACAGCTTGTTGACATGGGAGTACTCATAGGTGTGCTCTTGTCTTGATTAAATCTCTTCAGAATAACTCTTATATACTTTGTTTTCCCGTTAAACTCATCTCGAATTTTTTCTTCATTAGATCACCAAATTTCTGACAGAGCCGTTCATTTCCCGAGCCGAAATGATGTCGTCGACGTAAACTTGAACAATCAGATCCCCTGCCTTGCTTTTTGATGAGCAGTGGCATATCGATTATTCCTCTTATAAAGTTTGACTTAACTAGACATTCGCTTAGAATATTATACCAAGCTGGAGGGGCTTGTTTTCGTCCGTAGAGAGCTTTATCCAATCGATAGACATAATCAGTATGATTTTCGTGCACGAACTCTTTGGGTTGAGCGACGTAGACTTCTTCTTTTAACACACCGTTGAGAAAGGCGGTTTTTACGTCCATTTGATAGACCTTGAAGTGTTTATGACCTGTGTATGCCAAAAGAGTCAAATAGCTTCTACCCGAGCAACCAGAGCATACGTCTCGTCATAGTCGATACCTTCTTGTTTGTTGTACCATTTGGCTACGAGTCGTGCTTTGTTCCTGATAATTTCACCGTTCTCGTTCTTTTTATTTTTGAAGACTCTTTTCCTATAATATTCTTGCCATGCGGTCGAGGAACTAGTGTCCAAACTTGTGGACGCTCGAATTGGTTGAGTTCGTCTTCCATAACGATCACCCAGTTCGAATCTTTAAGAGCTTTCGCTACCTTGATCGGTTCGTTTTGGCGTAGAAAGCATGTGAAAAGTCCACTATGTGTAGATATCCTAGTGCGTACTCCAGTTGAAGGATCACCAATTATTTGATCGACAGGATGAGCTCGTGTCCAGTTGCGTTCATGAGGTAGAATCGAAGTAGAACCATTTTCGATATGTAGTTCGAGACATCCTGAATTGATAGGTTGATCATCCGTAAAAGGGAAATTCATTTCTGAAATTGAATTTGATGGAATTTCCTCATCGACATTAGTAGAAAATGCACCACTAGTTGGTGATTCTGAATCTTGAGAATCTACAAAAATGGTTGGACTTTAAGGGTCGGGAATCCCATTTAGAATTTCCACCGTAGAAGGGGAAGGTGCGCTGCTTGGTATAGATTGCGATGAAGCAGGCGTTTGAGACTCGTTCCGATAAAAGTGTTCAAAAAGAAAGTCCATGTCTTCCAAATCAGCAAGAAGTGCTTCTGACGATGAGATAGATGTTGTCGGAATTTGTTGACTTTGTGCCAACACGCATATAAGCCCGGGTTCTGAATTGTCTTGTTCAGAAGCCAAATCGGTCACTTCGTGAAATGTAATGTTGTAACTTTCCATTATTGTACAAGAAGACTTGATATAGACACGGTACGCTTTTGAAGTTGAAGAATATCCAACTAAGATGACTTCAAATGCTTTAGGGTCGAACTTGCTTCGATGCTCTCGATTGTTCGCCACAAAGAATTTTTATCCAAAAGTCTTTGAAGAAAGAGATATTCGGAATCCTTTGATTTATTATCTCATACGGCGTCTTTTCAAAGCGTTTGTGAATAATCGTCCGATTTTGCGTAAAGCAAGTTGTACTCACTACCTCAACCCATAGAAAGTGAGGGAGACTGGAATGTATAAGCATTGTTTGTGCAGCTTCAATTAAAGTCCGGTTCTTCCGTTCTACGACGCCATTTTGTTGAAGCTTTTTCAGCGGCTGAAAATTGTTGAACGATTCCAAGTGACTGATAGAAAGTACTGAGACGCTGATTCTTGAACGCAGTCCCATTGTTAGTTATGATTACTTGGATCTTCTGTTGCAGGGGATTCTGAGTTGTATTACTCAAAGAAACTTTAGGGACAAGGCATTGATATTCCAACTCGTTGGAGTCTCACACACAATTGGTCCTTTTCCAACTCCGATATACACGATCGAGCGGGCAGAGCACACTCGCACTCGAGAAGCTATTGACGAGAGCTATCTAGCCTTCCTTCCACCGGACGAGGTCTACCGTCTATTCCAGATGTACAAGGAAAGTTCCAGAGACCTGCAAGGTACATCAAGAAGGAAGGGCTCGAGGGCTTAAAGAGATCATTGGTGTAGTAGATCAAGTATCAAACCCCACACGACTTTCAGATTGCATTGGAGAATAATATGAAGAAGGTCAATTTGGAATCTGTGCTCATGATAGGTTTCCCGCTCAACGACTTCTCGAATAACTACATCTTCAAGAAGCCAGGCCTCACCATCACTATTGCAACCCAGTCATTGAAAAGACGAGAGCGATGATGAAGTCTGAAGTGCACAAGTTCTGCGATGGGATGTTGTAGTTAATAAAGGAGAATATTGAAAGGAGATTGGAAGAGATCGATGAGATTACCATCTTCGAGGACCTTGGAGAAGAAGAATCCCCGCTCCTGTATGAGTTTCTCAGCGCTATTGAGGAAAGGTTATAGCTGAGGGATGACAACATTGGGCTTGCGGAAGTCATTCTACGCCCGACAAGGATAAACAGAGGTGAAGAGCAAACGAGCACAAAGGTAGAGATTGAAGAAGACATTTTAATTGTGCTCTTTTATTAATTATCCTTGTAAATAGGGGCGTCATTTGTATATTCAACAGTGTACGACTTAATTGTATTATGACAAGTATGTAGGTATAAATACCAATGTACACTATTGAAATGAGGAGAGAAAGTTAATAGACAAAATTCAAAGGGCTTGCAATTTACTTTCTAGAGAGAGAAACACACATACACTTTTTCACACTAAAAGCGTTTCCCCGCGTTCTTCATCGGAAGTATTCGACCAATGTATCAAATCTCATATTTCCATCGAATATCTAGAGTTCACTCCTAGGATTTATGGTAGTTGATAATCGAGGACCTAACAGGCATCCATTGTGGTCGGCATTCACCCTCAGGAATCAAGTCCCCGAGGTCTACCTACAACAATTCTGGGGCACACTCAAGAGGACCAATGTCGAGCCAAGCTCTAAACTAGGTCACCATCAACACAACTGAGGTGCTCCTCACGAAGACGATCAGCGAAGAGTCCTCCAACTCCCAATGCTTCAATCGTACGAGGACCTCCTCATTGACGCCGAGCTCCTGCAAGACCTAAGGCAAGTAGGTCACATACCTGACCTCACGCGCATGTCAAGCTATCCCATAGGAGGCATATCACACCCGTAGAAAGACACTCTTCGGGATAGTCAACAAGTGCCTATAACCCAAACACCGTGGATTTAACAGGTGCAACATCAACATCCTAAACATCTACCATGTCATCATCTACAACATGAAGGTTGACCACGTCCAATTAATCTGGTACGACCTCGTGGATCAACTCGCAAATCGAGGAAATGCAAAGTAGGCCCAGGTCGTCCCATATCTGCGGTAGTTGCCAGTGACAATAAAATATTACATGGAGGACCACCCTGAAATCCTCCGCCTTAGAAATGCAAAGATCTACTCGGCGCCGGTGCTTAAATATTTCCAGAAGGCAAGGGGACCTCACGAGGGCATCAATGCCAACCAATGCAAATTCCGGAAGCTCTATTACTAATGGCGGACAAGGTAGACGGAGTTGTAATTAAGTATCGCCTGGAGAACAACAGACCCAGCCCACCCCAGTCCTGAGATGAACCGGTCGGGGAGTCCTTAGAAGCAACCCAATCTGATGACATCAAGAACATCGTTTACGATGTGACGGGCACCTGATGCGAACACCGCCAAAAGCATATAAGTGACGAACTAGAAGCGTCGTCGTACCCTCCCCGATCGCCTCCCCACTCACTACAAGCCGAGCTTCATCCGTAGGAACAGGAGTCGATATGTTCGACTCTCGAGTAGAAGTCGCCGCATCTAGCCCAACGGCACACGAGTCTAACCCACCAAGCCATTAATTTGCCTCCCAACAGACGGATGTCTCAATAAATCCACAAGGGTATCCAAATCCACTATCCCGCCTCATTTTGACTCGACTGATATAGATTTAGGTGGTTCACAGCCCCTGACGACTGCCCCTTCATTGCTCACGTTAGGTCCTCAATCCACCATGCCTATATTTTTCAACACTTTAGTACACATACATCGAGCACCCTAGGTCTTAGTGATCTAGCAGGAACTTCCATAGACGCATCCATGATGGATGTGATTCGAGGATTAGAAGGAAGTCCCCTCGCTGCAACATCAAATCCTACAGCGGTAACGGGCCATCCAGTCGACCCACCAACGAGTGTGATTTCAATGGTAAGCCTTAGTGGTCCGTTATGGTTATTGCCCATGCAGGTCTCAGTGCACCTGCCACAACGGCCGTAGCAACAGTTCCCCCAATAATGTCGCTAGGATCGACTGGAAGTCCTGCCATAGTACGTGCATGACACCATTCAGTTACCTACTCTGAAGTGGTGACAATGGAACGTCTTCGTGACGAGTCGATAGGTTATCGCCCCCATTCATCACGAAGGATGACATGTCCCAAAGCGTCAAAGCGGTCATCGACTCACTTGTCCCAACCCTCGAAAACAATATCCTTGGACAAGTGCGTTCAATGATAGAATCTGCCGTCCAGGACAAAGGCAAAGCTCCTGTGACGGACGAACCCACTCCTACAACACCACCACCACCCCCTTCGCAACCACAAGCCTCACACCCACTCAACCCATAGACAAAGCCGATCCATCAGCTTCACGATATACTTATATCCCGTCTTCTAGCCATCGACAACCGAAACCCACTTGAGGAGAAATTATATCAAAGGCTAATCGATGGCCTTGACGCGCCTCAACAAACAACCTGCCGCAAATAAAGCTCTTGCTCCAAATGCAGACATAACGATCCTGACGATCAGGATCGTTCTGAGGGGGAGAAGCTCAAGAGGCGGTCGCGGACGAGGAAGAGGAAAGACTCCAACACGTGAAGTTGGAGCCTAATCAACAAACACACCACCATCATCATCATCCCAACCACCCCAAGCCCAAGCCACCATACAAAACACCACAACTTCCGCCCAACCATTCCAAACAGTCCAAACAACCATAGCTCTCGACAGCCCTCCTGCGACCCATACCCCTACCTAGACAAATACATACTGGAGCAGGAGTGGCTAGAGAGAACAGAGACAAAGGAAGAAGCCCGCCTACCCCTGAACCACATTAGACACTACGTTAAGTTGGCAGTGGCTGACTTCTATCTCCTCGAGCTCGAAGGAGAGGAGGAAGAGCAAACTCTGAAGCCGGCCTCCCAGAGCTGCCAGATCTCCTCAATTACCAAGCTCCCGAAAAAGAGGCGATGAGCATCAAGAAAAAGGAGACACCTTGGGACAACAATAAAATTAAAGCACCATACCTTGAAGATTGTAAGGAATATTTTGTAGTGTCCTTAATTGTTATAAGTTTTGGGTCTATGTTGTAACTAGTTAGATTGTAGTTGGTATTGGACCGCTACATAAATATTATATAAATTAGGTCATACTCATTAATATACCAACTCATGTCATATATAAAGACCCATTTACCCTTTTAGAGTTTTTATCAAAAGAAATTATTAGCAAGTCACCTTGAACTTTCCAAAATAGGAAACATGCACAAACACACACTAGAAGGTGTTCGTCGATTTCTAAGCTTAAAAGCTATCTTTTGATCCTTGTTTGGTAGAAAAATGGACCAACAAGTGGTATCAGAGCCTAGTGTGATCGATCAGAACGATTTGAATCTAGTTTCGTTGGATTTCAATATGATTTAAAAGAGTTTTTGGATAAACCTCATCTTCGATTTTTTCTTTTTCATTTGGGTGCTTTTGAACTGTTTTTGCTATTTTTATCCCCTTGAGAGCTTGATAGACCGTTTATGAGCGCTTATCTACTCTTTTGCATCAATTTCAGTTAAGTGTGAGTGGAATTCGAGACAAAATCGAGTATTAAACTCGTCCTTTCTGCTCCAGCTTTGATTTTCGGGTAGATGAATGTAACAGTGCCCAGATCATCTCCCCGAAAATCATTAAGACACGTCGAAAATCAGTCTAATTTAAGTTATGTTTCGGGAAACTAAGACATGAAATTTGCCTGATTTTCAAAATTTTTGGCGAATTTCAAAATTCGACTAGGATTACCCAATTTTTCAAAGCTCGGCTTAGATTACCCGATATTTAAATATTCTGTTAGGATTACCCGATTTTTAACTTTTGGCGAGAAATACACGATATTCAAATTTCGAGCCGGAAAACCCAATTTTAAAAAATCGGACGGCCGATATTTAAAATTTGCCTAATTTACTCGAATTTTTTACTTCTTACCCGAATATCATCCGATCAATTTTCGGACAGATTTTCCCGACAGTTCAAGTATAACCCGAATTTCATACTCATACGATTTCCAAAGTGTGCTAAACGAATTTCGACTCAAGTATTGACCGAAAGTCATCACCCAAAATTCACAATTCTCGCCGATTAAATATTTCAAATTTCTCATTGCCTGAGAATTATTTTACAATTAAGAAATTTGCATGTCCAAAATAAAACAATTCTATTTAAATAATTTGAAAATTCTTTTCTACTTTGGTCAAAATCTCAAACTTTTCTATACTCAGAATATAATTGTTCGAAACTAACCTTTTATTTCACAGATCTCTTTCATGTTATGATCAATACCAAACAACAACATGGACGCTTTTGCAATCGGATCTGACACTCATCCCCTAATGCTAAGATGGGGCGCGAGTATGGCATCTGGAAGAATCGCTTCATCAACTTCATAGAATTCAAGGATGGTGACCTTGTCGATGACATGCTCTCGTCTATCTTCGAAGGGCCCGCTCGATTTTAGACTGTCGTTGAAGCTCAGCCTAATGCAGTCCCTCCTCTCTTGGAAAGAAGAACGCTCAAGCATCTAAGCCGTTACTCCGATGTAGAGTACGCACGAGCCAGAGCGGACAAGCTTGCTAGAAATTACGTTCTTCAGTCCCTTTCCAACGACGTATGCATTCAAGTGGACAACATGTCCACTGCCAAAGATATTTGGGACGAAGTCTCGAAGATGATGGTCGGAATAGACGTAAGTACTTTGTCCAAGAAATCGAGCACCCTGAATTCCTACGATTCATTCAGAGCTAAGGAAGGAGAAGATCTTCGAGAAACATACCTTCGATTCTTGACTATCATCAATGAGATGAGAAAGATCAACATCCAACGGTCAACTTTCGAGCAAAACATCAAATTTCTCTCCACACTCCAACCCGAGTGGGGCAGGATTACTGTTCTGATCAAGCAGTAAAACAAAGACTTCGATGTCATGGATATTCATGCCCTGCATGATAATATTTCTCAATACATCGATTACGCTAGGGAAATCAGGAACAAAGGAAAGTCCAATGCTTCTGAAGAACCCATTGCTCTTGTGACCAACAAGTCTACTAGCAAAAGCTCGAAGGCTTCAAAAGAGAAGCAAGTCATCCTATCCAGCTCTTCATACAATGTTGACTCGAATTCCGAATCACACGAATAACTCAAAGACCTCAAAAAGCAAGTGGCCATGCTCTCTAAGATGATGAATAAAAAATTCTCCAAGAAATCATCATCTTCCTACAACATGTAGCGAACCTCGAGCGGTAAAAAAAAGGCCATTGCTCCCGAGGAAACCGAGAACAAGGAATCTTAAACTCCAAGGAAATGCTTCAACTGCGGAAAATCGGGTGACTTTGCCAAGGACTGCTATAGACCTAAGACAAAGGACACCGAGTACTACAAAAAGATGTTTCAACTTCTCCAGCGCAAAGATGCGGGAAACGTTCTAGTAGCCAAAGAAGTGGAGTGGCTTGAGGACACGTCGGACGAAGAGAGGCAAGAAAAGCTTTTATGGTCAAGAGCAAAGGGTATGACTCGGATGAAGAAGAGATGAACTCCGGTTCGGACAGAACCGATCATTCCACATCGACGGTTAGGTATACACTCAATCCCCTAAGGATTTCTTTGAGCTAAAACAAAAAATACATAAGTAGTCCGTGCAACGTAAGGATTACACAAAACTTAAAAGAAAATTTGACAATATTTACGCCTTGCTAAACAAACAACAGGAAGAAATAGCTATTCTTAAGGAATCATTAGCCTTTTCAGAATCTAAAACGAAAAAATTAGCAGAAAAGTAGGGAATAGCGAAAGACATGTAAGCAATGTTAATACAAATTTAAAGGAAAGCGAAGAAAAACGTGTAAACGTATCTTTTCAATATGAATGATCACTCAAGAACGTGTTAGACTCTATAAGAAGGTCAAACAATTAAAGGACCTTCTTACAAAACGAGGTCAACCGATCAAACCATCTTCCTCAACCAACCAAAAGATGTAGAATTCTACAATCCTCGTGAAGGTTTGGGGTTCGAAAGTAAAACGAACCTTCAGAAAGATGAAGTACTTTCTCTGTATGACATTAAACACCTTTGCTTAAGCCTTGAAAAGCTTATGCCTTTTTTTTGAATCTGCTAGTGTCTGTGAAATCTGAAAGGAAAGCCTCGTCGGAAGAAATGACTGATCTTTTAAGCAAAATCTATAATCTTCCAAACTTTTCTGATGTATACAAACCTTCAACCTCTTATTCTGTTTCTGAAACACTTACGTGTAAATGCAAGAAAACAGATAACCTCTTTGTCTCGTACTAACTCCATATTGCATATGCCTACAGATCAAGACTAAGGTCTAAAGAGAAGAACAGAGTTAGGTCAGGTCGTGCGAAGGATGCAACTCTCTTTCATAAAAAGAAGAAGCTACCTTCAACTCTTGTTACTCCTGTTTTTTATAGCTTTACATTTTCAAAAAAAAAATTGCCTAGTAATATCACAGACCGTGTTTCGTGATTTTCTACTAAGCATCGTTATGACAACTATGATGTACTTCCACGTTCTCATCACAATAGTTTTCGGAAAAATGTTTCCAATTTGCAAAGAAGAAAACATTTCTCTTCCCCTCCTCCTGATGGTGTATCTCCAACTCAATACAAGCAATCTAATAAAACAAAGAGAAAGAGATACACCTCACCCGAAAATCAAGACAAAGACAAGCGTAATAAATTGTTAAAACATAGACAAATGTGGATTCAAAAATCCCAACTACACCCGATTGACTATAATCGAGTCTTGCTTCGTATGTTAGTCATTCAACAAGCTGACTTAGAACTCATTAAATCAACAAAAGGGTGAACTCCACACCTGCAATTAAAGAAGGACCGTCGTCAAACGGGTACCTAAACTTGCTTAACTTGTTTTGCAGGTTCGTCATGTGTGGTACATAGACTCAGGTTGCTCCTCACAAATGACGGGAAATAAAGAGTTGTTGAGCAACTTCTCCGAAGGATATCTCAGAAAGGTCTACTTTGAAAACGGTGACTCTGCTCATATGCTCGGAACAGGCGACCTCATTCATTACAGACTCACCATCAAAGGAGTTTCGTACGTCGAAGGCGAAAGATACAACCTATTCAGCATTGGACGCTTCTGGGACAAAAGCTTTAAGGTTCTCTTTGAATCCAACAAGTGTAGCGTCATCAATGATAAAGGAACGGAGCTGCTCACTGGCAACAGAAAGCCGAATCTATACTCCATTGATTTGAAGACCACTCGACCAACGTGTCTCATCTCTCGAACCTCTCTACATCAGAATGACCTTTGGCACCAGAGTCTCTCACATCTCAACTTCAAAGAGCTAAACAAGGTCTGAACGGACAACTTGGTCAAAGGGTTTCCCTCGTTTAGGTACCACAAAGAGCATCTTTGCTCGTCGTGTGAAATGGGAAAGAAGAGGAAAGCGTCTCACAACACCAAACACACGACATCAACCTCCAAACCTCTCGAGTTCATACACATGGATCTGTGTGGACCTATGCGCACTCAGACCATCAATGGGCGAAGATACGTGTTTATAATTGGGGACGATTTCTCGCGCTTCACACTGATCTCATCATAAAATTTGTGAGGACAACACATAATCTTTATTAACTGAGCGTCCAAATAATCAGAACTTAAAATGAGACTGAATTAAATAATAGAAAGCTCAGTGACTTCTATGGATCACTTCGCATTACCCAACGATTCTCAGTTGCAAAGACACCCCAACATAATGGAGTTGTCGAACGCAAGAACATGACCCTAGTTCAAGCAACAAGGACTCTCCTGATTCATTCTGGATTGCCACACTTCTTATGGGCTGAATCACTAAATACATCGTGCTTCACTCAATACTGTGCCTCTCTTCACAGAAGATTTATGAGAACTCCATATCAGATTATCAACCGAAGAGTGCCATATGTCTCTTTTCTCAGGGTCTTTTGATGCAAGTGCTATATTGCTAACGATCGCTACGATCAGGGCAAACTTGATCTCAAGGCTTTCGAAGGCGTACTTGTAGGATACTCGACAAACTCTAAAGCTTATCGAGTATACCTAAAAGAGAAAAGGTCGGTCATGGAAAGCATCAATGTTACATTCGACAAAGTAGACCAAGTGGCTTCTGCATAAATCAGTCCAGAACACAGACGTCTACGAGAGTTGATGAAAGATAAACAAAGCACCTCCACGGTGGGCACACCTTCAAATAGTTCTACTCCAAGCGATGTGGATCTTGATCTTCTATTCGAGCATCTCTATCCAAGACCACCGCCACCCACCGTTTCTACCCCTATGCAGCCCCAAACAATGACTTTTTCGCCTCCTACGATTGAAAAATTTCCACATCGACGAAGATAACGTACCTCCAACCGACTCAGATATACCTCCAACCGAATCAGATATCATTGCAAGCTCAGAAGATGGCACCATTCAAACAACTGACTCCGCGCCAGAAGCATGTTCAGCAGAGTCAGAGCCCCAACCGGTTGAGCCTACAGGATCACAGATCATCCCAGATTAAGGTGTTCACGTGGAAAACAATATTACTGAATCCCACACACATGAAAGAAAGTGGACCCGCGCTCATCCAAAATCACATAATTGAGGATCCCTCCAGTGGTGTTACAACTCGCACTTCAACGATAAATGAAAGTCTTTACTCATGTTTCCTCAGTCAAAAGGAACCGACCAAAGTAGCCGACACTTTTACTGATCCAGACTGGATAATTGCTATGCAGGAAGAAATTATCCAGTTTGAGAGACTGGACGTTTGGAAACTAGTACCTAGACCGCAAGGAAAAACCATAATTGGCACTAAGTGGATCTTCAAAAACTAGAAAGACGAAGGTTGTGATTAGAAATAAAGCTAGGCTAGTGGCTTAAGGATACAATCAACAGGGAGGAATCGACTACGACGAGACCTATGCACATGTTGCCAGAATTGAAGCGATAATGATCTTTCTTGCTTTTACTGCCCACAGAGTGTACCAGATGGACGTCAAGACTGCCTTCCTCAACTAACTATTAAAGGAAGAATTGAAGCTTAGCTCTCCCTTTTTGTTGATACCGACTACGTGTACCGGCAAAGCCCTCTACGGACTCAAACAAGCTTCCCGAGCATGGTATGAATTCCTCTCGAATTTTCTCATCTCATCCGGATACACGAAAGTGAAGATTGACACGACTCTCTTCACCAAAAGAAGCGGATCATATATAATTCTCGTACAAATATATGTCGACGACATCATTTTAGGCTCGACGGACGCAAGACTCTGCAGGAATTTTGGAGACATGATGAAGCAGAAATTTGAAATGTGTATGATGGGAGAGCTAAGCTTCTTCGTAGGTCTTCAAGTCAAGCAGCTTCACGAAAGACTTCATCAGTCAGCCCAAATACATTCATGACATCCACAACAAGTACAAATTGGATAACTCCACTCCTGCCAAGACACAAATGTCTCCTTCATGCAAGTTCAATGCGAATACCTGCGAGATGCAAGCTGGACAGAAAAAGAACATTCAGAGCCGCTCAATTTCGACGGGGTAAACTCGTAAGCTGGTCTTCTAGGAAAAAAACCGTGTTTCAACCTCAACAGCGGAGGCAGAACATGTCGCCGCTGCGAGTTGTTGTTCGATAACATTCACAACTACGAGATTTTTGTCGCTGATGTGGATGAGAACAAAACAGCGAGTTGTTGTCGCCGTTGTGGATGAGAACCCAGCTACGAGATTTTTATCTTTTACTCAATAGCATTCACATATTAGCGACTCTAAGAGTGCAATAGCGATAACTTGTAATCATGTGCGTCATTCACGCACAAAACAGATAGACATTTGGTATCACTTTTATTAAGGAACATGTGGAAAAAGACATCATCGAAATTCACTTCGTTAACACCGAGTCAACTTGCTGACTATTCACTAAGGTATTGGATGAAAAATGATTCCCATTCCTCGTGTCTAAGTACATGTTGAACCTCAACACATAACCAATGGTGCCTCCATGAACCTTAAATTGTGAATATATGTCTTACATTTTTTTTCTTATTTTCTATGTCGTTTTTGTGTGACAAATCGAGGGAGATTTTTTAAAAGATAGGGGGAGTTCGAAATACGTTACAATTTTCTTAGAAAAATTTTATCAAATTTATACCTTTGAAAATTGATTGAATTAATGATTTTCGGTAAAATAAAATCTAAATTTCAAAATTTAGGGTAAATGTCAATTTTCGGCGTGTTTAGTCATTATTTCATATTAAAAAACTAAATCTCGGCGAAACTTGACCTACCCGAAAAATCCGAAAATCCGAAAATCCTATTTATTGAGTCTCTATATTTATTGAGTTATCCGAAAATTCTCATTTTACTTTTTACTATTCAAAACTCACCCTAAAATTCACCAAAACCTCTCGACTTTTCAGAAATTTCTTCATTTCCCTCATAAATCCAATTTTCTCTTCTAGCATGTATTCAACCAAAATTCGTAAGGACGCCTTCAAATTTACGAGTTTTAACTTGTTTTACACTGATTTCCCGCTTTACGCAAATTGGGGTTTTTACTCTTCGGGCGATCTTCGGATAAAATTTGAATTTATCCCCGAAAATCTAATGTACACACTCTGTGGTCACGTGAATTTTTACTACTCGAAATTAGTCTACCCGAATTTTTTCAAAATCGGCGAATTTTGATTGTAGCAAACGTTAATATTTTACCCAAAAAATAAACCCGACTTTCATCACCAGAATATTAATCAAAATCGGTGACGACTTTCTATACTTGTTAGAAATATTAAAGTGTCCAATTTATTTATTAAGTCTAAATCTTGTATTTTCTTATTTAGTGAACTAGAGTCCGAGATGTGGGCTCTAGTGCTTGGCTAGTGGTTGTAATGGGCCAAGTAGGGGTCCAAGGGTTTATACCTATTCAAAGGTATAAATACCTAAACCCTACACTTTACTTTAATTAGTGTGAATCACAATAGAATTAACCTTGAAACTTGCGTCGTCTCTCTCTCTCTAAAGAACACGCACTTAACACGCATTCAAGGTAAAACTCACGAATAGCTTTATTTGATTCTCCCAGATCATTGAGGTGTATGGTAACCTACAAGTGGTATCAGAGCCGAGACGTGATCATTGAATTTAAGATTTTGGATTTTCGCAAGGTTGCTTTTCATTTTCACAAGTTTTCTTTGTAGTTCGCTATACTATAATGTTCTTCAATATTTTCGAGTGAAATCGTGCTTATTTTGCTTATCTTTAAACCCGTCTAGTGTTATAGGACATTTCCGAGAGTTTCTGTAAAATAACCCAGAATGTTTAATAAAGTTTGAGTGATTTTCCATTAAATATGGGTTTATAAGTTTTCGAAACTCATTTTCGAACTCTCGAAAATTTGTTTCGAAAATCGCGTTCGCAAATCTCACTCGAAAATTATTTTCTAAACCATACCTCATTCGAAAATACCATATTTCGAAAATTATTCTCGTAACGAATATTTTCAAAAGCATATCGAAAATCACTTTGAAAATTATTTCCAAACTCACTTCGAAAATCCTGATTTTTTAAACTTTAAAATTTTCGCAACTCAATTTTTGCACACAAAAACTTTTCGAACCACATTTTCGCAACCTCATTTTCGATTAACAACTTCGAAAATCCAAAATTTCACCCGAATACATCCACATACGCAATCCAATGACACACGTAAAGATCCAAACACCCAAAACAAACAATGGACACTCTAGTAATGGGAAGTGACATGTGTCCACCGGTACTGAGATGGGGAGCATTCACCGTCTGGAGGAGCATGTTCATGAACTTTATCGAAATAAAAGAGAGTGGAGATGACATAATCCGCTCCCTAAAAGAAGGACCAGCTCGATTTTGGACCACCATCCCTGGCGATGCACATGCAACTCTCGCAGTTCTCCCAACAAGAGTACTCAAAACTCCGGATAAGTACAATGACGCTGAAAAGAAACGAGCCAGAGCCGACCTTTTTGCAAAGACCTACCTTTAGCAAGCCATGCCAAACGACATCTTCATCCAAGTCGATAGCTTCCAGACTGCTAAAGAAATGTCGGAACACGAAAATGATGCATGGAACAGAGGTCGGACTGAGATCGAAGAAAGCCAACACCCTCGCTACTTATGACTCCTTCATGGCTAGGCCTGGAGAACAAATTGGAGAAACTTATCGGAGGTTCATGATCCAAGTGAATGAGATGAGGAAGATCAACGTCACAAGGACGAACATGGAGTTGAATGTCAATTCCACACTTCACTACTGCCGGAATGGAAGAAAATTGCCACCAACTTCAGGAAGAACAAGGACCTTGATGAGATTGATATTCATAGCATCTATGAGAGTCTTGAGTAGCACGCGGACGATTCAATGAAGAATTGGCGAACAACAGAGCAAGGCAGTGATAGGCCTACTCGCCTTAGTAACAGACAACACGCTCAAGAGGAGCTGTTAGGTCCTAATTCATCAACTAACAAGTAATCTAAGCATGATTTCTCGGTATTCGAATAAGAAATGTTACGAATTGCGTTCGGTCAAATATCCGCGTTGAAGATCTTGAGAGAGGTTTTGGTTGCCGAGATTCTCGATAGTCTTCTCTCTCTTTAAATTTTTAATTCGATGCTTTTTTTATTTCCGAATAATGAACTTCTATTGATTTTGAAAGTGTACATTGTATTTATACCTATTTACATGGTATATTTACTATTTAGACCTACACTATCAAAACTACTAATTACGCCCCCAATTACAAAGATACTAAAATAACAAAGCACAATTCTAAATTTTCTTCAATCTTCCCCTTTGTGTTTGTCTTTGTTACAACTCCTTTTATCCTTGTCGGGCGTAAAATGATTTCCGTAATCCCAATGTTGTCTCGTGACGTCGAACAGCATTCCTCAGCTCCAATCTCTCATTAATAGCATCCAGAAGCTCATTTGAGAGTGGGGCATCTTCTTCACAAAGATCTTCGAAAATTGTCTCTTTATTGATCTCTCCCAATCTTTTCTGGATGTTCTTCCTCACTAACTTTAATGTCTCGTCACAAAACTTGTGGATCTCGGACTTCATGATAGCTCTCGTCTTTCTAATGACTGGATTCCGATAAGTTATGGTGTTAGGTCCTGATTCATTAATCAATAAGCAATCTGAACACGAATTCTCGATATTCGAGTAAGAAGTCTTACGATATACGATCGGTCGAATATCCGCGTTGAAGATCTTGAGAGAGGTTACTAGCTTTTCCGAGTTTCTCGAGTGTGTTCTCTCGTTTAAAATATGAATTCGGTACTTGTGTTTTTCTGAATAATAAAACTTATTTTAACTTTGATAGTGTACATCATATTTATACCTATATCTAAGGTATAATTACATTAGGTCCTACACTATCAAAACTTCTAATTACGCCCCTAATTACAAGGATAATGAAATAATCAAGCACAATTTTAATATTCTCTTCAATCTCCCCCTTTGTGCTTGTCTTCGTTTCAGCTCCTTTTATCCTTGTCGAGCGTAAAAAGACTTCCTCAATCCCAATGTTGTCTCGTAGCGTCGAACAGCATTCCTTAACTCCAATCTCTCATTTATAGCATTTAGAAGCTCGTTCAGGAGTGGGGCCTCTTCTTCACAAAGATCTTCGAAGATTGTCTCTTCAGTGATCTCTCCCCATCTCTTCTGAATGTTCTTCCTCACTAACTTTAGCGTCTCGTCGCAGAACTTATGGACTTCTGACTTCATCATAGCCCTTGTCTTTCCAATTATTGGATTTAGATAGGTTATGGCGAGGCCAGGTGTCTTGAAGATGTAGTTCTCGGGAAAGATGTTTACTGGGAAGCCCTTCATGAGCGGAGATTCCATGTTGACCTTCTTCATGTTGTTCTCTATTGCAATTTGAAGGTCATGTGCGGTGTGATACTTGATCTGCCGCACCGTGAATCTTTTCAGCCCCTCGAGTCCTTCAGTCTTGATATATCCAGGATGTGTCTTGTACTTTCTCTTGTACATTTGATATAATTGGTAAACTTCATCCGGTGGAAGGAATGGGAGATAGCTTTCATCTACCTCTTATCGAGTACGGTTGCTGTCCGCTCGCTCAATGATGTAGATAGGAGTTGTATATCTTCCGATCGTAGGCGAGACTCCGACAAGTTGGAGAATCGGTGGCTTGTTCTTGAAGTTTTCCTTCAGTTGATCAGCTGGAATGCCACTTCGATCGGGTCCGAGATAATTGAGCATGAAGATATGCTCCATTTTCTTCCTATCTTCCCAGTGTGAGATGCCCCTTAAATTAAGTTCATTGAGCTTCTTGATCTTGTTTGGAGCCCTCCAAATCTGCTTTCTTACGTCTTCAATGAATGGGACTTCAATTATGACGTTCTCCCATGGCGTCTAGACTCTAACTGTCCCTTTTGATAGACGGGGAGGAGAGTCGACTCTGAGCCTTATCATTTCGGGTAGCTCTGGGAGGGCAGAACTTAGTTCTCGCCTTCTCGAAGTTCTTCTTCTTCAAACAGCACCAAGTCCACTGAAGCTTGTTGTAGGAAGTATCTGACGTTGGAGAGTCGAGCTTGAGCAGCTTCCTCTAGTTCCCATTCCGTCATCCACTTCTCGTTTAGGATGTAGTCATCTACGATCAGATGTGGATCGTAGGCAACTGCGTCTTGATGGACTTGGGGGAGGTTTGAGGTTAGGATCAGATTTGGATTTGTAGGAGGGAGGGTTAGTGTTTGGGATATGGTGGGAGGTGTGGTTGTTTGTTGGCGGGTTTCAGATTGTGTAGTTGGTGGGTTTGAAGACGATCCTCCAGCTTCTTGAGTCATTGTCTGTGTTTGACTCAATCCATGGCCGCTTCGTGTAGTTCGTTGTCGTTTCTCCCCCTCATGACTATCCGGATCATCGGGATCGTCATGTCGACGCTTAGTGCGAGAGCTTTCTTCTCGGCACGTTGGTTGTGCTGGCAGCTCTGGTTCATCTATTAGCCTTTTGTAGAGACTCTCCTCAGCGGGAGATCTGGTCTCTAGGGCGAGGAGGCGTGAGATGAGGATATCGTGAAGCTCGGTGATCGGGATGGTACAGGGATTGATAAGTGAGGGTGAGGGAGTTGGGGTGGTGAGGACTGGTTGTAGTGGGGTGTGTAGAGTGGTGAGGAGACGGGGTTGGTTTGAGTGTCGGTCGGAGCAGCTTCTGAGACTGGTGTTTTTCCTGGTATCTCTTCGGAAAGTCTCGAGAGCATGGAACATACGGTCCATCAGACAATCTTCTAGAGAAGATAGGGCTGTGGAGAGCGCTTCTTGTAGTCTGTGCTCCGTCACGAACAGTGGTGGAGTGGGGCCAAGGAGACGCTCCCCTGTCACAACATCGGAGTAGATTTCCGATGTGCCGCCTAGAGTAGGTCATTAAGTTCCGGAACGTCCAAGGACATTCATTATCAACCCTGAAGTCACCACTTCAATGGGTTGGCCTATTGTTGGCTCCGAAGATATCGGGGGTCCAATAGGGCTTCCACCCAATCCTTCAGATGATACGATAGGTATTACCTCTATAGGTGTTGAAACAGATTCAATTTGAATCTGTTCAGTAGGCTGATCACTTGGTGGTGGTAGTGTTGGCTCCGAAGTTGGTATGAGTGAAGGCATTGCAGACGAGGCCGAGAGTTGTGGTCGGCGAGGGCCCCTTCGTTGGAGTCTGTGTGCTTCATCAGAATCGGTTGCCTCAGGAGAGATATCTTGAGGGACACCTTTGGGTTCAATCTCATGAGGCGTGACTTCGGGCTCCGTTGTTGTCACCAAGGATTCCCTTTGAGAAGACGCCGGTGCTGGATCCAAGGCACGTACCATTGCCTCCGTGATGGAGTTGTTCTGGCAATAGTCTTGGTAGACCTCTTCAGTTGGATCATCTAATCGGAGCAGCTCCAATGGGATCAGCATTGGTTGGAGTGCTAGATCGGCGGCCTTCGGGTTGTGAAAGAATCGAAGGCGTGGCGGAGTGTAGTCCGCAATTGGTGGTAGTCTCGGGATCTCTGGATGGCCTTCGACTTTGTCTCCCTCTGACGCATCTGGTCCGCTAGATCGTTCCAAATCACCTGGATGTCATATTTTTTGGAGAAGACCACTCCGTGAAAAATGCGAAGGATGTTTCCATTCGCCTTGTCGAAGCCGGAGTGTTTTGGGGAGAGGCATTTGTTGATGATGCCGAACAATGTCTTCCACGGATGGGGAATCCCGCTATTTTGAAAGTTCGCCAGTTTGGTTAGCGGAGGTTTGTATCCCATCCAGAGCATGTCTTCTACGATCTCCGCATCCGTTGGAAGTTGATCGTATTCGTCGTAGTGTGGGAGATCGAGCACCATGGCCATCAGATTTTTTGTCAGGGCGATATGTCTTGTGTTGAGCTTTGTCATATAGCCATGCTATTGCCATTGACGAAACTCTGCACGCATCCCCAGAATTGTTGGAGATAAACCATTGGTACGGTGGCCGTCATGGTCAAGGCTGGCCATAGAGAGTGTCCTTTCAGGATGGATATTATGACGTCATCCGGACACCGAAACATCGTTAGATCCAGTTGGAAGTTGTTTTCTTGGACTGACATATAACTTCCAGAGGAGTAGATATGAGGGTAGTTGGGAGTTGTCATATCTGCAAAAATAATATAAGGTTCATTAGTCGATAAATTTTCATAAGTGAATAAATTGGATAAAGAATGAATGTAGAGGAAAATTGTATGTTTAAAGATTTATCACGGAAGACTTAGTGAAAATTTTGAAAAATTTGTAAAATTGACTAAGTCTTAGAAGCGTGTTTTTATTCGAGTAACAATTTATTCGATTTATACATTTTGCGATCGAATAAAAATGTCGAATAACTCAAGTTTTCGCCGTTGACTTTTACGATCGAATAAAATGTACAATAGTTTTTCGCTGAGTAAGTTTTCGATCGAATAAAAATTTGTCGAAAAATTTAAGTTTTTCGCCGCGTAGTTTTGCGATCGAATAAAAGATATCGAAAAACTTAAAGTTTTTCGCCGCGAATAAAATATGATCGAAAAAATAAGTTTTTCGCCGCGTAGTTTTGCGATCGAATAAAAATATATCGAAAACAAAAGGTTTTCGACGATGAGTTTTGCGATCGAATAGAATTTTAACGAAAACTAAAGTTCTTCGATGACACTGTTTGCGACACAAACTTTTTCGATCGAAAATGTTCAAATCAAACAGTAAAAACGTAAAACATAATCTTCGATTTCTGGGTAAATCATGAGTTGATCAGGGTTCGGAATGTTCAGAGAACAGTGGTGAATCCAAATATCAAGATTTTAACCCAAAAGATCGAGTTTAAATGCTTTGATTTGAGGGTCGAAAAACAAATTTTTGTTGAAAATATAAACATAAACTTTCTTTAAATGTTTTTCATGAAAATGCTTGAGAATCGGATGTTTTTGAACAGAAAATTATTCGGAACAAGTTTCTACCTTCGAAATCGGCAAATTATCTCCTATTGTTGATTAAATTCAACATTTGACTCCTCAGATGAGCTCTAAATTTTCTGCGAGGCTTAAAAATGTTAGAATTCAAGTTTTTACGAATGTAGAAGATAAACTCATATAAAAACTCCCCCTCAACAATTGCATGAGTAAACTTTTCAGTACCTACACATATTTTCAGTACGTATGAAAATTTCCGATTTATGTACAAGTAACGCATTTTAAGTAATTCAGCTTAGTTTCATTAAAAATATTGCGTTTTTCAAAATAGTCAATTGCATTTTATCAATTCTGAACCAATGCATGTATTAATGCATTTAAAATGTGCGAATAAAAAATATTTTAGTTTTGGGGTCAGATTTATTTATTTTGAACCTATCACACAAAAATTTCCAAGACATATAAAACATTAAAATTTGCCATAAAATCATGTAACTAAACTAGTATTCTAAGATCATAGTATGAAAACACTTCGACAACTCTCGCAAGTTTCGCTCATATCGCTCAATTTATTTTTATCAAGGAGATTTTTAGTAGATATATCACTCTTACCATCACAACAAATTTATATCAATTAATTTGTTATCGTTGAATTTTTTATCAACTTACCAGGTGAGAGTTCATCATTTTGAATCAAAGTGACTTTTAAGGGATTATTTTTAGGCTCTGACTAAAGGGGTAGGAATTTTGGGTTAGTGAGCTTAAAAATTCTTCTCTTCCAGGGGCCCTTTTTGTGAAATTATGTTCTCCTTTTGCTTTTCCTTTCTTTAGTAATTTCTTTTCAAGGCTTTGAGAGATGAGATCTTCTTTGATTTTGGATCGAGACTGCGTTCCTTTAGAAGGTTTCACAGTTATGGAGTTCGAACCCAAGACTGTGCTTCTCTTCTCGTTTTCTCTACATAAGATCTAGATTATCATTGGAGAAGTTCACTTCAAGGTGCTTCTCTTCTAGGAGTATACGAGATTATCTAGGAGAAGTTCAGAGTGAGATCAGTGTTTCTCTTCTATAATGATTGAGAAATTTATAATGTGCATCACTTTTGCTCTCCCCCTCTTTTTCTTGACTGAGTAACCCCGAATCATTTGTATAATGTTGAAGGCTTAATCGGGTGTTGATAAAGAAAAAGAATGTCGGAGAAGGTTCAAAGGGGATCTCTAGAGGAAAAAGTAAAGGATTTATAATTTAGGCCAAGTGAGGAATTTCCTAATATGCCCTTATCATTTTCATGACAAACTAAAGACAAAAGCGAGTGAAGCTACGAAGTACAAACCAAAAGATAGTCATTTGAAGTGTGACACTCTAAAAAATAATGAGGTTCAAATTCTCACATGTATGATGTGGCTTTGTGTCGAGTGAAACAAACAAAGTTCTTTTGAATAAAAGAATGTTATATTAATTTTTAAGCAAAGAATTTAATCATATATATCGAAGAGATATTTTTGTGAGTAGTTTCAAAAATAAACAAAATTATCGTCATCCCCCTTTTTTTCAATATATATTTTTTTATATATATATATATTTATATATATATATATATTTATATATATTTTATTTTTAATTTTCTTTTATAAAAAATATTAAAAAATATTAAAGGATAGAGTCCCGCAAGATAATCAAGAAATATTAGGAAGCACATAGAATATAAAATGGAAGCATAGTAGAGCATGTAAAGCACATTTCAAGTAAGATTGAGATTCAACATGCCTAACTTAGCAATAAGGAATTGGAATCGTTTTTCAAGTAAGATTGAGATTCAACATGCCTTTTTGTACATGATCTTTTATAAAATGATATCGAATATCTATGTGTTTCGTGCGTGAATGATGAACAAGATTGCAAGTAATGGCTATAGCCCTTTGAGAATCACTATAAATGGGAATGTTATTGAAATCAAACCCGTAATCGCGTAGTTGTGTCCGCATCCATAGAATCTGCGAGCAACAGCTGGCAGCCGCAACGTATTCCGCCTCGATCGTCGATGTTGATACACAATTTTGTTTATTTGAAGACCAGCAGACCAACTTTTCGCCTAAAAATTGTGCTCCCCCAGACGTGCTTTTTCTGTCCATTCGACAACCTACATAGTCAGCATCAGTATAACAAATAAGTCGAAAGTCAGTATTTTTAGGATACCAAAGCCCTAAGTTTGGAGTTCCTTTAAGATATCGTAGAATCCTCTTGACGGCATTCATGTGGGACTCCTTTGGTCGGTTTGAAAACGGGCGCATAGGCAAGGTTCAAACATTATGTCGGGCCGGCTGGATGGCAAGTAGAGAAGAGATCCGATAATGCTCCGATAGGTGGTGATGGTGACAGCCTTTCCAGACGGATCAACATCCAGTTTGCAATTAGTAGACATAGGAGTATTCATCGGTGTGCTCTTGTCTTGATTAAATCTCTACAGAATATCACGGTATATTTGGGCTGACTGATGAAGATGCCATCATCGAGTTGCTTGACTTGTAATCCAAGAAAGAATTAGAGTTCTCCCATTAAGCTCATCTCGAATTTAGTCTTCATGTGATTACCAAATTTCTGACAGAGACGTTCATTCGTCGATCCGAAAATGATGTCATCAACGTAGACTTGAACGATCATCAAGTCTTTGCCTTGCCTTTTGATGAAGAGATTCGTATCGATTGTTCCTCTGATGAAGTTGGATTTGACAAAAAATTCGCTCAGAACATCATACCAAGCACGAGGGGCTTTTTTAGTCCATAGAGAGCTTTGTCCAATCGATAGACATGATCAGGATGGTTTTCGTGCATGAACCCTTCGGGTTGAGCGACGTAGACTTCTTCTTTTAATAAGCTGTTGAGAAAGGCAGTTTTGATGTCCATTTGATAGACTTTGAAGTCTTTGTGAGCCGCGAATGCTAGGAATAAACGAATAGCTTCAATACGGGCGATCGGAGCATACGTCTCGTCGTAATCAATTCCTTCTTGTTAATTGTATCCCTTAGCAACGAGCCGTGCTTTATTCCTGATTACTTCACTGTTCTCAGTTTTCTTGTTCTTGAAAACCCATTTAGTTCCAATTATGGTTTTGCCTTGAGGTCGAGGAACCAATGTCCAAACTTGTAGACGCTCGTACTGGTTGAGTTCATCTTGCATCGCAATTAGCCAATCTGGGTCCTTAAGAGCTTCGACTACCTTATTTGGTTCGTTTTGGCTTAGGAAGCATGTGAATAAACCGCTCTGTGTAGACGTCCTAGTACGTACACCACTTGAAGGATCACCGATAATCTAATTAGTAGGGTGAGCTCGAGTCCATTTGCGTTCGTGAGGAATAACTGAAGTAGATTCGTCATTTGATTGGAGATCGAGACATCCTGAACTAATGGGTCAATCATTCATAGTCGGAAAATTCAATTCAGAGTTTGAATCGATAGGAATTTCCTCATCTGCATTTATAGGAGCTGCAACACTAGATGAAGATTCTGAGTTAGTAAACTCTCCAACATTTGTCGGATTTTGAAGAAAACGAGTCTCAAAGTGAATTTCTTCCATTGAGGGAGATGGGGCACTGCTTGGTGTCGAGTGAGACGAAGCAGACATTTGAGACTTGTTCCGATAAAAATGTTTGAATAGAGAATCTAAATCTTCATGGTCAGCGGGAATTGCTTCACGTGACGTTGATGTAAAAGTTGGTGAAAGTTGTTGACCTTGTGCCAACACACCAGTAAGCTCAGGTTCTGAACTGTTTTGTACGAGAAGACTTGAGGTAGACGCGATATGATTTTGAAGTGGAGGAATATCCGACAAAAATGGCTTCAAAAGCTTTGGGATCGAACTTGCTTCGATGCTCCCGATCGTTGGCCACAAAACATTTGCATCCAAATACTTAGGAGAATGAGATATTCGGGATTCTTTGATTATTTAACTCATATGGCGTCTTTTCGAAGCGTTTGTGAATAATTGTCCTATTTTGAGTAAAACATGTCGTACTCACTGCTTCAGCCCATAGAAAGTGAGGAAGACCGGAGTATATGAGCATTGTTCTTGTAGCTTCAACTAAAGTCCGGTTCTTTCTTTTCACAACACCATTTTGTTGTGGCGTTTTTGCGGCTGAGAATTGTTGAATAATTCCAAGTGATTGATAAAAGTTGTCGAGATGCTGGTTCTTGAATTCAGTCCCGTTGTCCGTTCTGATAACTTGGATTTTCTTTTGCAGGAGATTCTGAGTTGTATTCACAAAGCTTATTAGCAAGTCTCCAGTCTCATCTTTAGTTCGGAGATATCTTGTCCATGTGTAGCGAGAATAATCGTCGACAATTACTAACACATATTTTCGACTGTTGATGCTTTGTGTACGCATTGGTCCGTAAAGGTCCATGTGAAGTAATTCCAAGGGTTGAGATGTAGAAGCAACTTGCTTGATTTTGTGTGATGCTCGCTTCATTTTTCCCATTTGACAAGCCGAACAGTGATGCTCTTGGTTAGATGAAATTGTTGGCAGACCGTTGACCAACTTTTAACACTGAGTTTGTGAAGAGCTTTTAAATTTAGATGAGACAAACGTTGATGCCATAAGCTGTTCCACTTGATTGTTGTCTGAGAGATGAGGCATACAGCTGTCGAAGGTCGAACTGTTGTCAGATTGATTGTGTATAGATTTGATCTTCGTGATCATGTGAGAAGCTCTTTAGTCTGACTATTCAAAACTCTGCACTGTTCAGCTAGAAATACTACTTGAAATCCTTTGTCACAGAATTGTCCAATGCTGGACAGATTGTGCTGGAGACCTTGGACGTAAGAGACATCTTTAATCGTCAAATTTTGTAGTAAAATGTCTCCTAATCCGAGTATGGAAGTTGAGTCATTGTTGCCAAATCGGACTTTGCCATTGTAACGATCTTGGTAGTTGCTCAACAGTTCTTGTTTTCCCGTCATGTGTGTGGAGCAACCAGAATCTAATTACCACAAATGATGGATCTGCATTGAAAGAATTTAGGGAGACTTAGGTACCCACTTTTGAATGGGTCCTCTCGGATTAGCAGATTTGATAAGTAAGGTTTGGTCATATTTGTTTCCTAAATTATTGGAATGCTTACGTACCCAAACGAACTTAGAAGTAGTTGGTTTAAGTAGTACCTCTTTAGACAATTTAGCCTTATTGGCTTGTGTTTGCTTAGGTGGTGATTTGGGAATCCATGGAGGTTGAACCTTACATCGGAGGTTAATTTCAGCACGAACAAATGTCTGATTTGTCTTATTGCTGGAGAAAATTTTTTCTCTGGCTAGTCTCCTAAGGTGTTTAGCTGAATGTACATGTACTGGATACCTTAGGTGAGAACAAGAATGTATGGAGTTATAAGCTTTCTTAATAGTTCGATCTAATTTCTGACGGGACTTAAGACTTGCATTTGTTTTAGAATGATTATTGTTCTTAGAAGTAGAGCAAATTTGAAAGTTTGTCCTTTAAAAAATAATAGGCTTCAACGCATAAGTTGAAGTAACAATACTAGAAATGGCTGTCTTCGTACGAGTGTCCGTAGTATTTGACATAGAAGAAATAGATAATAAATCATTTTTCTTCTGTAATTTTATTCTAGGCACTCTTTCCTTAGCATGCTTCACCTCTTTTACTACTCTACCTGTGGATGGAGTAGAAAAAGAGTTAGGAAAAATCTTTTTCCTTTTTGAAGCATTTAAGGATTCGTTTTCTCTCTATACAATTTCTAAAGAAGATTTATCTTCTTTTGAAATATTTTGAAAAATAATAGGAGAGTTTTTCTTAGTTTTAATCTTGTCCTTCAATAAAGATTTTTCTTTCAAAATAAGATCCGGACAAGTTTTTAAAATTGAGGAAGTTTTGAGATTGGAAAGCTCCAGTAAGTTCGTTCTTTTCAGCTTTGAAATTCTTTCTTTCTGTTTCCAAGGAAGCGTTTAAATCGGCTATTTTTCTAATAATAGCTGTAATATAACAGAAATTAGAATTTTGAGAATGATCAAAATTATCTTCCTTGTCGTTAGAGAAATCTTCTAGGGGATATAATGAATTATAATCACTAGACAAGTTGAGATCTCTTGTCTTGTAACTATTATTCAAGTCGGTATAGTCAAACGGAATGTTAGTCCTATCAGTGGCTTGTCGTTTAGATTCTTCTAAAGTATTTATGTCAGAAGAATTAGTAAATGTCATTAGAGAAGTTAAATCTAATCCCATATACTTGATATCGTATAATTGTCTAACATTGACCTTTTTCAAGTTACAGGGATTATTAAAACCTAAGCCCTCATTAGGATTATAAAATTATGTATCAAGAGGTTGATTTAGAAATATCGTTTGATCCGTTTGACCCCTTTTTATTAGAAGATCATCTAACGTTTTAATCTTTGAATAAAGTTTCTTACGTTCGTCAAAAATTTCTTTGAAATTATTTTTAGAAATTTCTAAGTCTCTCTGACAGTCGATAAGAATCGTATTAAGTTCAGTAATTTTTGTCTCAGAGGTAACTATGGTTAATTCAAGACTAGCGATTTTTTCGTTAGCGTTAGATAAGAGAATTTCGATATGAATTTTCTTATCTAATTGCTTTTGGAAATTGCTTTCGCTAAGAGTTAGTTTCTCTTCAAATTCCTTTGTTCGTTTCCGCTCAATTTCCATGTTAGTGTACTTAAGCTGTAACGATTCTAACATGTTTTATAATGTGGAATTAGACATGTGTACCTCTTGTGACGAAGAGGATGTTTTGTCGTCGTCGTCGTCAGGCCTCCTTGATGGTCATCATTTGAAGCGTCATCGAGGTATGCCATAAGTGCAAGATTTTCGTCTTCAGAATCTGTGGTGTCTTCCAGCCAATGCTCTTGTTATGCCATCAGTGCTACTCCAGCCTCTTTCTGTTTAGTGAGTTGAAATTTTTTGGAGTAGTAGTTGGCGTCTTTTTTCTTGGGTAATTTGCATTCCCTGGAGAAGTGTCCGATCTTTTCACAATTATAACATTTTTGTGGTTCTCTGACACTTTTTGATTCTGAGGACTCGGTCGGTCTTTCCCCTTGCTTGGAGCTAGATGTTCGAAGTTTATTGGCCGAAGAACTTACTGTTTCTTGAACTCCTTCATATCAGGTTCGGAGTCCGAGTCAGATTGTCCTTCATCTTTTGAAGAACTTGGCAACTTGATACTTTTATCCTTTCGAGATCGACTTTGGTTTCTTTTTGATACCAGTGCTATAGAATCGTCGATCTGCTTGCCCTTTAGTTCTTTTGGATCTCGCTTATATCTTCTTCATGTTGGGCGAGATTATCAAAGACGGCGTGGATATCCATTTCGTCCAAATCCTTATTTTGTCGGATTTGGATGGATATTTTCTTCCACTCCTTGAAGAGAAGAAAGAAATCTGATGTTGACCTCCATGTTGGTCTTGAATATATCTATCTTCCTCATTTCATCAAGAAGAGTTAGATATCTTTTATAGAGTTCATAAACCGATTCCTCTGTCTTGGCTTTGAAAGAGTCGTAAGCTGTTAGAATATTTGCTTTCTTTGCTTTGACTCCAACTTCGGTTCGTTGCATCATATTGTGGAGCTCGTCCCACATTGCCTTTGCGCTCGATAGACTATCTATTTGCATATAGATGTCATTCGGTATTCCTTGCATTAGGAAAGTCTTGGCTCCCAAGTCTGCTTTGGCTCTTAAACGCTCCCCTTCGGTGTATTCACCAGGAACTTTAAGTCTTCTGGTTGCAGGAATAGGAGGATTGTTTGTGGCATCTCCTTCTGTGATGAGCCAATATTGAGCTGGACCTTCTTGAAGTGACGCGATCAAATTTATGGCTTGATCTTTCGTTTCCAAGAAGTTCATGAACCGGCTTCTCCGTACTGTGTATTCTCCTCTTCGAAGAATTGGAGGGCGGACGACATTTCCGAGTGAGTAAGCATCCGTTTTTGTTGATTGGTAGGATCTTCGTGAAAGTTTGGAATCGTAATGAAAAATGCTTCACAAGTGACAAACTTAGTTAGAAATATTTGATTCGTACTTTAAACAATTTTCTTCTTGAACCTATGATCCGGTCGTGAAAGAGAAATTGTTATGGAATCGAAAATATTTGGTAAGTAAAAATTGACACTTCAAGATTTGTTAAAGAAATTTGAATTATTGATCGAAAATATTGAGTATCAAAATTGATAGTTCGGAGACAAATATTTTTCGTTAGTTTTGAAGTTCACAATTTTTTATTTCTTTTAAATGTTGTGGTCGAAATGTTTTTCGAGCAGTAAAGTTTTTCGATTTAAAAATATTAAGCTTTTTAATCGAAAAAGTTTTTCGAACGTTTAAGGATTTAGTTATTTGTTTATCGAAAAATGTTTTTCGAAAAACTATGTTGATCAAAAAAACTCTTATCGAATAACTTGTGATCAAAAAATTACTAGTGATCGAAAAACTTTGTTTTTAGTTTGAGTCAAATTGTTGACTGTAAAATTTTTCGAGGGAATATTTTTCGATCGAAAATATGTTTTGGCTAATTTTGGATCGAAAAATTTATTCGCTCGAAAAATGTATTTATATATGAACCGAAAAACTAATTATTGAAATAATTTTTTCGAGTCTTAAATTTGAATAAAACACTCGAAAATAGTGTTTGTCGTCGAAAAATTTCTCGGCTGCAAACTTGGTCGAAAAATATTTTTCGATCCAAGTTTTTCGATCGAAGAACTGATCGAATAACAGCTAAGTTCAATGTAACAGTGAAAATTCCAGATTCAATCGAGATGTTCAATTTAGGTGCCGAAATTCTGGATAATCACTCGTTTAACAGTTCTAAATCTGATGAAACACAGAATCAACCACGTTTAATAGCAAAATATATCGAGATTTAAGAAGATCAGATCGGACTCAAAACATGATCGTAAACGCAAAAGTCGATCTAAATCAAAAATCTGAATTAATATGACGTTCTAAGCGATTGAAATCAGTACGGAAATCAATCCTAACATATAATCTATCACTTAATTAGCAAAATCAACAAAATTCGCACAATTAAGCATGTTGATCAAAATTTAAGTCACGTGAGTTTTTCGATCGAAAAATCTAGAAAATTATTTTGATCTGAAAATTACGAATTCTGTCCAAAATCAATCATGATTCGCTCTGATACCAATTCTCGGTATTCGAGTAAGAAATCTTACGATATACGATCGGTCGAATATCCGCGTTGAAGATCTTGAGAGAGGTTGTTAGCTTTTCCGAGTTTCTCGAGTGTGTTCTCTCGTTTAAAATGTGAATTCGATACTTGTGTTTTTCTGAATAATAAAACTTATTAACTTTAATAGTGTACAACATATTTATACTTATATCTAAGGTATAATTACCATTAGGTCCCTAAGGTATATCTAAGGTATAATTAACTTCTAATTACGCCCCTAATTACAAGGATAATGAAATAATAAAGCACAATTTCAATATTCTCTTCATATGGCAAGGCCAGATTTCTTGAATATGTAGTTCTCGGGAAAATTGTTGAGTGGAAAGCCCTTTATGAGCGGAGACTCCATGTTGACCTTCTACATATTGTTCTCTATAGCAATTTGAAGGTCGTGTGCAGTGTGATACTTGATCTGTCGTACCATGAATCTCTTCAATCCCTCGAGTCCTTCAGTCTTGATGTATCCGGAGGGCGTATGATATTTTCTCTTGTACATCTGATACAGACGGTAGACCTCATCCGGTGGAAGGAAAGGGAGATAGCTTTCATCTCTCTCTTCTCGAGTGCGGTTGATGTCCGCTCGCTCAATGAGGTAGATAGGGGTAGGGTAGATTCTGATCGTATGAAAAACTCCGATGAGTTGGAGAATCGGTGGATTGTCCCTGAAGTTTTTCTTCAGTTGATCAGTTGGGATGCCACTTGATCGGGGCCAAGATAGTTGAGCATGAAGATGTGCTCCATTTTCTTCCTATCTTCCCAGTGTGAGATGCCCCGAAGATTTAGTTCGTTGAGTTTCTTTATCCGGTTTGGAGCCCTCCAGATCTGCTTCCTAATATCTTCAATAAACGGGACTTCAATTCTGATATTTTCCCATGGCGTCTCGACTCTAACTGTCCCTTTTGATAAGCGGGGAGGAGAGTTGACTCTGTGCCTGATCATTTCTGGTAGCTCTGGGAGAGCAGAATTGTAGTTCTCGCCTTCTTGAAGTTCTTAATCTTCAAGCAGCACCAAGCCCACCGAAGCTTGTTGTAAGAAATATCTGACGTTGGAGAGTTGAGCTTGAGCAGCTTCCTCTGGTTTCCATTGCGTCATCCATTCGTCTAGTGTGTTGGCGGGTGTGGTTGGTGGGTTTGAGGATGATCCTCCAGATTCTTGAGTATTCGTTTGTTCTCGAATCACACCACGGCCGCTTCGTGTGGTCCGTTGCCATTTCTCCCCCTCATGATGATCCGTATCATCAGGATCGTCATGTCTTCTATTGGTGCGGGAGCTTTCTTCTCGGCACCTTGTTTGAACGGGCGGCTCGGGTTCATCTACCAGCCTTTTGTAGAGACTCTCCTCAGCAGGGGTCCTGGTATCTAAGGCGAGGAATCGGGATATGAGTATGTCATGAAGCTGGGTGATCGGGATTGTATATGGGTTTATAAGTGAAGGTGATGGTGTTGGTGTGGCGAGGGAGGGTTGGATGGAGGTGTGTATGGTGGTGGTAAGAGGTGGTGAGGAGACGGGGGTGATTTGGGTTTCGGTCGGAGCAGCCTCGAAGACTGGTGCTTTCCCGGTATCTCTTCAGGAAGTCTTGATGGCTTTAAGCATTCGGTCCATCAGGCGATCTTCGAGAGAAGAGATGGCTGTGGAGAGTGCTTCTTGTAAGCATCGCTCCGTCACGATCATCGGTGGAGTAGGGGCAGGGTGGCGCTCCACTGTCACAACATCGGAAAAGGTTTCCGATGTGCCGCCTTGAATAGGTCTTGAGATTCCGAAACGTCCGGGGACATCCGTTATCAACCTTGAAGTCACCACTTCAATGGGTTGACCTATTGTTTGCTCCGAAGATATCAGGGGTCCAATAGGACTTCCATCCAATCCTTGAGATGATACGATATGTATCACCTCTATGGGTGTTGAGACAGATTCAATTTGAATCTGTGTGGTTGGCTGATCTGTTGTCATTGGAGGTATTGGCACCGAAGCTGGTAGTATTGAAGGAGATACAGACGGGGCCGAGAGTTGTTTTTGGCGAAAGCGCCTTCTTTGGAGTCTGTATTCTTCATCCGATTCAGTGGCCGCAGGAGATACATCTTGAGGAACACCTTTGGGCTCGACGGCCGGTGTCTCTGTCTCCTGATCCGTGGCTTCGGGCTCGGTTGTTTCCACCAGCAATTCCCTTTGAGAAGGCGCCGGAGCTTGATCCAAGTCCCGTACCATCTCCTCCGTGATGGAGTTATTTTGACAGTAGTCTTGGTAGGCCTCGTCCGTTGGATCAGCTAGTCTGAGCAGCTCCAATGGGATCAGCATTGGATGGAGCGTTAGGTCGGCTGCCTTCGGGTTATGAAAAAAGCGAAGGCGAGGTGGAACGTATTCTCCAACCGGTGGTAGTCTCGGAATAATCTCTGGATGAACGTCCATAAAGTGTGAGATCAGTACTGGGAACCACCGTACATAGGGGAGAGATCTGGCCTTCGACTTGGTCTCCCTTTGACGTATCTAGTCCGCTAGATCATTCCATATCAGCTGGGCCACGTCGTATTTCTTTGAGAAAACCACTCCGTGGAAGATGCGAAGGATATTCCCGTTCGCCTTGTCGAAGCCGGAGTGTTTTGGGGAGAGGCATTTATTGATTATGCCGAACAGAGTCCTCCACAGATGTGGGATCCCGCTGTTTTGAAATTCATCAGTTTGGTCAGCGGGGGTTTGTATCCCATCCGGAGCATATCTTCTATGATCTCCGCGTCCGTTGGAAGTTGATCATAGTTGTCGTAGTGCGGGAGATCGAGCACCATGGCCATCAAATTTTTGGTCAGGGCGACATGTCTTGTATTGATCTTAGTCATGTATTCCACGCTATCGCCGTTGACAAAACTCTGCATACTTCCCCATAATTGCTGGAGATAAACCATTGGTACGGTGGACGTCATGGTCAAAGCTGGCCGTAGATGGTATCCTTTGAGGATGAAGATGATAACTTCATCCGGACACCGAAATGTAGCAAGGTTCAGCTGGTAGTTGTTGTCTTGGACTAGCATGTAACTTCCAGAAGGGTAGATGTTTGGGTAGTTTGGAGTTGCCATATCTGTAAAGAATGAAAGATAATTCATTAGTTGGGAAATTTCATATGCGAATAAATGGGATTAAAAAATGTACTTAGAAAGACTTGGTAAAAAAAATTTGTAATGTTGACTAAGTCTCACAAGCGTATTTTTATTCGATCGGGAATTTTTGCGAATGTTAATTTTTGCGATCGAAAATTTTCTCAGTTGACTAAGTCTTTTTCAGCGTGTTTTTATTCGATCGAATATCTCAAGTTTTTCGCCGATGACTTTTACGATCGAATAAAATGTTATCGAAAAAAATAATTTTTTGCCGAGTAATTTTGCGATCGAATAAAAAGTTGTCGAAAAACTTAAGTTTTTCGCCGCGTAGTTTTGCGAACGAATAAAAGAATATCAAAAAACTTAAAGTTTTCGCCGCTTATTTTTGCAATCGAATTAAAATTTAATCGAAAAATTATGTTTTCGCCGCGAAGTTTTACGATCGAATTAAAATATATCGACGACACTGTTTGCGATAAGAACTATTTCGATCGAAATATTTTCAAATCAAACAATAAACGCGTAACACGTAAATTTCGATTTCTATTAAATCATGAGTTAATCTGGATTCGGAACATTCAGAAAACAGTTGCGAAACCAAATATCATCATTTTAACCCAAACAGTCGAGTTTAACCACGTTGATTTGAGAGTTTGTGAAGAGCTTTGAGATTTGTTGGTCCTACGCATCCAACTACGTTTAAGATTAAAGACGATTTACCACGATTAAAGCTCGGAAGTATTGATTCGTCGTGGGATGGGCGTGGGAGACTTTGATAGCTTTGGGAATTCTCTTGTAATATGACTAATCTCTTCACACACACACTATGTGTGAGGGTTTTTGGTATTTATACCACAAGTTGGTATATAATACCTTGGGCTTTTGTAAGCCCAGTTACATTTAATAGCTCACTAGCCTCTAATTAAATTAAAGCCTAGTTCGCTAAATTAATTACAAGACTAAGATAAAATAATACATTGAACACAATAAAATAATCCTAACAATCTCCCCCTTTGTGTTCAATTTATAATTAAGCGCTTGGTATCTTGGTCTTGTAAATCTTTTCCTGAGTCCTTGAAGAACACGTATCAAAGTGGCATTAGCGAAAGCGTTAGTGCGTGTGTTCTTCTTTAGTGTTTCTCCTCCTTTGTCTCGTCTTGACCTTCTCTTCTCGGCACCGCATCTTTCATCAAGTCTTCTCTCGAAGCTTGTCTTGGAGATGTCGGGGCTCGAAGAGGCTTGCCGGTGAGTTCAGTCTCTCCCTTTGATAGTGCACAACTCCCCCTACGTTTGTTCAACCTTGTGTTGGGATTGGGGAGTTCTCTTTATATTCGGAGAGGCGAACTTGTGGCTGTAAATTCGAGTTTTGAAGGTCGTGGTTCGCTTGATTTTCTGATGACGCTTGAGATTTGAGCATTTCCGATCAATCTTGCATTTTTCGTTGTGGTACGGCTCCCATTTTCTTTCTTTACTACTAGGTGAAAATAGGTCGTCGATGGCAAGATGTTTGCATCGTCAGGACGAGGAGAAGCAACTCAGGTTGGGCAATAACCTAACGGAGCCACAAAGGCGATCCGTCTTGAAGGTTAACCGGGGTCACAAAGACTTCCCGTTAACATCAATTCTCTTCTTCTTGGCTCCAGGTTCATCTTCTTCGAAGGAAGTTGTCTGGTTCGGCTTCGAGAAAGCTTGTCTGGCTCCGGAAGAAGGTAAGTGTGGGGCTTGATTTAAGTTGTGCCGAGGCTCCTTTGGAATGTACGTTCAAGTGCAGGAGAGCCCGGCTTCAGAGTGGTACGCTCGGCGGAATTTGTTGGGTGGTCCGACCTCTTTGTTTATCCGTGTCCCCTTCTCCCCCTCATGGCGATCGAATTAACGAGATCGGCATGCTTGTTTTGGAAGATAAGGACACAAACGACAGGTCGGCGTGGTAATGAACAGACGGAGCCACTAAGGCAATCCGTCATCACGATTGCCTGTGAGTACAGGGCTTGGTAAACCGGGGCCACATAGGCATCCCGTTTTCATCGTTCTAGAGACTAGCTCGAGACGATGGCCTGATTCCGTTGTTGTTTTGATGTTGCAACGGCAGGACTTCCTTCCGATCATCGAACCATGTCTACGAGTAACATGTCTACGAAAGTTCTAACTTGATCACAAAGACCAGGTGTTATAAGAGTGTATGTGTCCTAGAAAATATTTAAAATATGGGACGTGAGGACACACTAGACTCGATTGTGCACAAGAAAGTGTGGTAGTGGGGCTGAGTACCACTTAATTCAATATCTCCCACTTCCGAGTGAAGCGGTGATAGTAGTCGTGTCTCCCCGTGATTTCTTGAAACACCTGTCTTTTGTGAGACAGACGAGTGGGTGAGGCTCGGTTGTGCATGCGCCGTTGGACCTAATGCGGCGACTTCTACCCGGGAGCTAATAAAATTAGCACCTGTACCTATGGGGGTGTGATCCGAGATATTTGTGAGGTAAGGGAATGTTGTAGTGTTGGTCTTTTCAAAATGGATCAGAAGCATCATCGGAGGCAAGCTTTGCAAGATATTGACTAGTTCTCGGTGATGTTCCGGGGTTAGATTCAGTTGGATTTGCCTGAATCATGAGAACAAATTATCCTTGCGTCCGGTAGGAAGTAGTGAGTGCTGCTTTATTTGTATCAGCAATGCCGGAGCAGGTTGCTTGAAGTGAGCACCGAGTTTGCACTAAAGGCCACCATTGGAAGCTTGAGATTCTTCGTTTAGAAAAGACTTGATATTTGGATGCTCGAAATTCTTCGTTCCAATCCGTCGAATGGTGTCCGAGGGATAATAATTTTTTTTTTTTTTTTTTTTTTTTAATCATGCTCCCTAAATAATATTGCTCCCCCTCAAAAGATGCGTAGTCGGATTGAAACAATTTCTCTTCAATCTCTTTCCCTAAATTTACATATCCATGCTCTCTCCCCCCAAAAAAATGTAATTATTTCTCCCTTTTAAACAATTGTAGAGGTTGCTTCTCTTTTATAAGTAAAAGAGTAGCTCCCCCTCAAATAAGGCTCATTTAAAAATGGTTTTTATCATTTTCGTGCGTAATATGCAACTCGGATCTCAAAATCTCGTAATGTTTTGAAAATGCATATTTAAAATGTACCATTTTAAAAGAAGGTATTTTTCAACGGGATACCAACCATGCTGGGGTTATCTGCAAAACCTTATCGGGACTTTGGTACCCATATTTGTATGGGTCCTCCCTTATTAGCAGAAAATAATTTATGCTTAGCATGTGTCAAATTCGGTCCTAAATCGTCCAACAATAAATTATTGGATAACCACTTAGGGGTAATTTGACACGGAAAAGACGTTTCAGTGCCAGTGAATGTGTCTCTAGGTATTCTAGAGTGAAAGATCTTCTCTTTGGCTAGTCTCATAAGGTGCTTTTCCGAATGGACTTTGACAGGATATTTCAAGTAGGAATACGAAGCTACAACATTGCAGGCATGTATAGCGGGTGAATACCTACGAGAAGACTTCACACAATTCACTCCATAATGATGGTCTTTAGTGGGATTTTGCTTACGAGAATGATAAACATTTTTGTTCGTGTAAGGAAATCCACTTTTCTCATTCTTTAAAGAATGGGAAATTTTGGAAGCTCGAGAAGTTAGCTTGCTTGAGCATGAAACTTCTCTTTGAGGAGCATCCTTTTTAATAGGAATAGGAGAGGAAAAATCAATAACAGTTTCTACTCTAGTTTTCATAGAAGGTGTTGATTTTCCTTTCCTCTTCCTATTTTTCTCCTGTTCCTTGGAAGAATTAAGCTTAGGCTTTTTACTTATCTTTTCTGCTCGGGTCACCGTAGACTTTGAAGTCGTCACGGGTAACTTAGAATGTGTATTTGAAGCTTTCTCAGATTTGAGAACAGAGATGCTTTTAATTTTTGTTGTCTTGACCTGTTTCGAGGATGATGTATCTTTTGAAAAATCATGGAAAACAGGTAAGGACGGGGAATTTTTAAGATTTGAAATCTCCTCTAAGAGTTTTTGCTTTTCTGCTTGAAACACTACTCTTTCCGATTCCAAAGTTGCGTTCAATTCGGAAATTTTACTAGCAATCATAGGAATTTCCAACCACGAGATAGATTTATATAACTTGTTTTCCCCGTCAAGCGCTGAAAAGGAATCTTGGTCGACTAGCTTCGCAATAATTGTCTTTAAAGGGATAGTTCTAGTGTACCATTTATTGCAGATTGCTAGGATAACCTCATATTGTTCTGTGACGACATTCCACTCAGTTGCTTTGAGTTCAAAACGACATCGATTAAATTCCTCAATTTCTTTAGCTTGAGCATCCATAATTAAGTATTAATTTTAAAATTAATTATTTTCTGAAAGAAATGGCTCTTGAAACTTTTGTTCCAAAAAGTTTGGTTTTGTCAAAAGATAGCGTGAAATTTCGAAAAAAAATTAGATTTCGAAAATTTGAGAGTTACCAAAACTTTTTCTAAAATTTGCCAAAAATGTCCTAAATAGATTGTTGGATACGTGATCGTTGACACGTAAAGTGGATTTGCCTTTGGAAAATTAACAAAAGCGTTTTCTATACCTAAAATTTTGGGCCCGAAAAAATTTATTTTTTAAAAAAAAAAATTTCGAAATTCTTTTTTTTTTTTTTTTTTTTTTTTTTTTAAGGGGTGGCCGAAAATTTTAGGTGGTCGAAAATGTTAAGGGTAATTTCAAAGGGTGGGTTATAGTGAAACTCGGATGGAAATATTTCGCTTAGTCTAAATTCGGGTAGAAATTCGATTTCAGTTTCGCCAAATTTCACAAATTCGGGGGACTCAAATTAAATTGGTCACGAAATTATGAAATTCGGGTATTAGTAGAAATTCGTCGAATTTGATTTGAACAGTAGTAATTCGCCGAGTTTTCCACAATTGGGCAAATTTTGTAATTTTGCCCGAAAATTTGCCAAATTCGGGTAGTAGAAGTTCGCCGAAATTGTAAAATTTGATTCAAAATCAGGAATTCAAAATTCGGGTAACTTAATTGAAATTCGGCGAGAATTTTGAAATTGGATTAACCAATTTCGGCGATAGAAATTCAATATCCAAATTCGGCCAGCTATCTAATGAAAATTGTCTCAAATTCTGGCGAATTTCGATCGAAATTCGGCGAGATGAATCAATTTTCGGGCTGATGAACAAACTTCGGGCAGATGAACACTGTTCTAGAATCAAATTTCATGCGCGATTTCTCCCCAAAACTCACTCAAATCAACTGAAAATTGATGGGTAATCACTCAAAAACACTCGAAAAAAAACTAAATGTTGATCTTAATCAAGCAAAATCAGCAACATAGACTGAAAAATCTCAAGACCAAGACCTAAATATTTTCGAGTTTATCACATGAAAAACACCAAAAATTTCAGAAAATTTGCTTAAATCCAAACGTGTTTGGCTCTGATACCACTTGTTGGTCCTACGCATCCAACTACGTTTAAGATTAAAGACGATTTACCACGATTAAAGCTCGGAAGTATTGATTCGTCGTGGGATGGGCGTGGGAGACTTTGATAGCTTTGGGAATTCTCTTGTAATATGACTAATCTCTTCACACACACACTATGTGTGAGGGTTTTTGGTATTTATACCACAAGTTGGTATATAATACCTTGGGCTTTTGTAAGCCCAGTTACATTTAATAGCTCACTAGCCTCTAATTAAATTAAAGCCTAGTTCGCTAAATTAATTACAAGACTAAGATAAAATAATACATTGAACACAATAAAATAATCCTAACAAGATTTAGATCAGACAATCGTTGATGGCATAAGTTTTTCCTCTTGATTGTAGTCTGTCAGATGAGGCAAACAGCTGTCGAATGTCGAACTGTTGTCAGATTGATGGTGTATAGATTTGATCTTCATGATCCTGTTAGAAGTTCTTGATTCTGAATATTCAAAATTCTGCACTGATTAGCTAGAAACACCACTTGAAATCCTTTGTCGCAGAATTGTCCTATGCTAAACAGATTGTGTTTAAGACCTTGGACGTATGAGACATCTTTGATCGTCAGATTCTGCACTAGAATATCTCCAAAGCCTAGTATTGGAGCTGAATCGTTGTTATCGAATATGACTTTTCCGCTGTAACGGTCTTGGTAGTTGCTCAACAGTTCTTGATTTCCCGTCATGTGTGTGGAGCAACCGGAATCTAAATACCACACATGATGGATCTGCATAAAAAATTTTTTTGAGAGACATAGGTACCCACTTAGTAATGGGTCCTCTCGGATTAGCAGATTTGATAGGTAAGGTTTGTTCATTTTTGGTTCCTAAACCATTTATGTTTTTAGGTACCCAAACCAACTTGGTATTAGCTGGTTTAAGTGGTACATCTTTAGGCAATTTGGCCTTTTGGGCTTGCGTTGGCCTAGATGGTTTCTTGGGAACCGATTGAGGTTGAACCTTACATGGGAGGTTAATTTCAGCGCGGACAAATGTCTTATTAGTCTTAGTGCATGAGAAAATCTTTTCTCTAGCTAGTCTCTTAAGGTGTTTGGCTGAGTGTACTTTGATCGGATACCTTAAATGAGGACAAGAATGTATCGAGCTATAAGCTTTCTTTATAGCTGGATCTTGTTTCCTACGAGACTTAAGACTTGAATTTGTCTTAGAATGATAGTTTATATTTTAGAAGTAGAGCCGATTTCAAAACTTGTGCTTTCAAAGTTAATAGACTTTAACACATAAGTGGAAGCAGCAACATTAAAGTTTGAAATGGCTGTCTTCTTGCGATTGTCCATAGTTTTTGATACAGAAGAAAATTTTGAAAATAAGACATTTCTATCATTTTTCTTCTAAAATTCTATCCTAGGCACTCTTTCCTTTGCATGCTTCACCTCGTTTCTACTCTACCTGTGGACGGAGTAGAAAAACAGTTAGAAAAAATCTTTTTCCTTTTGAAGCATTTAAGGATTCGTTTCCTCTATTTACGATTTTTAAAGAAGATTTATCTTCTTTTAAAATACTTCGAAAAACAATGGGAGGTGTTTTCTTAGATGTAATTTTGTCCTTAATTAATGATTTTTCTTTCAAAGTTAAATCGGGACAAGTTTTTAAAGTAGAGGAAATTTTGAGATTAGAAATTCTTTGTTTCTGTTTCTAAGAAAGCGTTTAAATCATCTATTTTCTTAATAATAGCTGGAATATGACAGAAAGTAGAATTTTGAAAATGATCATTGTTTTCTTCCTTATATTTAGAAAAATCTTCTAGGGGATATAATGAATTATAATCACTAGACAAGTTGAGATCCCTTGTCTTGTAACTATTATTTAAGTCGATGTAGTCAAAGGAAATGTCAGTCCTATTTGTGGCTTTTGCGTTTAGATTCTTCTAAGGTATTTTGTTAGGACATTTTAATTGTGTTCAAATGTATATGTTATCTTAGTCTTGTAGTATAAGTAGTAGTTTCGGCTTAGGAGTAATTAAGCCATAGATTAGGACTACTTAGCAAATATATCAAACTTATTTGGTATATAAGGAACCCTAATGTGATGTATTAGGGTTAAGAATTCATTTTAATAGAAAACCGACCTTTACAACGTGAAGAACGCTCTCAAGCTTCCGCGTCAAATTCAAACGTGTTCTTCGTAAGTTTTACTTTTCTATCGAATTCTTCATCGAACCTAATCGTGTTCTTCGTAAGTTTTACTTTTCTCGTTTTTGGTTTGATTCTTCATATTTCGATACGATTTGATGTTTTTAGACTTCGATTGAGTGTTATAAACATATTTGTGGTGAAATTTGATTGATCCAACGTCAAATTTCGCAGAATTTTTAAGATTCGATAAATCGTGTTCTTCGTTAAATTAATCCGATTTCTCAAAAATTCGACATATTTTGCTGTTTTCTGCTTTGATTGAGTGTTTTCTACATGTTTCGATCCATAATCCAAGCTAAATTTGATTCATTTTTGTGTTTCGGATCGAAAACTATGTGTGTTCTTCGTTAAAATTGAGTACGTTGCTGTTTTTCGAACGAAATTTTTTTTCGAACGAAAAAGTTAATCGAAATTTCTTTTGGAACGAAAAAGTTAATCGAAAATTGTTTTTCGAACGAAAAAGTTTTCGGTACACACAAAATTTTGGATACTAAAACTTTTCGACTCCAAACTTTTCAAAACTATACTTTTTGGTCAAAAAGTTTTCGATATCCACATTTTATCCTAAAAACTTTTCGATATCTACTCAATTTCTCGAAATTTTTATTAAAAGTTTCAAATCCACATAATGCGTCAACGATCAAATATCCAACCTACATTTTATCCTAACCAAAACAAATGGATACCTACTCTATGGAACACAACAAAGACCCAATTGATACTCTTCAAAGAGCACGGTATCTACGAATGAACTCATCCACTGACCATATCAAGGTTAGTCATTCTGACTCTAATTTATTTGCAAAATTAGAGAAAACAGTTATGGAGTTAGAAACAAAAAATAAGGAACTTACCACGCGTCTTAAAAATAGTGAAGCAGCGTGTCGTAATAAGTCACTCCTTTATGATGAATTAGTTGAGGAACGCGGAAAGTTGTACTCTAAATTTAAAAATTTAGAATACAATCTTGCTGAAAAAGGTCAAAAAGACCAAAGTTCCTCTAAGCCTTAGCATCTAATTGTGGAAATAATTTACATTATGATAAACCTACCTCTTGTTGGGAAATTCCGAAGGTTATTCATAAAATAACCGAATTAAACGCAACTCTGGAATTATAAAGAGTAGGTTTCCGTGCGGAAACGAAAAAGCTTTTAGATGAGATATCAAATCTCAAAAATTTCCCTTATTTACATGACATGGAATTTCGTAATCCTGTTGAAGGCTTAGGCTTTACTAATCCTTGTAACTTGAAAAAGATTAACGTAACACAATTATATGATATCAAGTACATGGGTTTAGGATTTACTTCGTTAATGGCCTTTACTAACTCTTCCAAAATAAATGCCTTAGAAGTATCCAAACGAAAGGCCGCAACTAGGACTGAAATTCCCTTTGATTATACTGATTTGAATAATAGTTACAAGACACGGCAAATAAATCTATCTAGTGACTATAATTCATTATATCCTATAGAAAATATTTCTAAAGTCAAGGAAGAAAATTTTGATCATTCTAAAAATTATACTTTCTATTATATTCCCGCTATTATTAAGAAAATAGCTGATTTGAACTCTTCCCTAGAAACAGAAAGAAAGAATTTTGAAATAGAAAATAATGCGCTTTTATTGGAAATATCAAATCTCAAAATTTCATCTCCTTTACCTGTGTTAAACGATATTTCTCAAGAAAAACCTTCTCTTAAACAGGATAAAGCAACGCAAACGGACGTTTTTGTTCCTAAAATCGAAAAGACTTTTACTAATACTTCCCCGTCAATTTTGACCGAAATTGAAATTCAAAGTAAAAGCCTAAAAATTTTCCTCTCCTATTCCTATAAAGAAAATTTTTAACGAAAAGGCTCCAAGATCTAGCAAACAAACATCATCGTGTGCTTCAAATGGTTTTAATAATTCTCCATTTAAGAAGCCTAGACCAGGTAACAATTTTCTTAATTCTTTTCATCATTCTAATGTGAATTGTGTGAATTCTCATTGTAGGATACACGACTTATATGCTAGTAATGCTTATAATTCTATATGCTCGTATTCCTACATGGAGTATCCAGTCCAAGTTCATTATAAAAAGCATCTTATGCGACTGGCTTCGGAAAAAATATTTAAATTTTCTCCGAAACACACTTTCACCCGAGCTGAAATTTCTTTTCCATGTCAAATCACTCCTACATGGGTTCATGGGTTCCTATGTCTACTATTAAGTTAGGAAATCCCACACAAATTTGGGTACCTAAACGCACATTAATGAATGATTTAGGAACGAAATTAAATTTGACTCCATCTATGCTTAACCCGTTTTCTGCTACTACGGGAGGATCCACTTTACAATGGGTACCAAAGTCCCGATAATGTTTTGCAGATTCCCTCATGTATGGTATTTGACGTAGTGGCTCCACATACATGATAAAGGGAAGAGGCGTGAGCTACTACAACTACACTTCAATGAGGTACATTCTAATTATGCGTATGTTGAACGAACTTTCAATATTTTAAATTTGCATACGCATACGAGCTACATTGAAAAATACCTATTAATTTTCAAATTGGTACATTTTAAATATGCATTTTCAAAACTTTAAGAGATTTTAAATTCTAAATGCATATTACACACGAATGATAAATACCATTTTTTTATATATATAACATTTTTAAATGAGATTAATTTGGGGGGAGCTACTCTTTTATTTTAAAGAGGAGCGACTCTTATTTATTTCAAGAGGGAGCAACAATTTTAATTTTTGAGGGGGTGTTAAAACTTTAAACGAATGCATAAGAGGAAAAGAGATTCGTAATTTGTTTTAATCTTACTACGCAACTTTTTAGGGGGAGAAACGTTAGTTCGGAAGCATTATTTGCGAGGGAGAATAAAAATATAGATATAGTTTTCAAATATTCAATTTTTGAAAATTCCACCGACAAAGTTTACCGATAAATTTTCTACACTTTCTCGAGAAATTTTCTCGCAAGACTTTCTCGACACATTTCTTTTCAACAAACTTTCTCGAGACGTAATACGAAAACTTTATCGACAATTTTTTTTCGTATTAAGGTCATTGACTTTAGTCTCAGAGGTAGCTATGGTTAATTCAAGACTAGATATTTTTTCCTTAGCGTTAGATAAGAGAATTTCTAGATGAATTGTCTTATCTAATTGCTTTAGGAAATTGTTGTCATTAAGAGCTAGTCTCCCTTCTAATTCCTTAGTTCTTTTCCGCTCATTTTTCATGTTAGAGTACTTAATCTGTAGTGATTCTAACATGTTTAATAATGTGGAGTTAGACATTGTTACCTCTTGTGATGAAGAGGATGCTTTATCGTCGTCGTCGTCAGGCCTTCTTGAAGAGTTATCATTTGAGGCGTCGTCGAGGTATGCCATTAGAGCGAGATTTTCGTCTTCAGAATATGTGGTGTCTTCCAGCCAATGCTCTTGTTCGGCCATCAGTGCTACTCCAGCCTCTTTTTGTTTAGTGAGTTGGAATTTTTTGGAGTAGTAGTTGGCGTTCTTTTTCTTGGGTAGTTTGCATTCCCTGGAGAAGTGCCCTATCTTTTCACAATTATAGCACTTTTATGGTTCTTTGGCGTTTTTAGATTCTAAGGACTCGGCCGGTCTTTCCTTGTGCTTGGAGCTTAATGTCCGAAGTCTATTGGCCGAAGAAGAGGATTTCTTTTTATAAAACTTTTTGCTCATCATTTTAGAAATGAGAGCCAACTGTTTCTTGAACTCCTTCATATCAGGTTCGGAGTCCGATTCAGATTCGTCTTCATCTTCTGAAGTACTTGGCAACTTGATGCTTTTATCTTTGCGAGATCGACTCGTTTTTCTTTCAGAAACAAGAGCTATAGAATCGTCGATCTTCTTGCCCTTAAGTTCTTTTTGTATCTCACTTATATCTTCTTCGTGTTGGGCGAGATTATCAAAGACGGCGTGGATATCTGTTAGGAATTAATTGTAGTGTCCTTAGTTAGTATTTGAGTTTTGGGTCAATATTAGTTAATTTATTGTATTTGGCGTCAAATTGTAAATATTTTATTGTTTGAGTCCCAAGCCTTAATATACCAACTCATGTGGTATATAAGGCATCCCATTAACCCTAATTAGGGTTGGTCAAGCATAATTCTTAAAAGTAAGTTCTTAATTTCGGCACACACACACAAACACACACTGAAGGTGTTTTAAGAACTTTATCATTTTTAAGCCTTTGATCCTCTCTTGAGTGCGTAATCGGACTAACAAGTGGTATCAGAGCAAGACACGGATCGATCTGTGCAAATCTATACCAATTTCGTTTGATTTCGTCAAGATCGAAAGAGTTTACTAAGCAAATTTTTTTTTTTTTTTCGATTTTTTTTCAAGTATTTTGGGTTAGATCTTGCTGTTATTGATGTTTTTAAACCTTTAAATGCTTGATTATCAGTCTTGGCTTGTTTAGGAACTCGTTTAGATTAATTTTCGTGAAGTTTGAGAAATTTCTGGGGAGAAATCGATTGAAATTGGTGTGTTTTAAAGTTGCTGGAAAAATTTCGGGCGTTTCTCTGTTTATTCGCTCGAAGTTCGTTCTTGAACCCGAAAATTAACTCATATTGCCGAATTTCAATTGAAATTCGCCGAAATTGAGAAAATTTTCGATCAGAAAATTGACCGAATTTGAGTAAGCTAAGTTTATTCGCCGAATTTGCTTTCTACTGTTTAAAATTAACGGCGAATTTGGTCGAATTTTAAAATTAAGATTGCCCGAATTTCAACTTAAAATTTTCGGCGAAGTTTTGATTTAAGTCACCCGAATTTCTTAATTCTCGGCAAACTTTTATCAGAAAGTCACCCGAATTTTGATTTTTTTTAATTCTCGACTGAATTTAGTTTACCCGAATTTTGAAAGTAATTTTCGATAAAATTTTTCCTACCTGAATTTAATCCTGAACTTCGGCGAACTTATTTTGTCACCCGAATTTTGATTTCCTTTGATTTCAAAATTCTCGACAAAGTCTTTTCATCCGAATTTCAGAATTCAAATTTCGGCAACAACTCTACAAGTGCCCGAATTTTACTCTTTCAAATTAAAATAAAAAGTCGATCACTTAAACACAATTTCTATCCAACCAAAATTTATTCAAACTTAACGTTAATCTTTGACGTTATTTCTCGAAACTGACCATTTAGGATTGCAGATCACGACCGTGAACGATCATTAAAAGGCACTCAACTACATCCATGGACATCATAGCAATCGGAAGTGATAACAGACCCCCAATTCTAACAATGAAAAGGGGGGAGTCTACATATAAAGATATGGCCAAGAATGACATCATCTTGGCCAAAACACAAAATTTGGTCACTGAGCTAGAAAATAAACTAGCTACTTCAGAAAAATCACTAGAATTAGCTGAAGCTAATCTAGTAAAATCTGAAGAAAAAGTAGTTTCCCTGACATCAAAACTGACCGTGCTTCAGCATATCCAGAATTCTCCATTAGAACACTTGCAAAAACTAGAAGCTCTGGAAAAGAAAAACGCAACAAATTATCAATGTGTGCTCAAACACTTAGGTGAAAAAGCAACTCTCAGATGTCATTTAGAAAATGCATCTGAGAAAATCTCGAAGCTTGAATCCGAGACTAATATGCTGAATGCAAATATTAGTCAATTAACCACTAGCCTGCGAATTAGTGAAGAAGAGCGTATTGGTAAAACAGATCAATACAATCTTCTAATGGAGGAACGTAAGAAGCTTTACTCCAAAATCAAAAGTCTGGAGGACCTCCTTACGAAAAGGGGACAAACCGACAAAACGATTTTCTTGAATCAGCCTAAGGACACGAGATTTTACAATCCACGTGAGGGCTTAGGTTTTAAGCCAAACCAACCAACCACTGATAAACGGCCACTTGCTCTTTACAATGCTGCATACCTAGGACTAGGAATACCTAGCTTGTTAGCCTTTCTCAGATCATCTGAAGAAGAAGATAACCTAGAACAGGAAAAGCGCAAGAACAAAAGCAAGGCCGAAATATCCTTGGATTACAGGAAATCAACGATAGTTATGGAAGTAGGGAAATTCCTCTTTCAAATGACTATCTACATATGTTTCCCCATCCTCCCTCTGAATCTGATCAGCCCATGACAGAAACATCTAGCTCAAAGAACTCAGATCTTTGCCGAATTTACATTCCTCAAAAGATCAAGAATATTCAATCCACGATAGAGCTCGAACGGAAAACATTTCAAGCTGAAAAGGAGAAACTCCTTGAGAGAATTTCCTCACTTGAAAATCAATCATATGCTGATCTCGCTAAATCTTCTAAGTCGGAGTCTGTTACTATAACACCAATAGATTCCTCATCCATGAAGAATAGGCTAACTAAGAAGATTCTCATTCAAGCAACAGCTAACATCCCTTCACCATCTATGACAGATCTGAGACGGACAGAGACTGCTGGGAAGAAAAATTCAGGAACGCAAGAGAAGGATGCCAAAATCTTTGATAAAAAGACGAAGCAAAATTTGACTAGTGTTTCTGATTTAAAATTATTTCCAAAAACATTTAGAAATCTTTCTTCATGTAGTTCGAACTATGCTTCCGCTTATTCCCGTATTCTTCCACAACAGTTCTGTTAAGATGTCAGTGATTATCTTACCTACGATAAGTGTATAGCTACGAATGCTAAATTTATACGTCGTAGAGATATGATTTCAGGAACACACACGAAAACGGTTCTACCATCCAAAACGTCCAACCTAAAAGTTGACGAAAAGGTAGCTAGAACATTCAGAAGGCCAACTCTCACTGAAACAAAAACTAAAGCTCAAGCTTTAGAGAAAAAGGCCAAAAACGTGACCAAAACAGATCCAAAAATATCTGAGCAATCGAAAACCCGAGCTGAAGCTAAGGGAAAAGATTGCAAACAAATCTGGGTAGTTAAAACAGTGCTTGCTGCATGCACAAAGCTCTGTTTTCCATTAGGGGTAACAAAAATATGGGTACCGAAAAACTCAGGAAAGATACAAGCCAACCCGGTACACAATTCACCCAATCTTGCATGCACCTCAACCTCTGCAAATGATAGAAGACCCGTAATAAACGGGATCTCTAACACTGCTTAATCTTATCTTGCAGATAAGTCATGTGTGGTACTTAGACTCGGGTTGCTCCACACACATGACCGGAAGAAAAGAACTGCTGAGCAACTACACAGAGAGATTTGGTGGAAATGTGCGATTCGGGAACAACCACTCAGCTCCCATCCTGGGTCACGGTGATATCATACATCAAAATCTCTTAATTAAGGATGTTTCATATGTTGATGGCTTAAGCCACAATCTTTTCAGTATAGGACAGTTCTGTGATCGTGGACTCACGGTCAACTTCCATACTGAAGGATGTAGTGTAAATGGTGGTAACGGTAAACCATTACTCACTGGAACTAGAAAATCCAATCTTTACACCATCAATCTTAGAACCGTTCATCAATCCCGAGCCATTTGCCTGTTGAGTAAAGCATCTCTTCAACAGAACAATTTATGGCATCAACGATTATCTCACCTAAATTTCAAGACTCTAAGTCAACTTCAAAGAGATAATCTTGTACAGGGATTGCCTGCCTTGAAATATCACAAAGAGCATCTCTGCTCAGCATGTGAGTTAGGAAAAATGCGAAAAGCATCCCACAAATCAAAACAAACTGCCTCAACCTCACGACCACTCGAGATTCTTCATATGGACCTCTGTGGACCAATGAGAATTGAGAGCATAAATGGACGACGTTACGTACTAGTAATAGTGGATGACTTTTCTAGGTTCACCTGGACCAAATTTTTAAGAACAAAGGCAGAAACTCCTGACTTCATAATTGCTTTTGTGAAAAAGACACAGAATTTGTCGGGCTTACAAATTCGTATAATTCGCTCAGATAATGGGACTGAATTTAAAAATCAGTTACTGAGCGAATTCTACCAATCCCTAGGGATCTCCCAACACTTCTCTGCTCCTAAAACTCCTCAACAAAACGGAGTCGTAGAAAGGAGGAATAGGACCCTAGTTGAAGCTGCTAGGACTATGCTTATTCACTCTAAACTTCCTCACTTTCTATGGGCTGAAGCAGTCAGTACTGCCTGCTTCACCCAAAATAGGACAATAATTCACAAACGCTTTGGAAAGACTCCATATGAAATATTGAATGGAAGAATCCCCAATATAGGATTTCTTCGCGTTTTCGGATGCATTTGCTACGTAGCAAATGACAGGGAAAACCGAGGAAAATTTGATGCTAAGGCATTAGAGGCAACTTTCATTGGGTATTCTCTAGAATCTAAAGCATATCGAGTCTACCTTAAGAAGCGGAGAACGGTCATGGAAAGCTCCAATGTGACCTTCAATGAAACACCCTTAATGGCTTCTGAACAAATCAGTCCAGAACCCGGACTTATTAGAGTGTTGACTGATGATCAACACATTCCCACACCTGTGGAAGAGACATCAGCCTCAAATTCCTCAAAAGACATGGAATTAAGTATCCTTTTTGAGAAAATTTACTCTAACCCATGTCAACAATTAGTCTCACGACAATCCATCCAAGATGGTGACACAAGCAGTCCACATATGGTAGAACCAATAGTGAACTGTGAAACTTCACAAGAACCAGAATTAGATGTCACCAATGATTTAGGAATCGAAGTGTCTGTTGAAAACGACTCTTCCGAAGAGACCTTAGAAAATGAGACAAACCCTCCCGTTGAGGTCTCCATTTCTACGGAAAATGAAATCGCGTCCACAATAAACGAGACAACCTCTCAACCACTTCCTCATGAAAGAAAGTGGACACGTGCTCATCCCGTAGAACAAATTATTGGAGACCCTCTCCAAGGAATAAGCACTAGATCCTCAACTACTCACGAAGGACTATTTACCTGCTTTTTGAGCCAAATAGAACCTAAAAGAGCCAAACAAGCATTGGAAGATCCTGATTGGATTATTGCAATGCAAGAAGAGATAAATCAGTTCGATAGATTACAGGTCTGGAGACTAATCCCGAAACCCCTTGGCAAAACCATTATTGGTACCAAATGGGTTTTCAAGAATAAGAAGGATGAAAATGGGATAGTAATAAGAAACAAAGCTCGACTCGTAGCTAAGGGGTATAATCAACAAGAAGGAATTGATTACGATGAAACCTTCGCCCCCGTAGCTCGACTCGAAGCCATTAGGTTATTCCTTGCTTATGCTGCCCATAAAAACTTCACCGTATTCCAAATGGATGTCAAGACTGCGTTTCTTAACGGAGTCTTGAAAGAAGAAGTTTATGTGGAACAGCCCGAAGGATTCGTGAGCTCAACTCACCCTGACTATGTCTACAAGCTAGATAAAGCCTTATACGGACTCAAACAAGCCCCTCGAGCTTGGTATGATGTTCTTTCTGACTTTTTGGTCAAGTCAGGCTTCGAAAAAGGAAAAATTGACACAACCCTTTTCATCCAACGCACACGTAAAGATATTCTCTTAGTCCAAATCTATGTAGATGATATTATTTTCGGATCTACTAATTTAAAGCTGTGTGACCAATTTGGAGAACTTATGAAAACTAAGTTCGAAATGAGCATGATGGGTGAACTCAACTTTTTCTTGGGTTTACAAGTCAAGCAACTTTCGGACGCAATTTTCATAAGTCAAACCAAATATATCCATGACATCTTGAAAAAGTTTGACATGGAAAATTGTACTACAAAAAGTACCCCTATGTCCCCCTCATGCCAACTTGACTCGGATCCTCTTGGGAAACCAGTCAATCCAACCCTTTATAGAGGAATTATAGGTTCATTACTTTACTTGACAGCTAGTAGACCGGATATCATGTTCTCGACATGTCTATGTGCCCGATTCCAAGCTAATCCCAAAGAATCGCACCTCATAGCCGTGAAGAGAATCATGAAATATCTCAAAGGAACACCTAATCTCGGACTTTGGTATCCCAAAGGTTCCGGGTATAATCTCGTCGGATATTCTGATGCCGACTATGCAGGGTGCAAGATGGACAGAAAAAGCACCTCGGGTGGAGCACAATTTCTGGGAGACAAACTAATTAGTTGGTCATCTAAGAAACAAAATTGTGTCTCTACCTCAACTGCTGAAGCAGAATATGTAGCTGCAGCAAGCTGTTGCTCTCAAATCTTGTGGATGCGTACGCAACTACGAGATTATGGGTTCGATCTTAATCATATACCCATATATAGTGACTCAAAGAGCGCAATTGCTATCACATGTAACCCTGTCCATCACTCTCGCACTAAACACATAGATCTTCGTTATCACTTTATAAAAGATCATGTTGAAAAGGGCACTATCGATATGTATTTTGTAAGTACAGAACTTCAACTTGCAGATTTATTTACAAAGGCTCTGGATGAAAAACGATTCCATTTCCTAGTTTCTAAGTTGGGCATGTTGAATTTTCAACACTGACCTATAGTGCCTCATGACCTTTTATTTAGTAGACAAATTAATTCTACATGCAAATTTTAAAAGGGTAGTTTTTATTTCATTTTCATTAAGGGGGAGTTTATATTTCATTTTCATTAAGGGGGAGTTCATATTTCATATTTATTAAGGGGGAGCATATTTCATTTTCATTAAGGGGGAGTTCATATTTCATATTTATTAAGGGGGAGCATATTTCATTTTTATTAAGGGGGAGCTTATTTTTATTACGGGGGAGTATATATCATTTTATTGAGGGGGAGCTCTTTGACATAATATAAAATTTCGGAAGTCCAATTTTGGACTAACAGTGAAGAAATTCGGCCAATTTCAATTTCACTCGCCGAATTTCAAATTCGGGGTCACTTTTGGTCAATACTAATTTCGATCGCCGAATTTCATATAATTTTCACTTAATCAGAACGAATTTCGGCGAAACTCAATTTTAACATGCCGAATTTCATTCACCCGAACTTTTGCACAGTAACCCTATTTATCTCACTACTCGCCCGAATTTCATTATTTACCCTAAATTTACAAGTTAACGCCCGAATTTCAGAAAATTTACTCTCGAATTTAAATTCGCGCAAACACAAAATCTTCAAATCAAATCTCTTCAACTTCGATTTTACTACAGAAGGTAATGGCGACCCCGAATCTGCAATTTATTTGCCAAAATTTCATCCAAATCCGATGGAATCGACCTATTTTAATTTTTAGGTTTCGGGCGAAATTCGGTAAAATTTAAATTTTCATCCGAATTTCTGCTTTTCAATCCAAAATTCGGCGAATTTCTACTGTTCACTCGAAATTCGGCGAATTTCTACTGTACCCCGACTCCTCACAGTCGAATTCCATCGCCCGAATTTGTCAATTTCGGCAAATTCAATTTTAAAGACAAGCACCCGAATTTGATGAATGATGATAACAAATTCGATTTAATTTTCACTTACCCGAACTTCATTACAATTCGGCGAACAAAAATTTCAAATCCTCATAACCCGAACTTCATCAAATTCGGCGAACAAAACTTTTCAAATCCAAATTCGGCCAAATCAAACTTCGAGTTTTAAACTTTTCAATGTACTCTTAGCCGAATTTGTGAACTTCGCCGCTTGTATTTCAAAAGTATAATCTTATTTACTTAAGCAAATTTCGGGCACTTTCATATAAAATTTTTCAAGTCCGAAATTTTTTCTAAGTAACATTTTTATCTACTCTGCCTAGTCTAACAATTTTCTGTGTTTTCTTCTTAGCAGATTACATAAACATGTTGAGACAAATTGACGAAGTCTTTCCTCAAAGTCAATGGGCCACTAAACTACCCAACAACCCGGCCATTGACTTTGACAACATCACGGTCCCCGCACCGATAATACTCGAAATCCTTCGTCACCATCCTCTACACACCGCCCTCACCATTACGGAATCGGCCCCAGAAGTATACGCACAACAGCTATGGGCCAACCTACAACCATCAACTTCAAAAACCCCTCCAACCTCACTTACCTCACAAATAGACCAAACACCCATAATCTTCACCCCATCCATACTACGCCGTATCTTAAACCTACCTCACAGCCTAATATATAACCCACCACCCACGGAGGAAGAATTGAAAACCGACTTCCTCCTAATGGGATATCGCCCAGACATCCATAAATCCCTACACCTACCCGATTTCTGCGCCAAGGACATTCCACAACCTTGGCGCACACTCTTTCTCATAATAAACAAATGCCTATCACCCAAGCACTCAGGCCCAGATCGCTGTAACCGCAACATTATGATCATCTTCCACGGTGTCATCTTTAATAAAAATTATGACATCGTGCAGTTGATCTGGGCCGATATCCTTGACCAACTCCGCCGAAGGGACTTATCCACCAAAAATAAAACCCGACAAGTCCTTCCCTACCTTCGGTGGTTTCCAGTGATAATAACCCACTTTCAAGACCTACACCCCGAGATAACCCGTCGACCGAGATCGGAGGGATACCAAATTCCCAAGCTAGCATCCCTCCATTCTTCCAAATCCAAATTTGATCTCGAGTCGATGCGGATCCCTGACCACCTCCTACAAATCGCTAATCCTTCCAACCCAATAGTAGCGAGGTACCTCCAATCCATCACCCTTGAAGACACTCCTATGGTTCGACAAAACCCAGTCGAACCTACCCCGGGAATTAGCCTATCCCAGCCTCAGTTAGGTCTAGGAAGCGCCGCTTCCCCTCCTCGTTCCTCACGAAAAACAAAACGAGGGGAAGACGTAAGACGCATACAGGAGCGTCGCACCAAACAAAAACATGATCGACCTCCTCAGTCCTCTAACCCACTACAAAGCCGGGCCGAACCCGTAGGAACAGGAGACGACACGATCGTCTCCCGAGTAGCAGTCGTGCCATCAGGCCCAAGCACGCAAATAACCCTTCCAACCCATTCGGTCGTCTCCCAACAGACGACCGTCTCAATAGCACCGGAGGAGCCACGACAACCATCATTGCCTTATTCGGAGGCAATAGATGTTGAATTAAGCAGTTCACTTCCTCCGACTGCGCCCTCCTTGATCACAGGTCTAGTGTCCGCACCAACTAAAATTTTTTCCATTTCTAGGACACATACACTATTTTCCGCACCTCTAAGTCTTCCAGACTTAGACAGAACGCTCTCTGACGTCACTCTGGGGTTAATCTCCGAGGGACTGAGCGGAAGCCCCGAAACGATCAACATCCCACCAGTCGTCTCGGGCCAACGGTCTGAGTTTGTCTTAGCACCGTTGCCACCGGTGTGCCTTGGTGGCCCCGGAAGACCCACTACAGTGGGCGGCACGTCAGAAATCTACTCTGACGTCGCGACAACGGCACGCCTCAGTGGCTCCGTTTTATTTCCCGATCCGTTTGTGACGGAGTCTCGGCTACGATCTTTTGGCGACGAACTAGTGGAAAAAGTCCGGGCCATGATCGAAACATCAAGACAAGACAAAGGCAAGACTCCAGTCACACACGAGACAGCTGCTGCTGTTCCTTCACTCACACAACCAGAAGAAGGACCGTGGGACGTGCCCATTGAAGAACTCTTCAACATTCTTGGCACGTATCCGGTCGGCGCCACACCTGACACCGAAGGAGAAAGAAATCCAGAGGCTGATTGACCCCACCAGCTGCCGAACACAAGCCGGGGGCCTATCTGGATCGCGGGACGACCCTGAAGACGAGGACCGTCCCGAGGGGGAGAACCGACAGCGTGGAGTCGAATCCCCTCACCAGCACAGCCAACAACCAAAACAGTCCAAGAATCCAACCCGCTGGATACCTCAAGCTCAAAAGGCAAAACAAAACAAGTCTCCAGCACCACAATAATATTCCCTACCATGGAGATCTCAACCACAACCGAACAAAATACACAAGAGATCTCCAATACACTTTCCCTTTCGACACCCACTCCAGTCACTATAAGCCTTAGCTCACCAAGAACCTTCTACCGACAAAGTCCACCTCAAGCCACATCTATTGACCTCCAAATCTCGGAAGAAATCAGCCAACTCTACAATCCACATGATGTGGTAGAAAATATATATTTGAAGAAGGATGGCTGAAGCAACCGATGGACCTCCAGCTCGAAGCCAGATTTCGAGAAAACGCCAGACTATTCCTCGAAAAGGCGTCGATAAGCCTGGTGAAAGTCCATGAAGATGAGGAGCTGGAAGATCTGCAAAGTGACCTCCCCGATCTACCGGAACTACTCAAACATCAAGTCCAAAATGAGGATGCTCCACTTCTCATGTCAAAGATCGGGCAACGGTCGATCTTCCGTGGCAAAACGTCAGAATCTTAGTTCCATACCAAGAAGAGATAAGGAAAAGAATCTGGCGTAAAGAGGATCAGCTCGTCAAATTGAACGAGCTGGAGCTACGTGGGATGACGCACCTGTCAGAGCGCAGAGCCAATCTCTACCTTCTTTCCCTAAGACGTCTTCATATGTTCTTAGGGAAAGGAAATGATCTGGCTGCTCTCAGGCGAGAGGAAAAGCAGAGGCCCCGAATACAAGCCGTAGAAAGAGTTGGAATAGATCGGCTCGGGACCTTCCTACTAAGCGTCTACCACGTAGTGAGGGAAGACGGTACAAGAGAGACCTTGACAGAGGCTGACTTCCCGTACATCAGAGCTGAAGACATCTCACAGATGATTGGAAGCTACCGATACGTGGGAACGCTGCAGGACCAGGACGTCAAATTAGGATACATGACGATCAAAAGGTTCATGCTCCGACAAATCAAGTACGGAGCGACGCACGACCTGCAGCTAGCACTGGAGTCAAATGTCAGAAAGGTCAACCTCACCAAACCATCATTCGAGCTCCCTGAACAAGTTGAATATGGTGAAGGCCACGTGTTCGAAAGTGAAGATCCAGCGGTGGTCTACATCAACTACAAGGGAGAAAAGCGAATATTGAAGACATCGGAGATACCAAAATTCTCCGACGGAACGCTCCTCATCATACGAGAGAAGTTGAGGAGCATACTGGATAAGATGGAAGGTAAGGACCGGACACAAAAGCCAAGATACTGAATATGCTGAACAACATACAAGAAAGGCTTTCGTTCCGGAGGGAAATAAGGACGTACGAGCACAAGCTTGGACTACGGAACTCCGTGTACGCCCAGCAACGACCCAAAGGCTCAAAGAAACAGACAAAGACGAAGAAAGGACACTAAGGGGGAGAATGTTAGGAATTAATTGTAGTGTCCTTAGTTAGTATTTGAGTTTTGGGTCAATATTAGTTAATTTATTGTATTTGGGGTCAAATTGTAAATATTTTATTGTTTGAGTCCCAAGCCTTAATATACCAACTCATGTGGTATATAAGGCATCCCATTAACCCTAATTAGGGTTGGTCAAGCATAATTCTTAAAAGTAAGTTCTTAATTTCGGCACACACACACAAACACACACTGAATGTGTTTTAAGAACTTTATCATTTTTAAGCCTTTGATCCTCTCTTGAGTGCGTAATCGGACAAACAATATCCATTTCGTGCAAATCCTTATTTTGACGGATTTACATGAATATTTTCTTCCACTCCGGTTGAAGAGAAGAAAGAAATCAGATGTTGACCTCCATGTTGGTCTTGAAGATATCTATCTTCATCATCTCACTAAGAAGACTTAGATAGCGTTGATAGAGTTCATAAACGGTTTTCTCTGTCTTGGCTTTGAATGAGTCGTAAGCGGTTAGAATGTTCGCTTTCTTGGCTTTGACTCCAACTTCGGTCCGTTGCATCATCTTGTGGAGTTCGTCCCCAACATAGTTTTTGCACTAGATAGACTATCTATTTACATATAGATGTCATTAGGAATTCCTTGCATTAGGAAAGTTTTGGCTCCTAAATCTGCTTTGACTGTTAATCGCTCCCCCTCGGTGTATTCACCAGGAACTTTAAGTCTTCTAGTTGCGGGAATAGAAGGATTAGTAGTGGCATCGCCTTCTTGGATTAGCCAAAATTGAGCTAGTCCTTCTTCAAGTGAACCGATCAAATTTGTGGCTTGATCTTTCGTTTCTAAGAAGTTCATGAACCGGCTTCTCCATACTGTGTATTCACCTCTTCGAAGAATTGGAGGGCGGACGTCGTTTCCGAGTGAGTAATCATCCATTTGTAGTTGATCGGTTGGATCTTCGTGAAAGTTTGGAATTGTAATGAAAAGTTCTTTACAAGTGACAAACTTCGTTAGTAATGTTTGATTCGTACTTTAAACAATTTCCTTTTCGAACCTATGTTTCGGTTGTCAAAAAGAGATTGTTATGATTTCGAAAATATTTGCTAAATAAAAATTGATACTTCAAAATTTGTTAAAGAAATTTGAATTTATAATCGAAAATTTTAAGTATCAAAGTAGATAATTCGGAGACAAATATTTTTCGTAAGTTTTGAAAATCACAAATTTTGATTTCTTTCAAAAGTGTAAAATGTGTGTGTGTTTGAGCAGTGATCGAAATGTTTTTCGAACATTAAAGTTTTCGTTTAATAAAAAATTCGAATCTATGATTGAAAAAGATTTTCGATTGTGTATGTTTTTCGTTGTATTTATCGAAAATTATTTTTCGAACGTAAGAGTTTTGCAGAGTAAATATCCTGTCGTAAAATAGTTTGTCGAATAATTGTTGATCTGAAAAACTTTTATCGAAAAATTAAGAGTGATCGAAAAAAATTTTCGTGAAGTTTGACTCAAATTGTTGACAATAAGTTTTTCGAGTGTGAATTATTAGATCAAAATAAGTTTTCGCTAAATTTTGATTCGAAAATTTAAATGATCGAAAAACTTGTTTTACTATGACAAGTTTTTCGTGTCAAAATAAGATATTTATTTAGCTAAAACAGTATCCGTCGAAGAAAAAAAAATGCTTTATTACGCTCGAAAAAGATATTTATATATGAATCGAAAAATTAATTATCGAAATAATGTTTTTCGAGTCTTATATTTGAGTAAAACACACGAGAACAGTATTTGTCATCGAAAAATTTCTCGGCTGCAAACTTATTGGAAAAATAATTTTCGAGCCTAGTTTTTCGATCGAAAAAAAAAACGATCGAAGAACAGCAAAGTTCAATGTAACAGTGAAAAATCCAGATTCAACCGAAATGTTCAAGTTACGTGCTGAAATTCTTGATAATCTCTCGTTTCTTAGTTCTTAATATGAGCAAATACAAGATTACCACGTTTTACAGCAAAATATACAAAATATTAAGAAAATCAAATCGAAATCAAAACTTACTCGCAAACGCAAATATCGATCTAAATCGAGAATCTGAATTAATATGACGTTCTAAGCGATTGAAATCAGTACGTAAATCATTCCTAACATATAATCTATCACTTAATCAGCAAGATCAGCAACAAAATTCGCAAACATAAAGCACATTGATCAAAATCTATTTCACATGAGTTTTTCGATCGAAAAATTTAGAAAAATTATTTTGATCTTATAATCGCGAATTCAATCCAAAAGCGATCACGATCCACTCCGATACCAATTGTTAGGTCCTAATTCATCAACTAATAAGTAATCTAAGCATGAATTCTCGGTATTCGAATAAGAAATCTTACGAATTACGTTCGGTCAAATATCCGCGTTGAAGATCTTGAGAGAGGTTTTGGTTGCCAAGATTCTCGATAGTCTTCTCTCTCTTTAAAATTTTAATTCGATGCTTTTTTTTATTTCCGAATAATGAACTTCTATTGATTTTAATAGTGTACATTGTATTTATACCTATTTACATGGTATATTTACTATTTAGACCTACACTATCAAAACTACTAATTACGCCCCTAATTACAAGGACAATAAAATAACAAAGCACAATTCAAAATTCTCTTCAATTGGAGCACGAAATCGGGAAAGAACAAGTTTGTGAAGCCTCCTAGTCCGTCAGAAAGTGAAGACTTCGGATCAAACTTTGACCTCGTTTCAGAGATTTCGAGAAGCAGATGGCTCTTATGACAAAGATGATGGGCAAACAAACAGAGAGTCTCATCCATCTCGAGACAACCACCTAAAGCTCATCAGCAGTCGGAGTCAAAGAGTGCCACTGAACCAAACAAGTGCTACAACTGTGGCAAGCCTGAGCATTGGGCGAAAGACTGTTTCCTTCCAAAGAAGAAGGACGAGGTATATTACACAAAGAAGGTTCAACTCTTGAGGCAAAAGAAAAGTGGTATAGGACTGACGGCAGAATAGGACCACTGGCTCGAGAACACCTTCGAAAGCAAGCCAGAGAACGTAGCCTTGATGGATTTGGCTGAAGAGTAGAGGCGGGCGAAGAGGACAAAGAGCCAGAGCTCGGTGATTGTGAAGGCGAAGCATCGACATCAGAAAGGGGGTAGAATATTTTGATGGGAGCATTGGTTTTTTGTTTACCGCTTGAGGTTTGTTGCCTGTTGTAACAAGATGATGATTTCTTGTAGAACTTCTTATCCATCATTGAGAGCATGGCCACTTGCTTCTTGAGGTCGTTGAGTTCTTCGGTTGATTCAGAATCCGAGTCAGCATTGTCTGAAGAGTCGGATACAATGACTTGCTTTCCTTTAGAAGACTTCGAGCTTTTATTGGTAGGTTTGTTGGTCACGAGAGCAACTAGTTCCACATACGCATTAGTGTTTCCTTCTTTTCTGATTTCTTTGGCGTAATCAATGTATTGCGAAAGGTTATCGTGCATGGCATGAATATCCATGGCATTCAGGTCTTTGTTTTGTTGCTTGATCAGAACAACAATCCTGCCCCACTCGGGTTGGAGTGTGGAGAGAAATTTGATGTTGTGCTCGAAGTTTGACGTTGGATGTTAATCTTACTCATCTCATTGATGATAGTCAGGAGTCGAAGGTACGTGTCTTGAAGATCTTCTCCTTCCTTAGCTCTAAAGGAATCGTAAGCAATCAGGGTGCTCGATTTCTTGGACAAGGTGCGTACGTCTGTCCCAACATCATCTTCGAGACTTCGTCCCAAATGTTTTTGGCAGTAGACGTGTTGTCCACTTGAATATATATGTCGTTGAGAAGGAACTGGAGGACATAATTTCTGGCAAGTTTGTCCGCTCTGGCTCGTGCTTTCTCTGTATCAGAGTAACGACTTGGATGCTTGAGCGTTCTTCTTTCCAAGAGAGGAGGGACTGCTTTAGGCTAAGCTTCAACGACATTCTGAAATTGAGCGGGCCCTTCGAAGATAGACGAGAGCATGTCATCGACGAGATCACCATCCTTAATTTCTATGAAGTTGATGAAGCTATTCTTCTGTATGTCATACTCGCCCCATCTTAGCATTGTGGGACGAGTGTCAGATCCAATTGCAAAGGCGTCCATGTTGTTTGGTAATGATCGTAACGTGAAAGAGAAATTTAAAATAATAGGTTAGTTTCGAACGATTATATTCCAAGTATCGAAAAGTTTGAGTAAGAGATTTTGGCCAAAAAGATTAGAGTTTTCAAAGTCTTTAAAGTGAAAAATCGTAGTAGTTTGGACTTAGAAATTTCTTGAACGATTATTAAATAATTCTCGGGCAACGAGTAATTTAAATTGGTTACTCGACAAAAATTGTGAATTTCGTGTGTTGACTTTCGGTCAACACTTGAGTCGAAATTCGTTTAACACAAGTTGCAAATTGGATGAGTATGAAATTCAGGTAGTACGTTCACTATCGTGTAAATGTGTCGGAGAATTAATAATTTTCGGATGATTTCGAGTAAGAACCAAATGTTCGAGTAACTTAAGTTTTAAATATCGGGTAAGGGTGGCCGATTATTGAAAATCGGGTTTTCCTGGCTGAAATTTGAAAGTCGGGTATTTCTGCCCGAAAGTTAAAAATCGGGTAATCCTAATCGAGTTTTTGAAAATCGGGTAATCTTAGTCGGATTTTAAAAATTCAAGTAATCCTAGTCAAATTTTGAATTTCGCCGAGAGTTTGAAAATCAGGCGAATTTCAGGTCTTAGTTGCCCGAAAATTAACTAAATTAGACTGATTTTCGACGTGTTGAATAATTTTCAGGGAGATTAGCCGAATTTCTGGACACTGCTACATTCATCTACTCGATTTTGGCTCAAATCTTACTTAAACTTGACTGAAATCGATGAAAAAGAGTAGGAAATCACTTATAAACGGTTTATCAAGCTCTTACGGGGCTAAAATAGTAAACACAGTTCAAAACACACAAATGAACAAGAAAAATCGAAAATGAAGTTTATCCAAATACTCTTTTAAATCATATTGAAATCGAACGAAACTGGATTCAAATCTTTTTTATCGATCCACGCTAGGCTCTGATACCACTTGTTGGTCCGTTTTCTACCACTTGTTGATCCACGCTAGGCTCTGTGCATGTTCCTATTATGGAAGATACAAGGTGGCTTGCTTTTGATTTCTTTTGATTAAAAACCCTATAAGGGTAAATGGGGCCTTATATAACACATGTGTTGGTTTATTAAGACCGATGAGCTAAACTATCTTATATTTACGTGGCAGCCCAAAACCTACTACAATCTATTTAAATATAAAATAGACCCCTTATAAGAATAAAATATTCCTAACACATTTTACATCCTGCAAAATTTGCATCAGTATAACCAATTAACTGAAAGCTAGAGTTTTTGGGATACCATAATCTGAGTGTTGGCATTCCTTTTAGATACTTCATGATGCTCTTCACGGCAGCATGTGTGATTCCTTTGAATTGGCTTGGAATCAAGCACATAGGCACGTCGAGAACATGATGTCGGGTCTGTTCGTCGTTAGGTAGAGGAGTATACCGATGATTCCTCGATACGTGGTTGGGTTGACTGGCTTCCTCCTAGATCTGAGTCTAGCTTGCACGTTGTGGACAATCGTGGTATTCTTCATCGTGGAGTTGTCCATGTTGTACTTCTTGAGTATGTCGTGGATGTACTTCGACTGATTTATGAAGATTCCTTCAGGCAGTTGCTTGACTTGCAATCCGAAAAAGAAAGTGAGCTCTCCCATCATGCTCATTTCGAACTTCGTCTTCACGAGGTTGCTGAATTCTTTGCACAACTTGGGATTTGTAGACCCAAAAATTATGTCATCGACATAGATCTGAATTAATAGAACTCGTGATCTATGTTTTTTTTATGAAGAGGGTTGTGTCGATCTTCCTTTTTGTGAAGCCTGACTTGACCAGAAAGTTCGAGAGCACCATGTACCATGTGCTGGGTGCTTGTTTCAGTTCGTATAGTGCCTTCTCTAGAAAGTACACAGTCAGGGTGAGCCTCGCTCACAATCCTTCGGGCTGTGCCACGTAGACTTCTTCTTTTAAGACACTTAGATATTTGGTTCCTCACTCAACACTTTCTCATTGTACTAGAGATATCAATTGAGGCTTCAGCTTCTTCTTCTGAGTTATCTATCGGGTGATTTTCTTCTTCTTCGGTATTTTCAGTATGGGTAGTAGCAGTGGTCTGAGGTTGAGTCGTTGTAGAGGCTTCATCGGCTCCATTTTATTTATTGGTGGGGTCGACGCTTCACTACTTGGGTTGTCTTGAGGAGGACTTGATTGTTGACGAGAACGAGTGTAGAGGTGTTCGAATAACAAGTCCAGCTCTTCGTCTTCATTTGTTTGTGAAGTAGATGGTCCTTCCTCGGATGTAGCAATGTGTTGATCTTCCGTTAACACTCTTATGGAAAACAACTAAAGAAGGTCAACATAGAATCGCCGCCAATGAAAGGTTTCCCGCTCAACGACTTCGAAGAGAACTATATTTTCAAGAAGCCAGGCATTGCCATCACTTAACGGAATCCAGTCATTGGAAAGACAATAGCGATGATGAAGTCTGAAGTTCATAAGTTCTGTGACAGGATGTTGAAGCTTGTAAGGAAGAACATCGAAAGGTGGTTGGCATAGATCGATGAAGAAACGATCTTCGAGGACCTTGAAGAAGAAGAGGCCCCGCTCCTACATGAGCTTCTTAATGCCATCAACGAAAGGTTGGAGCTAAGGAATGTTATCTGC
>SWDC01000141.1:400000-407500 GCA_004919715.1 Linderniella brevidens | reverse complement strand
AGCGGCTGGATGGCCGATGGCGCCCGCGAGCACCCTCGGAGAAGCTGAGGACAGGCGACTCTCAGAGCACTGCGGGGCGGGGCACACGGCGACGGCCGGAGGCCGACCTTGCCCGCGTGCGCATGGAGCCACGACGACTATAACCATAAAACCCACATTCCTTCGGGACGCGTCGTCATGGCTCCGTGGGGCTTGTCGGCGTGGCTGACGGCCGCCCGCGAGCGCACGATGCCGCGACGACGATAACCATAAAACCCACATTCCAATCGGGACGCATCGTCGGAGCTCCGGTGGCTCGCCGCCGTGTGCCGAAGGGGGGGCGTGTGCCGCGCGCCCACAGGGGGCCAGCGCCCCACACTCGGCCTGCCAAACCCCCAGCACCCCTTCGTGGACACACCCCCCCTATAAGGGGATTGTCACGAACGTGAATGACTTAGATAGAACACGGCAACGACTCGGCCCAACTCCTAGCCTCGTCGCTCAGCCCTCAACCCTTATGTGCGGAACTTGCGCCCTCGAGATCTTCTTTCAAACGGTAAAACACGGCCGAGTTACGACCCAACACTTAGTGCTCTTGTGTGTATAGGTTCGCGGCTCACACCAACGAAACGCAAAAGACAACACAAGATTTTCGGGAGAATCTCCCAACCCACTTCCTTTTAACTCAGAAACGGGGCCCCGAAGGTAAGTACATGTTTACACACTCACGTAACACTCGTACAAGTACAAAGCTCGCTCTCTCACTTTCTACTTCTCGGAAATGCACTCGACTCTAACTCGTTTATACGCTCGAATGACTTGGCTCTTTAGTGGCTTGAACTCTCTATGGTTGCATGAAGGATGGAAATGAGCCATGAGGTCCTTATATAGGCTCGGCCAAGGGAGGAGACCAAAGGTCTCTCCCAAAAGCCACCTCAAGCTTGGCCACTCCTTGGCCCTGCTTTCCCATCATTTTCCCTGCCAAAGCCTGTCCATTTTGCAGGTTGTTGGGCCCAAAAAGACCCTTGGAAGGTCGGCCAGTCATATGGCTAGCTTTTCCTGCCATCCTGCCAAAAGCTGGAGCAGGCCAATGGCTATCGGGCCATCTGGCGCGCTGACGGGTCGAGGAGAGCCCCTGGTTGCCACGCTGGCCAATCGGGGATGGCTTCGCTGTCGCTTGCCCAATGCCGCAGGTCCCTGTTGTCGCCGCGTCATCGTCCCGAGCCAGGCTAGTTCCCGCTCGATGCCGCGTCCAATCGGCGCGCACACAGGTGGCCAGTCAGCGTCCGCTCAGCGCTGGCCTGCCCCGATCCGTGCCCGCCAGGTGGAGGTGCTGGATAAGGTACCTTGCCACGTGGCCGCCTTGTGGTGGCCAGTCTGACCGTAGCCAGACCTTGGCGCCCCATGCCAATGGTGCGCCCCGAGCGTCGCCCGATGGTACCGTGCCCGGTGCTCGACAGCGCGCGCGTCCCGCAGTCCCGCGCGCCAAACTGCCGAGGTTTCCCGATGGTGACCCGACGTGTCCCCATGGTTCCTCAATGCATCCCGATGAATCCCGATGGCGACCCGCAGCATCCCGATGATGACTTGATGCATCCCTATGGTGACCCGATGAGCATCGATCGCGTCCCGATGAGTCCCGATGGATCTCGATGGTGACCCGATGAGTCCCGACGGCATCCCGAGGATGACCCGACAGTGTGCGCCCAATTTCGATGGCGCGCGCATGTTCTGCACGAACATGCCCGGGTCGTGCCACATCCATTTGCGCGATGGCAATGCCCCACGCGCCCAAGCCAAGTGCACTGGTGCAGCCTTGCGGCCAGCCCAACGCTGTCCCGAGTGCGGCCGAACTTCACGCTCGTCCAATGTCCGGCAAACCTCGTATTTTGCCGCACATGTCCCGACGATTTAGGCTCGTCGTGCCTTGCCGGAGATACTCCGGCCACCGTTGACCACGGTCAATGGTCAGCTTTCCGTCAACTTCGTGAAAATTCCTCCCCCGCCGGAGTCGTCGACGCCCTCGCCGACGAGCCTGGGGCCTGGGGCCTGGGTTCGCAGATACGCCGATCTGCTCTTGGAACTGCCATAAGTCCTCGCCTCGTTCCCCAGACATTTTAATCTCGGGTTCGCCTCGCCAACTGACTAGATATTCCATCGACGTTTGAGGTACGTTGCCGCGCCTCCGATGAGCGACCACTCGCTTGAGTTCCCGCTCGAAATGCCTCCTTTGTGCAATGGGGAGGCTCGGCTCTTGCCGCCGTTCCGGGTCGGGATCGTCGTAGAATTTCTTTAAGTAACTAACATGGAAAACGGGGTAGACACGGTACCGGGGCGGAAGCTTCAATCGATACGCGACCTGGCCTATCCGAGAGATCACCTCGAACGGACCATCAAATTTGGGCAGTAAGCTCCGCGCGTGCGATTGCAACTTCCAGCCGGCTTCTAGCTGAGGCGTTAACTTCAGCCACACCTTGTCTCCCACCGAGAATTCCACCGGCCGATGTCATCGGTCGTAGTACTTTTTCATCCATCGGCTTGCCTTGGCGAGGCTGTCGCGGGCTTCATCCCACAACAGCTGACGGTTGCGCGCAAATCTGTGTGCGGCGGGGCTCTCCCCGCTGCAGCTCCGCAACGACACGGCTTGTGGTGTCAAAGGCTGAAAGCCGTAGACCACCTCGAACGTACTTTTTTCCGTCGCCGATGACTTGTGGAGGTTGTAACAGAATTGTGCCGCATCCAAGAGGCTAGTCCAATTCCTTTGACTCGCCGAAATATAGTGCCGGAGGTACTCTTCCAAAAGCTGGTTGGTACGCTCCGTCTGTGGATGATGCGCCGAGGAGAATCGCAGCTTGGTGCCAAGCATGCGAAAGAGCACCGTCCAAAAGCGTCCGGTGAATCGCGAATCCCTATCGCTAATAATCTCCTCCGGCATTCCGAAATGTTTCACCACATTCCGAAAGAAAAGCTCCGCCGCAACGTCGGCGTTGCACTCAAGAGGGGCAGCCATGAAAATCGCCATTTTCGAAAAGCGATCCACTACCACGAAGATAGAGGTATTACCTTCACTCTTCGGCAGCCGCACGATGAAGTTAATCGAAATGGATCGTCACGGGCTGGAAGGGGTTGGCAGTGGCTGCAGCAGTCCCGCAGGCCGCGCGCGCTCGGGCTTGTCTCGCTGGCAGATGATGCAGCTCCGCACGAAGGCCTCGACGTCTCGCTCGAGCTTCGGCCAAAAGAACCTGCGGAAAATCAGCGCCATCATGCGCCCGACTCCCGGGTGTCCGGCCCATTGCGGCTCGTGGTGCTCCCTTAAGAGCTCCTTCCGCAATTTCTCGGCCAGCACGTAAAATCGTCTGCCGTGCGTGACAAGCAACCTATTCTCGAGCCAATAGCGCCGAACAAGGCCTGCTTCCACTCCCTCTTTGAGCTTTTTGTAAGCGGGAGCGTTTGTGCCCTCACGTTTGATCCGCTGCGCGAAGCCGCTCTTGACTTCGCTTCGCAAGGCTAGAACATTGAGGTGCGGCTGTCGGCTAAGAGCGTCCGCCACCTCGTTTTGCTTCCCCGGTCGGTGCACCCAGTCGAAATCGAACTCGCATAGAAACTCCTACCAACGGGCCTGTTTCGGGGTGAGTTTCTTTTGGGTCTTGAAGTAGGTATTTGCCACGTTGTCGGTGACAATCACGAACTTCGTCCCGAGAAGGTAGTGTCGCCACTCCTCGACACAACGGATAACCGCGGTCATCTCTTTCTCATGCGTGTTGTACCTCGTTTCGACTTCCTACAATTTGCGGCTTTCGTAAGCCACGGGGTGCTTGTCTTGGACTAAGACTCCGCCAATTGCCTTGCCCGATGCGTCGGTGTGGACTTCAAAGGGCTGCCCATAATCGGGCAGCTTGAGCACGGGCTCGGAAGCGAGCGCTGCCTTCAGCCGCTCGAACGCCTCCTCGCAGCCGTGGCTCCATTCCCATCGGGCATCCTTCTTGAGAAGGTCCGCCAAGGGTGTCGCCATTTTCGAGTACCCTTTTATGAACCTTCGATAATAATTTGCCACGCCCAAAAACGAGCGCAGCTCCGTCACCGTGCCGGGTCGGGGCCAGTCCACTATCACGCGGACCTTGGACTCATCCATCTTTATCTCGCCATCCTCTATTACGTGGCCAAGAAAATGAATCCGCGCTGCCCCAAACTCGCATTTCTCCTTCTTTACGAAGAGGTCGTTCCTCCGTAGGGTCTCGAACACTACCTTCAAGTGTTGCAAGTGCTCCTCCAAATTTGAAGAATGGACGACGATGTCGTCCAAATACACCACGACGAACTTGTCGAGGAACTCGTACAAGACGTCATTCATCAAATTGCAAAACGTTGTCGGAGCATTTGTTAGACCGAACGGCATCACTAGGAACTCATAGGAACCGTACCTCGTCACGCAAGTCGTTTTAGCCTCGTCACCCTCGGCTATGCGGACTTGCCAATATCCCGATCGAAGGTCTAGCTTTGAGAAGAACCGCTCCTTGGCCAGCTTGTCAAAGAGGTCCAGGGCGTTGGGGATCGGATATTTATTCTTCACGGTGACTTTGTTTAAGGCTCGGTAATCCACGCAAAATCGAAGGGACTCGTCCTTCTTGCGCTGGAATAACACATGCGAGCCAAATGGCGCCTTCGAGGGCCGCACCAGGCCAGCAACGAGCAGCTCGTCGAGTTGCGGTCTGAGCTCCTCCAGCTCGACAGGGTTCATCCTGTATGGTGCCTGTGCGGGTGGCCTCGTCCCGGGCTCCAACTCGATACGGTGGTCCGTGGGCCTCCGCGGCGGTAGTCGTCAGGGCAGCTCGTCCGGCATGATGTCGGCAAACTGCTCCAGAAGGACTCTGACCTCAGTAGGTGGGTCAGACGGGGCCGCAGTCTCTACTTTGCGGATGGCTGCCAGGTACATGGGTGCGCCGCGCCCGATGCCGCGCTTCAGCTGCATCGCAGAACACGTAGGCCCCTGTTGGCCCGTTCCGCCCTTGATTCCCAATCGTAAAACCCCTTGACGAACCCCGGCTGAAGTTCGTCCACGATTATCATACCACCAAGGAAAGGAGAGGGCATAGCCTTGGCCTCGACCAAAAACTCATTGCCCAAGATTACCTCGAAAGCTAACGGCGCCACGACGAAGTCGATCAAGCCGCTCCAGTGCCCCATCCTCACGGGCGCCACTAGACTCCCCTTCACCTGAATAGGGGCTGCGTTCGCGGGTGATACGGTGGTGTCGTTGCGGGTAAGCATCATCCCGAGCTTCTCCGCCATCGCGGTGGACATAAAGTTGTGGGTCTCGCCCGAGTCCACCACGGCCATTGCCGATTTGCCGGCAATGTCGCAAGAAACATACATGACTTTGTTCTTGCCGGGTTTCCCCTGATGAAGCGTGGCCAATATCTGGAGTTGGTTGGCCTGCGGAGTCTCCTTCGAGGCTCCCTGTACGCTTCCGTCACCCCTCAACTGGGTCGCCACCACGTTAGCGATGGACTTTTGCGAGCTTAGGTACTGCTTGTGCGGGCCGCCGCACAGATAGCACGTAACCTTGCGTCCAGCGTCACTTGCCGGTTGTTTGCCCGCGGGTTTCGACTCTTTCTTTTCGCCATGAGTCGAGCCCTACTTCTTCTTACCACCTTGGCCCTTGGACCCATTCTTCTTCTCTTGGTCCTGCGGCCTTTGCTTGCGGGGTTTGGCCTCTGTCGGTGGCTTCGGGAGATCCCGTAGCCTCTCCGCCTCTGCAATCGCCGATTGGAGATCCTTCACGTCTCGCCGCGCGAGTTCGTTCTGGATCTAAGGTGTAAGCCCAGAGAAAGTAGTATAGCTTATCCGGTTCCGAGATTTCCCGTACGAAGATAAGCAAATGTTGGAACTTCTGGACATAGTCGTTGATCGACCCCGTTTGCTTCAGCCGATGAAGCGAGTCACGGAGCATCCACGCGCTATGCTTTGGTTGGAACTGATGTTTCAGCTCAGCCGTAAGTTGCTCCCACGTCTCGAGTGGGGCCTGCTGGTTGTTGGCAGCCTCGCGCTCCCAAGTGCGCCACCAGGCCTTGGCATCGCCGGTAAGGTACCTCGATGCCACAGTAACTTTTCTGGCCTCCGTCATGTCCGCTGCCCTGAAATGGCCCTCCATATCATGCAGAAAGTTTTCCAGCATCTTCGCGTCCCGCGTTCCGTCGTAGGTGTCGGGTCCCGGCATGCCCGAGTTCACGCTCGTGCTGTGCTGCGGCTCGAGCCTTGTAAGGCTCCCACGCAACAGCCGTAGCTCGCCGTCCATCTCCGCACGCCACTTAGCAAAGGGCTCGGCCTGCTCCTCGAAACGCTTGTTGACAGCCTCAAGGTCCCGAGAATTGGTCTCCTTGTGCTCGTCAAACTTGGTGGCCAACACGCCCACCAGCGCAGCGCCCTCGTTCACGGCACGCTGCATCGCGTCTAGCTGTACTTCCAGGTCTTGCGGTACCTGGGCTTGACGTTCCTGTAGCGTGTCCTCGTTGGCCACTACCTTTCGCTCGACCTCGTTGAGCTTCCTTTGCAAGGAAGGCGTAAAGGTCGCAGCTACCTCTTCGCTGCTACTTTCGTCACCACCGCCACTAGCCATCTTGCTCTAAGTGCGTTTCTCGTAGGAAAGTTTGGTGTAGGTTTTGGCTCGTCCCTCACGGACCCTGCGCTCTGATACCAAGTATGTCACGAACGTGAATGACTTAGAATTTTTTGCGAATTAGGTCCGTTCGAACACGGCAACGACTCGGCCCAAGTCCTAGCCTCGTCGCTCCGCCCTCAACCCTTATGTGCGGAACTTGCGCCTATCGAGATTTAACCTTCTTTCAAACGGTAAAACACGGCCGAGTTACGACCCAACACTTAGTGCTCTTGTGTGTATATGTTCGCGACTCACACGAAGACAACACAAGATTTACGGGAGAATCTCCCAACCCACTTCCTTTTAACTCAGAAAAGGGGCCCCGAAGGGAAGTACAAGTTTACACACTCACGTAACACTCGTACAAGTACAAAGCTCGCTCTCTCACTTTATACTTCTCGGAAAGGCACTCGACTCTAACTCATTTAGACGCTCGAATGACTTGGCTCTTTAGTGGCTTGAACTCTCTATGGTGGCATGAAGGATGGAAATGAGCCATGAGGTCCTTATATAGGCTCGGCCAAGGGAGGAGACCAAAGGTCTCTCCCACAAGCCACCTCAAGCTTGGCCACTCCTTGGCCCTGTTTTTCCATCATTTTCCCTGCCAAAGCCTGTCCATTTTGCAGGTTGTTGGGCCCAAAAAGACCCTTGGAAGGTCGGCAAGTCATATGGCTAGCTTTTCCTGCCATCATGCCAAAAGCTGGCGCTGGCCAATGGCTATCGGGCCATCTGGCGCGCTGACGGGTCGAGGAGAGCCCCTGGTTGCCACGCTGGCCAATTGGGGATGGCTTCGCTGTCGCTTGCCCAATGCCGCGCGTCCCTGTCGTCGTCCTGTCATCGTCCCGAGCCAGGCTGGTTCCCGT
>SWDC01000141.1:387500-395000 GCA_004919715.1 Linderniella brevidens | reverse complement strand
GTTGAAGACCAACAATTGCAATGATCTATCCCCATCACGATGAAATTTCAAAGATTACCCGGGCCTGTCGGCCGAGGCTATAGACTCATTGAATACATCAGGTAGCGCGCGTGCGGCCCAGAACATCTAAGGGCATCACAGACCTGTTATTGCCTCAAACTTCCGCGGCCTAAAAGGCCGTAGTCTCTTTAAGAAGCTAGCTGCAAAGGGATACCTCCGCATAGCTAGTTAGCAGGCTGATGTCTCGTTCGTTAACAGAATTAACCAGACAAATCGCTTCACCAACTAAGAACGGCCATGCACCACCACCAATAGAATCAAGAAAGAGCTATCAGTCTATTAATCCTTACTATGTCTGGACCTGGTAAGTTTCCCCGTGTTGAGTCAAATTAAGCCGCAGGCTCCACTCCTGGTGGTGCCCTTCCGTCAATTCCTTTAAGTGGCTGGATGGCCGCTGGCGCCAGCGAGCACTATCAGAGAAGCTGGGGACAGGCGAATCTCAGAGCACTGCGGGACGGGGCACACGGGCGACGGCCGAAGGCCGACCTTGCCCGCGAGCGCACGGAGCCACGATGACGATAACCATAAAACCCACATTCCTTCGGGATGCGTATCGTGGCTCCGTGGGGCTCGCCGGCGTGGCCGACGGCCGCCCCGGAGCGCACCGTGCCCCGAGGACGGTAACCATAAAACCCACATTCCAATCGGGAGCGTCGTCGGAGCTCCAGTGGCTCGCCAGCGCTGGCCGGCGATTGGCCGCCCGTGTGCCCGAGGGGGGCGTGTGCCGCGCGCCCACAGGGGGCCAGCGCCCCACACTCGGCCTGCCCGGCCCCCAACACCCCTTCGTGGACACACCCCACCTTATAAGGGTTGTTACAAATCCGGGACTTAGAAAATTTTTTTCGAAAATTCTTAAACCCGCGCGCTTGACAACCGGCACGTGTCAAAGCCCCTCCTCGCTCGCCCGATTCGTGACTTTGCCGCGATAAGCCTCTCCCACGTCCGTCCCTGTTTTGATTATGCGGAAACGTAAAACACGGCTCGGACAATTTCGGGGACAACCGGGTTCGCCTACCCGGCTTGTCGTAATCTTTATTTCACGTAAAGTTTACAGTCGTAGGAAAACACTCAAACCCGTGGGTCCGAACAAGTCTCGGCCTTACTCGCCTAATCTACCCAAACTCACGATTATCTCCTACGTCCCCTCGGGATCTTAATCACTCGCTCACCTCGCTCGTGAAACCCACGTCGGGACCCCGTCCAAGTTCGACGCTCGAACTCGGAGTGTGTGTGGCACGATCGCTCGGGTCGTCGCGCGCCCCGATTCTCTCTTCTCTCTCGAACGTGCGCCCCGATTCTCTCTTCTCTCTCGAACATGTGTGTCGTTCGTATAAGGAATCGATCGCTCTCTCTCGTATGGTGGATATAAGATTCTGAGATTCCCTTTATGAGCTCGGCCGCCCCCTCCGTTATATAGGAGTCGGGAGAGTCTGGCTCGGAGAGATTTTCTCAACAACCTCGTTGAAATTCGAATTCGGTCATTGCGAGAATCTCTCCCCGAGATTTTCTCCCGTTTGAATTCAGCGCCCCGAATTCTCTCAACAGCCCGAGCTCGTTCAAACTATCACGCGGATTGAAGACCTTGTCTCGACCTCGTCCAACCGCCTCGTGCTGCGCTCCCCCGCGCGCGCCCTTCGCTCCGCATGGCCAAGCCACATGCTCGGCCTTGATCTTCCCGGCACTGCCGCCAGCCGCCGTCCGCCGGAGCCACCGCCGTGCTCGGCCGGACCCTCGCCAGGCCCGCATCGCCAAGTGCTGCCCGCCCATGTGTCGGGCATGTGGCAGGGCCTCGCGCCCTGCTTCGGCACGCGCGCCCATGTCCCGAAGGGCTCGGGGCGGGCCATCGTGCCACGCGCGACGCTGTCGCGTGATGCCGTGCGCGCTGAAGCCCGATGCCGCATGCCCGGTGCCGCCTCTGCTGCCCGTGCGCGCGCCCATGTGACGATGTTTAGGCCCCGTGTGTCCAAGTGTTGAACCGCTCCAACTCCTGGCCCTTGGACCAGACATCATTGCTCGGGTTTGGCTCGGCAATGAACGAGCCGATGACGTGGCAATCAAGGTTGTGACATTCTCCCCCCCTTGGAGAAAGTTGACGTCCTCGTTGACGGAGTCCCGTAACCAGCACCCTGCTTCCAGTGCCAATATTCCGCCACAACGCCTCGAATTGCGCAATGTCCGCGAACTTCTCCCACGAAGTCTCGGACGCATCCTCGCCTTCCCACTGAACAAGGAAATCGTTCATACCGCCCCATCGCCGATGTCGAGTATCCTACGAATCCGCTTGTCGAACACCTTCGCCGCGGTGCTCTGTGGTACACGCCTCATTTGCTGCGTCGAAGTATCGCCATGTATCTTCATGTCCTCCCGCAACTTCAGTCGATAGGCCACACGCCCCACTCGAGACTCGATCTCGAACGGCCCATCGTACTTTGGCATGAGCCCACGCGCTAGCTGCTCCTTCTTGCCAACAGTTGCCGGTCTACATGTGCGGCCTAAGCTTCAGAAGCACCTTCTCGCCCACCTCGAACTCGACCTCCCGCCAGTCTTTGTCCGCGTATGTCTTCATGCGCTTCTGAGCTTTGGCCATGCTATCTCTAGATGTAGTCCACAACTCCTGTCTGGACCACGCGAACCTATACGCTGCTGAGCACTCCCCCCGATCAGCACATATACGCCACCGCTGGCTGGTTCGGTTGAAAGCCATACACCATCTCGAATGGGCTGACCTTCGTTGCTGAGGCACGGTGCAGGTTGTAGCTAAACTGCGCCGCGTCGAGCAAGTCGATCCAATTCGTCTGGCTCGCCGTAATGAAATGCCTCAGGTACTCTTCAAGCGTTTGATTCGCCCGCTCCGTTTGGCCATCCGTCTACGGGTGAAATGACGTCGAGAACTTTAGCTTCGTCCCCAGAAGTCTGAATAGGAATGTCCAGAATCGTCCCGTAAACCTCGCGTCCCGATCGCTCACGATCGTCGTTGGAACACCAAAGTGTTTGACAACGTGCCTGAATAATAACTCCGCCGACTCCTTCGCTGGGCACTCTACCGGTGCCGGTGCGAAAATTGTCATCTTCAAAAACCTGTCAACCACAACAAGAATCGAAGTACACCCCCGTGCTTTAGGTAATGTAGTGATAAAGTCCATCGAGATCGATTCCCACGGTCTCGACGGTATGGGCAACGGCTCCAGCAAGCCGGCCTGCTTTCGACATTCCGCCTTGTCCTGTTGGCATGTAACGCAGGTTCGTACAGGCTGTGACGTCGTCCTTCATCCTCGGCCAATGAACTTGGAAGAAAGCAGCGCGTACATCCTGTCCATCCGGGATTCCCGCCCATAGTTTGTCGTGGTGCTCGCGTAGCAACTCTTGCCTCAGCGCGCCTTCTGGAACGTAGACGCGCCCGCCTTTGGCCACCAGGATACCTCTCCTCGAGCCAATATTGTCGCACCACTCCCTCGTTGACCTCTTCAACGAGCTTCCTTTATGCCTTGCTCGCCTCGGCCGCCTCACGCACCTTCACCACGAAGTTTAAGGTAACCGCACTCAGCGTGCTGACAAAGGCCTCAACGCCTTTGCGGCTCAGGACGTCGGCAACGTCGTTGTGCTGACCCGACTTATGGATCCACTCGAAATCGAACTCCACGAGGAATTCCTGCCATCTCGCCTGCTTCGGAGACAACTTCTTCTGGGTCTTGAAGTAAGTGTTGGCGACGTTGTCCGTGTACGAACCTCGTCCCAAGCAAGTAATGTCACCACGTCTCCAAGCAGTGGATCACCGCCGTCATCTCCTTCTCGTGTGTCGAATATCGGCCCTCCGTCTCGTTGAACTTTCGGCTCTCGTACGCCACAGGGTGGCCCTCCTGCACGAGCACGCCTCCGAGAGCTTGTCCCGATGCATTCGTATGCACCTCGAATGGCTTGGTGTAGTCCGCGAGCCGCAAAATGGGCTCCGATGCTAGCGCCTTCTTCAACTCCACGAAAGCCTCCACGGCTTTCTCCGACCAATGCCATCGAGCTCCCTTCTTCAGCATATCAGTCAAGGGATTAGCGATGTGTGAATAGCCCTTGATGAAACGCTGGTAGTAGTTCGCCATGCCGAGAAAGAACGTAATCCCGAAACGTTCTTCGGCCTCTCCCACTCGATCACCGAGTTCACCTTCGCCGGGTCCATCTGGATCTGACCCCTCGATATGATGTGGCCCAAGAAGGTGATCTTCCTCAGCCCGAAGTTGCACTTCTCCCGCTTGAGGAAGAGTCGATGCTTTCGCAAAGCCTCGAACACCACCCGCAAATGTCTCGCATGCTCCGTCATGCTTTGCGAGTAGATAACTATGTCGTCGAGGTACACGACGACAAACCTGTCCAGAAAGTCATAGAGCACATCATTCATCAGGTTACAAAACGTGGCTGGTGCGTTGGTGAGCCCGAAAGGCATCACCAGGAACTCGTACGACACGTAACGCGTCACGCAAGTCGTCTTCGGCTCGTCGCCCTCTGCGATCCGCACCTGCCAATACCACGATCTCAGGTCCACCTTCGAGAAGCACTCCGCCTGGGCTAGCTTATCGAACAAGTCTAGTGCATTCGGAATGGCGTCCGCGATCAACGTAGCCACATACGTTGGCTCGCCCCTCCTTAGCACATCGCGCAGTTGTAGTGCAGAAATGGCCTGGACTTCGCCCGTCCTAGCCTCAGCCCTCCTCGGCTCGCACTCGACTGCCCCCGCACTTCCCTGGCCAATGCGAATAAGGTTCCGCGCGTGGTCCACCGTGACCCTCGCGGCTTTCATGAAGTCTAGCCCCAGGATGAGATCGAAATCGTCCAACTCTGTCACCGTGAGATCGATCAGCTCCGACCAAGCCCTGATGCTAAGTGCCGCGCGCGCCAAGCCCTTTGTTCTGGCTGGTCGGGAGTTAACGGCCTTCATCGTTCCTCCATGGTAGCGCACCTCCAGCTTGAGGTCTCCGATCACCCGACTCGACACGAAAGTGTGAGTCGCACAAGTGTCAACAAGCCCGAATATCTCCCTGCCGTTGAGCGCACACCGAACGAACATGAGGTCCCTCGTCGCGGGTCTTCGTCTAATGGCTCCCAATATCCGAAGCGGGTTCAACCGAGAGGGCTCAGAATCGTCCGAGTCATCGTCCCCTATTACAGCCGATACCTTGGCTCGCTTCGGGCACGCCCGGGCAATGTGCCCGGCCGCGCCGCATACGTAGCACTCCACGCCCGTCTGCATTGGCCCCTTGCCTATAGAATCGGCCTTCTTGGCCTTCTTGCTGCCGTCCCTCCTCCTGGTCTTTTTCTCCTTGTTCGCCCTTTTGGATGTGTTGGCCGCAGTTCCGCCTGCCGCGGCCTGCGATTCGGTCGGCTTGTACTCCACAAGCCTCTCGGCCGCCGCATATGCCGATGTGAGGTCTTGAACCCCTTGTTGGGTAAGCTCCGCCTGAGCCCACCCCTTTAGCCCCGACATGAAGTTGAATAACCAATATGCCTCCGATATCTCCTTGATGTCCAGCATCAGTGAGGCGAATTGCTTCACGTAGTCGCTCGCCGATCCCGTCTGGTGAAATCTCCGAACCGCCTCGCGTGCCCGCCACGCCGAGTTGCCATGCATGAATTGTGTCTGTAACTCGCGCATTAGCTCCTCCCATGTAGCCAACCTCGGCCGGTTGAGTTGAGCGTCCAGCGTGAGTCTCGCCCGCCACCACAGCTTCGCGTCTCCGTCAAAGTACGACACCACCGTGCCCACCTTGTCCTCATCAGCTACTCTCGCCCCCTCGAAATAGGACTCCACGTCGAAAAAAGTTCTGTAACTCCTTTGCGTCACGAACTCCAAGAAAACCCGATGCTAACGCGTTGGTCTCCTCGGCGCCGCCGTGGTGTGGGCGCCGCCACCCGCCACCAAAACTCGAAGGGCCGCGGTCTCGACCTGGAGCTGTGCAACTCGCGCCTCGACCGCTACCCGCGCCTCCATGAGTGTCGCGACATCCGCTGCCCATTACTCGACGTTCGGCATCACGTCGAACATGTGCTGGAAGGTAGTCGCCCTAGCTTCCAAGTCCGCCAAACGTGCTCCCGTCGTTCGGCTTCCGTCGGCCATTGTGTGGAAACGATGGCTCTGATACCAACTTTGTTGCAAATCCGGGACTTAGAAATTTTTTTTCGAAAATTCTTAATCCCGCGCGCTTCACAACCGGCACGCGTCAAAGCCCCTCCTCACTCGCCCCGATTCATGACTTTGCCGCGATAAGCCTCTCCCACGTCCGTCCCTATTTTGATTATGCGGAAACGTAAAACACGGCTCGGACAATTTCGGGGACAACCGGGTTCGCCTACCCGGCTTGTCGTAATCTTTATTTCACGTAAAGTTTACAGTCGTAGGAAAACACTCAAACCCGTGGGTCCGAACAAGTCTCGGCCTCACTCGCCTAATCTACCCAAACTGACGGTTATCTCCTACGTCCCCTCGGGATCTTAATCACTCGCTCGTGAAACCCTCGTCGGGACCCCGTCCAAGTTCGACGCTCGAACTCGGAGTGTGTGAGTGGCACGATCGCTCGGGTCGCCGCGCGCCCCGATTCTCTCTTCTCTCTCGAACGTGTGTGTCGTTCGTATATGGGATCGATCGCTCTCTCTCGTATGGTGGATATGAGATTCTGAGATTCCCTTTATGAGCTCGGTCGCCCCCTCCTTTATATAGGAGTCGGGAGAATCTGGCTATGAGAGATTTTCTCAACAACCTCGTTCAAATTCGAATTCGGTCGTTGCGAGAATCTCTCCCCGAGATTTTCTCCCGTTTGAATTCGGCGCCCCGAATTCTCTCAACAGCCCGAGCTCTCGTTCAAACACTCACGCGGATCGAAGACTTGGTCTCGACCTCGTCCACCAGCTTCCTGAGAAATTCTCCAGCCAGCAGCCGCGCCCGCGCCGCGCTTCGTGCGCGTGCTGTCTCGATCCCGCGCGTGCTGTCCCGCGCGCACTGTCCCGCGCGCCCCTTCGCTCCGCATGGCCTAGCCACATGCTCGGCCTTGATCCTCCCGCCACCGCTGCCGCCACTGCCGCCAGCTGCCGTCCGCCGGAGCTACCGCCGCCGGACTGCAGCCGTGCGCCGCCTTGTGCTGCCGAGCACCGCCGTGCTCGGCCGAACCTCGCCGGACCACCGTCCGTCGCTGGTCTGGGCTCGTCGCCCAGGCCCCCATCGCCAAGTGCTGCCCGCCGAGTGTCGGACAGTGGCAGGGCCTCGCGCCCTGCCTCGGCACGCCGCGACGCGCCAAGTCCCGAAGGTCTCGGGGCGGGCCATCGTGCCGCCGCCCGGTGCCGCCTCGATGCTGCCCCGTGCGCGCCCCCATGTGACGATATTTAGGCCCCGTGTGTCCAAGTGTTGAACCGCTCCAACTCGTGCCCCTTGGACCGGACATCATTGCTCGGGTTTGGCTCGGC
>SWDC01000141.1:300000-382500 GCA_004919715.1 Linderniella brevidens | reverse complement strand
ACCATAAAACCCACATTCCTTCGGGACGCGTCGTCGTGGCTCCGTGGGGCTCGTCGGCGGTGGGCGGTGGCGGCCGCGCGCCCACAGGGGGCCAGCGCCCCACAATCAGCCTTCCAGGGCCCCAGCACCCCTTCGTGGACAGACCCCCCCCCCCATAAGGGGCTGTCACGTACGTTAAGTACTTAGAATATTTTTCGCTTCTAGGTACCCTAACGTGCCCGGCAACGACGTGGCTTGACCAAAGGTCTGCCGCTAAGCCCCACTTCTACTTGCAGATAACGCCTTCGAGAACGAACTCTCCTTTCAACCTTCAACACTCACGGCTTCAACGCCTCCTTCAAAACCCTCACGCTCACCTAACTTCGACCTCACACCAACAAGGAACGAACAAGGTAAGAACACGCGATATACGGGAGAAATTCTCCCAACCCGACTTCACTACTTAGAAAACGGGGCCCCAAAAGGGGATGTACAAGACGCTCTCGTACAAGTGTAAAATGCTCACTCTCGCTATTTTACACACAAGCATTTCGCCTAACTATCATACGCAAGCTACGGAAGTCTACAAAGCAAAGGCTCTCGGAAAAGGCTCGATGTGTGGTGACTTAAGCTCACCAAGATCGCATGAGGAAGGCAAATGAGGACTTGAGGCCTTTTATAGGCTCGGCCAAGGGGGCTCCCCAAAACGCCACCTCCAGCTCGGCCAATCCGAGGCTCTGCGCATCTGCCATTTTCCCTGCCACATCCAGTCCTTTTTTTGCAGTTTGCTAGGCTCAAAAAGACGCTTGGATGCCTTGGCCAGCAGCTAGGAAGATTCTTCTGCCATCCTGCCAAAAGCTGGCGCGAGCCAATCGCTGATGGGCCACTTGGATCGCTGACGGTGCGGGCTGTGTCCCTTGCTGCCACGCTGGTCAATCGGGATCGAGTTAGCTGTCGCGTGCCCACTGCCTCACGTCCAGGTCGTCGGGGCATCATCGTCCCGAGCCAGTGCGCTTCGCGCGCTTCGCAGCGCCCACCAGATGAAGTCTCTTGAAGGGGCGTGTTGACACGTGGCCGCCTTACGGGGGCCTGCCTGCCTTAGCGATCCATGCCGATGGGCCGCGCGCTGCTACCCGACGATGCTGCGCGTTGTCATCCCGGGTGTCGCCCGATGGTGCTATGCGATGTTGACCCGAGAGCCGCCCGATGGTGTCCTTAGATGATGTCCCAAGACCCGCCCGATGGTGCTGCGCGACGTCGACCCGAGGGTCGCTCGATGATGTCCCATAGAGGCCGCGCAGTGATGTCTCGGGACGATGTCCCGAGCTGCCGCCCCGATGCCGCCCGAGTGCGCGCGATGCCGCGCGCGCCCAAGCCAACTCCTACCATCAGCGGCCCGTGTGCCTTGCGACCAACTCACGGGCTAAGTCTCATACGGCCAGACCCTCACGTCCGGCCAACACGTAGCAGTGATGATATTTTGCCGCCTACATGCCGGCGACTTTGACTCGCCGGACCCGACCGGGTCAACGGTCAACTTCGGCCAACCACGTGACAACCCACCCCCCTTGAGCCATCGACGCCCTCGTCGATGAACCTGGTGCTTTGGTCCGCAAATACTCCTCAATCTGCATTTTGAATGCCACAAATCCTCGTCGTGTTCCCACGATATCTCGATCAAAGGTTGATCCTTCCACTTAACCAAGTACTCCATAGAAGTTTGGGGCGCCGTTCCTTGCCTCCGATGCGCGACGACTCACTCAATCTCGTACTCGAAACGCTTTCGAGAGGTCCCAGGTAAGCTCGGGTCCTGCCTTCGCTCGGGATCGGGGTCGCCCTGGAACTTTTTCAAGAAGCTTACATGGAACACCGGGTAGACTCGATACTTGGGCAGAAGCCTCGATCGATACGCCACCTTGCCAATCCGAGAAATTACCTCGAGCGGGCCGTCAAATTTCGGCATTAGGCTCCAGGCGTGCGATTGAGCTTTCCAACTAGCTTATAGCTGGGGTGTGAGTTTGAGCCACACCTTTTCGCCCACTCGAATCCTATCGGTTGATGTCCCCGGTCGTAAAAATTCTTTATGCGTCGCCCTGCCTTGTCTAAGCTATCGCGTGCCTCATCCTAAAGGAGCTGTCTGCTGCGCGCAAACCCATATGCGGCAGGGCAATCCCCGCTTGCACTCTGCAACGAGACCGCTAGGGGCGTCAAGGGCTGGAAGTCGTAGACTACCTCAAAGGGGCTCTTCTCCGTCGTCGTCGACTTATAGATATTGTAGCAGAATTGCGTCGCATTGAGGAGGCATGTCCAGTTGTACTGGCTTGACGAAATGTAGTGGCGGAGGTACTCCTCGAGCACCTGATTCGTGCGCTCCGATTGACCGTCCGCCTGAGGATTATGTGCTGAAGAGAAGCATAGCTTGGTGCCAAGCATCCTAAACAGCACGGTAAAAAAACTTCCCGTGAATCGAGAGTCACGATCGCTGATGATCTCCTCCGGCACCCCAAAATGCTTGACTACATTCCGAAAGAAGAGCTCGGCCGCAACATCCACCGGGCATTCTTGCGGGGCTGCCATAAACTCCGCCATCTTAGAGAATCGATCCACCACCACGAAGATAGAGGTGTTACCCTCTCCCTTCGGGAGCCCCACAATGAAATTCATCGTAAGTGGGCGCCACAGGCTCGTAGGGATCGGCAGCGGCTGGAGCAGCCCGGTAGGGCGCGCCCTCTCAGGTTTGTCACGCTGACAAACAAGGCACGTCCGCACAAATGCCTCGACATCGGCTTCCAACTTGGGCCAAAAGAACTTGCGCTAGATCAGGGCCATCATTTGGCCCACTCCGGGATGACCTGCCCACTGCGGCTCATGATGTTCCTGGAGTAGTTCTCGGCGCACTTTCCCGGTAGGCACGTAGAAGCGCTCGCCATGCGTGGCTAACATGCCGTCCTCAAGCCAGTATCGCTTCATCGTCTTTCTTCAGCTTCTTATACACGGGATCGTTTTCGCCTTCTCGCTTGATTCGTGCAGCGAAGCCACTCTCGATGTTGCTGATTACGGCGAGAGTGTTGAGGTGCAGCCTGTAGCTAAGTGCATCGGCGACCTCGTTCTGTCGCCCAGGTCGATGCACCAATCGAAGTCGAATTCTCCCAAGAATTCCGGCCACCGTGCTTGCTTGGGGGTGAGTTTCTTCTGCGTCTTAAAATACGTATTCGCCACGTTGTCGGTGACGATGAGAAACTTCGAACCCAGCATGTAGGCCACCATGCCTCGAGACAATGCACCACAACTGTCATCTCCCTCTCATGGGTGCTGTATCGCGTCTCGACGTCCTTCAACTTGTGGCTCTCGTAAGCCACGGGATGCTTGTCTTGGACGAGCACCCCGCTGATGGCCTTGCCAAACGCGTCAGTGTGTACCTCGAAGGGCTGCTCAAAGTTAGGCAACTTGAGCACGGGCTCGGAGGCTAGGGCAGCCTTGAGTTGTTCGAACGCCTCTTCGCAAGAGCTTCCCCAATCCCATCGCGCGTCCTTTTTCAGCAAGTCGGACATAGAAGCAACCATCTTCGAATACCCCTTAATAAAGCGTCGGTAATAGTTGGCCACTCCGAGGAAGGATCGGAGCTCGGAGATGTTGCTAGGCCGCGGCTACTCCACCACGGTGCGGACCTTGACCCCGTCCATCTTGATCACGCCATCCTCGATCACATAGCCGAGAAAGGTGATCCGTTTGCTCCCAACTCGCACTTCTCGCGTTTCACGAAAAGTTGATTCTTCCTCAAGGTTTCGAGCACAAGAGAGAGATGCCGCACATGCTCCTCTTACACGACAATATCGTCCAAGTACACGACTACGAACTTGTCCAAGAACTCGTAAAGTACGTCGTTCATGAGGTTGCAAACAACGCCGGAGCGTTTGTCAACCCAAATGGAATAACAAGGAATTCATATGACCCGTACCTCGTCACGCACGTGGTCTTGGCCTCGTCGCCCTCAGCTACGCAAACTTGCCAATATCTCGAATGGAGGTCGAGTTTCGAAAAGAATCTCGCCTGGGCCAGCTTGTCGAAGAGGTCTAGGGCATTCAGGATCAGGTTCTTATTATTGACGGTGGCCTTGTTGAGCGCCCGATAATCTATGCAAAATCGGAGCGAGTCATCCTTCTTCCGCTCGAAAAGCACCAGCGAGCCAAAAGGTGCTTTCGAAGGTCTGATCAACCCGGCATCCAGTAGCTCGCCCAACTGTTTGCGCAGCTCCGCTAGCTCCAAAGGGTTCATCCTGTAGGGCACCTGCGCCGGCGGCTTTGTCCCCGACTCCAGCTCAATCCGGTGGTCAGTCGGCCGCCTCGGGGGTTGGTGCTTTGGCAACTCGTCGTGCATTACGTCGATGAACCTGTCGAAGATCGCCTTGACATGTGCGGGAGGGTCGCTCGGCATCGGGGTCTGGATCTCGCGCACGGCTGCGAGATATGTCTGCTCGTCGCGCCCGAGGCCCCGCTTCAGCTGCATGGCCGAACAAATTGGCCCCTGCCCGCTCGACCCGCTGGCTCCATCGTCATCGTAAAGCCCCTTCACGAATCCGACTCGATCCATGCTCATGAACATGAACCCGCCGATGTAGGGCATGAGCGTCACTTGCGCGTCAACGAGGAATTCGTTGCCCAAAATCATCTCGAATGATAGTGGTGCCACAGTGAACTCCAAAAAGCCAAGCCAATGGCCTATCTTGACCGCAGCAATCGCATTGCCCGCGACTTGGATCGGTGACGAGTTCGCCATCTTGATGAGGGTGGTATTGCGCAACATCCTAAGCTCAAGCCGTTGGGCCATCTCGGTGTTGAGGAAGTTGTGCGTAGCACCCGAGTCCAACAAAGCCTTGACAGGCTTGTCACTCACAACGCACGAAACGTACATCAATTTGCTTTGTCGGGCTTACCTTCTTGAAGTGCGGCTATAACCTGAAGCTGGTTGGCCTGTGACATGTCTGTCGCAGCCCTCTCGTGCCCACCTCGTTGTCACGCAGCTGTGCCGCCACCGCGTGGACGGCTGGCTTCTGGGCGCACTCAAACCACTTGTGTGTGCCCCCGCAAATGTAGCACGAGACTTTGCGGCCTTGGCCGCCTGATTGCTTGCCGCCTCGCTTCGGATCCTTCTTTTCGTCCAGAGCCGGCTGGCCCTGCTTCTTGTTTTTCTGCCCCTCCTTAGGCCCCTTCTTCTTGTCGTGGCTCGACGGCTTTGGCTTCCGAGGCTCGTCCCCGGATTGCTCCCGTGGAATGTCCCGCAAGCGCTCGGCTTCGGCAATGGTCGTGTTAAGGTCCTTGACATTCCATCGAGCGAGCTCGGCTTGAGCCCACCCGTTGAGCCCCTCTAAGAAATTGAACAACTTGTCGTCTTCCTTCATGTTGCGCACATCGAGGAGTAAGGAGTGGAATTTCTTAACGTAATCGTAGATGGTGCCAGTTTGCTTCAACTGCCGCATCGCATGTCGAGCCAGCCACGCGGTGTTCTGAGGGCGGAATGAGCCTTAAGCTCGGCCTTCAGTTGCTCCCAGGTCTCGATGCCCGGCTGCTGGGCCTCGACGGCCTCGCACTCTCACGTTCGCCACCCTACCTTGGCGTCGTCCGTCAAAGACCTTGACGCCACCGCTAATTGGTCGGCCTCATCCACATTTGCGGCACGGAAATGACCCTCCATGTCATAGAGGAAGTTTTCAAGCTTCTTTGCGTCCCGTGCCCCATCATACGTGTTGCGATCCTACACCATGCACCCGAGACTCGGGGTGCCTCTTGCCGGGCGTTGTTGGTGCGGATGAAATGAAGCTCCGCGTCGAGCTCCACAAAATGTCGCTCGCTAGCTTCGGTGATCTCGGCGATGCGCTTTTGCTGGCCACAGCTCGCTTCGCGGGCACGACACATCATCGCACCGCGTTGCCAAATCGCCCACTATCCCGATGGCATCCGTCGATGCCTGGTGCACTTTCTCGAGCTGCACCTCAAGGTCCCTCGGGAGCTGCGCATGAAGCTCCTGGACCACATCGTTGACCGTCATTAGTTGGCGCGCAATCCTCTCTATCTTCCTACGAAGGGACGACGTAAACGTCACGAGCGTCTCGTTGTCGCTGCCACTCGCGGCTCCACCCCTTGTTATGGCTTTGAGGGGTGTTGATACTTGAAAGGTTGGTGTAGGTTGCTTTCCGTCCTCACGCGGACCCTGCGCTCTGATACCAAAATATCACGTACGTTAAGTACTTAGAATTTTTTTCGCTTCTAGGTACCCGAACGTGCTCGGAAACGCGTGCTCGGAAACGCCTTCGAGAACGAACTCTCCTTTCAACCTTCAACACTCACGGCTTCAACGCCTCGTTCAAAACCCTCACGCCCACCTAACTTCGACCTCACACCAACAAGGAACGAACAAGGTAAGAACACGCGATATACGGGTGAAATTCTCCCAACCCCACTTCACTACTTAGAAAACGGGGCCCCAAAAAGGGAAGTACAAGACACTCTCGTACAAGTGTAAAACGCTCACTCTCGCTATTTTACACACAAGCACTTGGCCTAACTTCGAAGCTACTACGCAAGCTACGGAAGTCTACAAGGCAAAGACTCTGGGCAAAGACTCAATGTGTCCTGACTTAGGCTCTCCAAGATGGCATGAGGAAGGCAAATGAGGACTTGAGGCCTTTTTATATGCTCGGCCAAGGCGGCAGTCCAAGGGATCACGACCCACGCTTCGAGGTCCGCCCCGCACGACGCACCCGCGATGGGGCGCCGCACGCGACAGAATAGGACCGATCAGTGAAGACGCACAGGAAACCCGCACCGGCTAAGGCTACTTTCATTGGGACCGATCAGTGAAGACGCTGGCAAGACGCGACGTCGTCGCACGAGCAGGGATCCGCTGCGCCCCAACCCACGATTCACAACTCACGTACCGCAGCGTAGGATGCGCACGAGCACTGCAAGACACGGTCTGCCGCGTGTGAAGCCTTACTAAGGCAACGCACGCAGAAAATACAGCCCGCCACCCCGAGTGCGCCCCGCGAAGCTGCGAGAACGCCCCCCCCCAATCCCGCCTCGTTTTGCCGTGCGCGCTAGAGCAAATCACGACTGCGCGGGGCACTACCCGCAGCCCGACCGCTGGGGTCGAGGGCGACGGCCTTGCCTTTGGCGCCCCGCAACATCTCAATCCCGCCTCTCCGAAGCTAGGGAAACGCCTCTCCGAGCATTGCGGGGCCATTCCTCCCACAATCCCGCCTCGTTTTATCGTGCGCACGGGATCAAAGCTCGACCGCGCGGGGCACTGCCCGCAGCCCGACCGCTGGGGTCGGGGGCCACGTGCCTTGCCTTTGGCACCCCGCAACATCTCGGAGAAGCTGGGGAAACGCCTCTCCGATCATCGGGGGGCCATTCCCCCCCCACCACAATCCCGCCTCATTTCGCCGTGCGGGGGCTGCCCGCAGCCCGACCTCTCGAGCGCCGCATGCATTACCTTTGGCGCCCCGCAACGTCTCGAAGAAGCTGGGGAAATGACTCTCCGATCATCGGGGGGCCATTCCCCCCCACCAAAATCCCGCCTCGTTTTGTCGGCGCACGAGAGCAAAGCTCGACCGCGCGGGGCGCTGCCCGCAGCCCCACCGCTGGGGTCGAGGGCCGCGTGCCTTGCCTTTGGTGCCCCACAACGTCTCGGAGAAGCTGGAGAAATGCCTCTCCGAGCATCGCGGGAAATTACAAAATCCTTGGCCAAGGTATTAAACTAACTCATGTTAGACATGGAGGGTAGTTTGGTAATTTGCCTCGTGTCATTTTATCATAGTATCGAGTTTAGTGAGTTTGACAAATACCATGGCTCTCACTCGATCGGGACACAGCTGAAGGGTTTGTACGTAGTACTATAATCTATAGTTAGGTTCTGGAACGAGACTAGTTCGAAATTCGTGCTCAAGTCGGGATCTGTCCGGTACTGCGAGATTGGCTAGGCACCTACCGGACTCTTGGATTCCTCCCTTGCCGATTGAGTCGAACCTAGAGAGTCGGGCTTAAAAAGGATCATCAATGTGTACCGAGAAGGAGAGATTGTGTTTTGGGCCTTAACGGCCCTCGGGTCGTTATGCCACGCCTTATCGGGCCTCGGGGTCATTAAGTGGACCGAAGTCGGACTTCATATGAAACTAACTTTAAGACTTAGACTTGGCTAAGTGCTTAGAAAGACTTGAGGGAAGAATTGGAATTCAACCATAAGCCGAGAAATTCGAAAAATGCCTTAAAGGGTATTTTCGTAATTTACAAATATGGTAATAAAAATATTTGGAATATTATTTATTAAAACTAAAATTCGAATTTATATTTTATATATATTTCGAAATTTATTTACCATATTTGAAGATATTTTAATATCTTAGTTAGCTTTCTATTTATAGTATGTTCCTTTAATAGAATTTTGAATTCAATTAGGAGAGATATTTTGGCAAGAATATCTCTCATATTTAGGAACAAATATTTCGAGATTTTAGCCTTGTTTAGGGCTGAAAATTTCGTCCTCCCCTACTATAAATAAGGGTGAGACCCTCATCAAAGACACGAGACACGGGAAGAGAATCGACGCGAAATTTCTCGACCCGAGAATCGAAACACGAACACACAAACGCAAACCACTCTCCCGAGCGACGGATCAATTCTCTCTAGCCATCTTCGGAGAATCGAAACCGTGGTACACTGCGAGGTGGGCGTGACGATCTAGACGATACCCAACACGACCGCGGCCGACGACGCAATCGACGAGGAGCTGCCACTCGTTCAAAGGTAATCTCTCACGGGTATGACCCGCCCTATTACGTGTCAACGTGATTAGAGTTTTCGATCCGAGCTGCGAAGGAACCCGGAAAAATTTTTATTCCGCACCGTATCCCGAGGCATTGCGTCTCGGGTACAAACCGGGTACCTTTCCCAACAGTGGTATCAGAGCCAGGGCTTGTGATCGGAATCATAACATGATTAAATCGAAACGAGGCTCGTGGGAGACGATCGAAAAGCCAACGCACTAGGCGCGTGGGGCTGCTCGATGCGTCGCTTGCCAAGCCACGACCACCATACTGCTCGACGGGGTCGAAGGCACCACCGCCGAGACGCTGCGACATGCAGACAGTCGCACGCGAAACCGCGCTGTGCGACGGCGTATCCGCTGCCGCGGGTTCGGGCAACGAAGACCCGAACCACCGCGCCGCTGCCTCGGGCAGCGGCACACCGCTGTCCGATGGTGGTGCCACCTCTGACGGCAGTGCCAGCGACGCGCGGACAGCCGCGTACCCGCACGAAACTCAGCCTCCGGGACACGACGGCCGCCTAGGGTTTTTCGCCCAAAAACACTAACGGGCCCTTTTATCGGGCCTGGCCCATTTAAGGCCCAAATGGTCGGTTTCGGTTAGAATTCATGAAATTGTCAACGTGCTCGTTATGATTATGATATAAGGCACACTTACGGGTTTAGGATTTCTATTTGGTTTTCCGGGTTATTTGTTAAGAGCCTCGTCCCCCCGGGTTGTATTTTTCTTTTACGGGTTGTTTGGGACTGATGATCCCCCCGTGTTGTACTTCAAAGTCTTTATTAAATTAGGCTTAGTTTAGAATACACGAAGCTGTTCGACGGTTGACGACTCCCCGGGAGAAGATGACTTGGTGGACGATCGACGACTTGGAGGCCGTTCGAATGATGAAGGGCGATTGTCGACTTCAAAGCCCATACGGAGAACCGATGATTTTTTGAAGCCACATACACATAATTCACGTAATAGGGTTAGAATATAAATAACCCGTTCGTGTTGCCTTGTAGTTTATTTTCCTAGGGTTTATTTACTACTTACGTGCGTGTCGATTTGTGAATGATATGCATGCTTTATGTGCTCTTATGTGAAAAATGTTTTTTCTCCCGTTTGATAACTACTAAGTGAGAAAAGGAATTGGGTTCCTGTCTTCTATCATGCTTGAGATGTCTAGTGTTAGGGAGTTTGTACGGTTTGTTCCGAGTAAGTTGGCGTCGTACATCAAGCCCTAACATTAGCGTTTCGGGTTCGTTTGACGACGCTCACCATAGCATATTCCGCCCCACGAAGCGTAAGGCAGCAAGGCGGAATTCAAATGTGCGGTTAGATCATAAGTTGATTAGGTTGCACTTAGACAGTTATACCCAAAATGCAGGGTTAGCCGTGAGGGTCACTGACTGAGACAAAGATAGTTGAAATACTCATAGGATGGGTTCGAGTGAAACTCGACTTCGATCGATTAGGCAGGCCAAATATTGCGTTAAAGGCTGAGGCATGTCTAATCGAGTCGGGGACCTCAACTCCACTATGAAACTACTCAACGAAGTTTCCGAAATTCTTAAATCGGGAGAATAGAATTTTCGAGAAAATTAGTGGGAGTCAAGCAAAACGAAAAGTCCGTGTTTGCGCTTGATGAATGATAAAATAAACCTAACTATGTGATCTTTATCTTCTGCAGAGTTATTTTCTAGTTACTATGACGAATCTTTTAAACATGCTGATTGAAAAGAACCGTTTGGTAGGACCAAACTATGTGAACTAGCTCCGTAACCTCAGGATAGTTCTAGGTATGGAGTTTTTGACTTATGTCCTCGATTCCCCTACACCGCAAGTCCCAGGGACTGATGCGAGTGACGACGACCGGGCTGCGTATGTCAAGTGGCAAATAGATGAGCCAAAGGTCAAGGGCTATATACTCCTATCCATGAGCAATGAGTTGCAGCGAAGCCACTCGGAAATGGAAGTGGGCGCCATTTTGCTTCATTTGAAGGAGCTCTTTGATGAACACTCCAGGAGTGCTCGCTACTCTTTGCCAGAGCAACTGTTTCATTGCAAAATGGATGAGGGCAGCGACGTTAGAGAACATGTGCTGAAAATGATCGGTTTGATCGAGAGACTCGATGCACTCGACTTCCTCATGGACAATGAGCTCCAAAACGATCTCGTGCTCCAGTTGTCATTAACTGAGTTGATGAACCAGTTGTCAACGGCCCAAACTCAGATGAAAAAGATAAAGGGAAAGGAAGTGGCTCTTGTTGCGACTTGTAAGACTCGGAAGTCGATTAGAAAGAAAAAGTCGGACAAGCCCATTAAGCCTAAGGGAGGAGTTTCAAAAGGCAAGGCCAAGAAAAACGTGTCTAAAGGCGCCAAGCCCACAGACAAATGCTTTCACTGCAATGAGCTCGGCCATTGGAAGCGCGATTGCACGAAGCTAGCCGCCTCAGGTAAAGAACTTTATGTTTTAGAAATTAATTGTTCTATGACTGTGTACTCCACTTCATGGATCCTAGACTCAGGAGCTAGCGCTCACATTTGTGTTTCAAACCAGGGTCTGGAACGAAGTAGGAGGTTGGCGGATCGAGAGGTCATGATCAACGTAGGAAGCGGACATAGTGTGCCAGCGACCCACATTGGATCAAGAACTCTTGTTTTATCTAGTAGACATAAGTTATTGCTTTCTGATTGTTTAGTATTGCCCAGAGGGCTTAAGAATATTATTTCTATTCCCGTTTTGAGCGGAAACGGATATGAGTTCCGCTTTAGTAATAATATTTGCGATATTTATTTTGGAAATAAATGCGTCGGAAGTGCAACTTTACTTAACGGATTATATTATCTAAATGTCAAAAATAAAACTGAATCTGTGAACACAATTACCAACAAACGAAAATTAGAGACCAATATGAGACAATTGTGGCATCTTCGACTTGGTCATGCAGGAGATCAAAAGATTCGTGAGTTGGAGAAAAATGGCATGATTAAGCCGTTGGGTTCGGACCCTTATCCGACTTGCGAATCGTGTATCCTTGGAAAGATGACTATGTCTCCCTTTACCGGGACTTTCCAAAAAGCCACATAACTTCTCACTTTGATTCATACAGACGTTTGTGGGCCATTCGGGGAAGCGGCTCGAGGTAATTTCTACTACTTTATTACCTTCACCGACGATCATTCAAGATTTGGGAAGGTATATCTTATGAGATACAAGTCTGAAGCCCTTGATAAGTTCAAGGAATATAAGGCTTTAGTAGAAAAACAAACTGGGAATCATATAAAGGCCATTCGATCTGATCGAGGTGGCGAGTACATGAGTCTCGAGTTTGACGAGTTCTTGAAAGAGAACGGGATCATTTCACAGATGACACCGTCGGGAATACCACAATTAAATGGTGTGTCCGAACGCAGAAATTGAACGCTGTTGGACAAGGTTCGATCAATGCTAAGTTACACAGACCTGCCACTGTCGCTGTGGGGTCATGCGTTATTAACCACAACGCACGTTTTAAACCGAATCCCTTCTAGTTCTGTCGACCAGATCCCTTATGAAATATGGACTGGTAGAAAGCCGAGCTTGAACCACATAAGAATATGGGGTTGCCCCGCTTTTGTGAAAAAGCTCAAGATAGAAAAATTGGAACCGAGAGCTGTGAAAGGACGTTTTATCGGGTATCCTGAGGATTCCATGGGATACCAATTTTACTTCCACGACGATCAGAAAATCGTTGTAGCCCTTCAGGCTCACTTTCTCGAAGAAGAGTTCGTTCGAGAAGGTGGAGTGGGTCGTGAAGTAACTCTTGGAGAAACGACAGAAACGATTTCACAAACTCCAGTGTTAGAAGACACCGTAGAGCAGTCCAAGACGCAATCAGAGTTGCGCAGGTCTGGTAGAGTATCTCGCCAGCCTGAGAGATATGGAATGGTACACGTCGAGCACGGGGATGCTGCGACGAGGGGTAACATCGGGGACGACCCCGCTACCTATAACCAGGCAATGACGGATATAGACTCCGTAAGATGGCTTGAAGCTATGCAAGTCGAAATGGATTCAATGCACGAAAATCAGGTCTGGTCACTTGTTAATCTCCCCGATGGTTTTAGACCCATTGGGTGTAAGTGGATCTTCAAGAAAAAGATTGGATCGGACGGACTGGTGGATACATACAAAGCTAGGCTTGTAGCGAAAGGTTATAGTCAAAAAGAAGGAATTGACTATGAGGAAACCTTTTCGCCCGTTGCGATGATGAAGTCCATTCGGATATTACTTGCGATAGCAGCGTATAACGATTATGAGATCTGGCAGATGGATGTGAAAACCGCGTTCTTAAATGGATACCTCAAAGAGGAAATATATATGGAACAGCCAAAGGGTTTTACATCACAAAAGGATGCTCATAAAGTATGCAAATTGAATAAGTCAATTTATGGACTTAAACAAGCCTCTAGGAGCTGGAATCTTCGGTTTGATGAAGTAGTTAAGAGCTACAGATTCATAAAGAACGAAGATGAACCATGAGTCTACAGAAAAAGCAGTGGGAGTAAGATATCGTTCCTCGTATTGTACGTCGATGACATCCTTTTGATAGGAAACGATATTGGGATGCTCTCGATGGTGAAAGCATGGCTTTCTACAGAATTCTCCATGAAAGACTTGGGAGAAGCGACCTACATCCTAGGAATTCGTGTCTATAGGGATAGAACGAATAAGATGTTAGGGCTCTCCCGAGCCCTGTACTTAAAAAAGGTCCTGAAACGATATAACATGGACAATTCTAAGAAAGGGTTCTTACCTATGGGGCATGGGATACATCTCTCCAAAGCTATGTGTCCTCAAAGTGAGGCAGATAGAAAAGAGATTAATGGAATCCCCTATGCATCCGCAGTGGGTAGCTTGATGTACGCGATGCTTTGCACGCGACCGGACATAGCACACGCTGTGAGCTAGTCAGTCGATTTCAAGCCAACCCGGGTAAAGAACACTGGACAGCAGTCAAGAATATCCTCAAGTATCTTAGAAGAACAAAGGATATGATGCTGGTCTATGGAAATGGAGAATTAGAAGTGGAAGGATATACGGATTAGGATTTCCAGTCAGACGTGGACGACCGAAAATCCACTTCAGGTTTCGTCTTTACACTCAACGGTGGAGCAGTATCTTGGAAAAGTTCCAAGCAGAGCACAACTGCTGATTCCACCTGCGAGGCTGAGTACATAGCCGCCTCAGAGGCAGCTAAAGAAGGAGTTTGGATGAGAAAGTTCTTGGAAGAACTGCAAGTGGTTCCGATTGCCGAAAAACCACTGCCACTGTGGTGCGACAATAGTGGTGCAATCGCGCAAGCGAAGGAACCAAGATCTCACAGTAAATCCAAACACATAGAAAGAAAATACCACGTGTTACGTGGATTCGTTGAGAGTGGCTACATAGCCGTCCAGAAGATTGCGACTGCGGACAACGTGGCCGACCCATTCACCAAGCCTTTATCTCAGGCAGTGCTGAACAAACATCTCGAGAAGATGGGTATTAGATACAACAACGCATGGCATTGAGTGCAAGTGGGAGATTGTTAGGGATATGCCCTCGAATGCTATACGAGGATTGGATATGTATAGGGCATTAGCTTATTTATCATTCGATTGTCAATGTAATCAAACATTGTTTTGCGTATTAATAAAGGCATTATTCGTTTATTGATTATATGAGTTCTTTACTTAGCATCGGGTAAAGCAATAAATGAATAAATCCAAATGTGTCGAGTTGAGTCACTGTTCTCGATGGGTACGAGAGAGGAAGGCACCAGTGGACTCTTAACCTCGAACATAAAATGTCCATAAGCCTTAGGTTTCAGTTGGGTGCTGGAAAACCAATCATGGCTTATTTGTCGATGACTTACCGTGTGCCGATATACCGCTTGGAAGCGGAAGTCATGACTTGTGATACGAGTCGAATCAAGGGATTGAATCGTTTCATGGATACTGACTCGCAGGTCGTACGATCAAACATGTCTTATTACTCAAGGAGTGTCAATGATCGACGACAAAACTATAGTAGTCTGCTTGAACCTTAGACCGAAAGGGGCTTTGACGGAGTTGACTTTGAAGTCTTGACTATCACTGGTTTCGCTAGATCCGATTTGCTATTGCCTGGATCAGCCGGACAGATGCGGTCTTGATGGATATTTGTGATTGTCGGGCTTAGACCGCCGAGTACGGATTCACAGTCTCGCAAGTAATCGAGACAAGTGTTCTATGAGAATGACGACGGGAAATTACAAAATCCTTGGCCAAGGTATTAAACTAACTCATGTTAGACATGGAGGGTAGTTTGGTAATTTGCCTCGTGTCATTTTATCATAGTATCGAGTTTAGTGAGTTTGACAAATACCATGGCTCTCACTCGATCGGGACACAGCTGAAGGGTTTGTACGTAGTACTATAATCTATAGTTAGGTTCTGGAACGAGACTAGTTCGAAATTCGTGCTCAAGTCGGGATCTGTCCGGTACTGCGGGATTGGCTAGGCACCTACCGGACTCTTGGATTCCTCCCTTGCCGATTGAGTCGAACCTAGAGAGTCGGGCTTAAAAAGGATCATCAATGTGTACCGAGAAGGAGAGATTGTGTTTTGGGCCTTAACGGCCCTCGGGTCGTTATGCCACGCCTTATTGGGCCTCGGGGTCATTAAGTGGACCGAAGTCGGACTTCATATGAAACTAACTTTAAGACTTAGACTTGGCTAAGTGCTTAGAAAGACTTGAGGGAAGAATTGGAATTCAACCATAAGCCGAGAAATTCGAAAAATGCCTTAAAGGGTATTTTCGTAATTTACAAATATGGTAATAAAAATATTTGGAATATTATTTATTAAAACTAAAATTCGAATTTATATTTTATATATATTTTGAAATTTATTTACCATATTTGAAGATATTTTAATATCTTAGTTAGTTTTCTATTTATAGTATGTTCCTTTAATAGAATTTTGAATTCAATTAGGAGAGATATTTTGGCAAGAATATCTCTCATATTTAGGAACAAATATTTCGAGATTTTAGCCTTGTTTAGGGCTGAAAATTTCGTCCTCCCCTACTATAAATAAGGGTGAGACCCTCATCAAAGACACGAGACACGGGAAAAGACACGGGAAGAGAATCGACGCGAAATTTCTCGACCCGAGAATCGAAACACGAACACACAAACGTAAACCACTCTCCCGAGCGACGGATCAATTCTCTCTAGCCATCTTCGGAGAATCGAAACCGTGGTACACTGCGAGGTCGGCGTGACGATCTAGACGATACCCAACACGACCGCGGCCGACGACGCAATCGACGAGGAGCTGCCACTCGCTTCAAAGGTAATCTCTCACGGGTATGACCCGCCCTATTACGTGTCAACGTGATTAATGTTTTCGATCCGAGCTGCGAAGGAACCCGGAAAAATTTTTATTCCGCACCGTACCCCGGGGCGTTGCGTCTCGGGTACAAACCGGGTACCTTTCCCAACAAAAGGTAGACATAGAAAAAAAAATCTAAAGCCGATTCGTTGAACTAGAAGATCACTCGTGCTCAAATTCGGATTGGTCTTGTGCAACGACATTATTTAGGTGAATAACGAACTCTTGGTTTCCTCCTTTCCCTGTTGAAATAAACCTAGAGAGTCGGGTTTAAATATACGCTGGCACCAGACTTGCCCTCCAATGGATCCTCGTTAAGGGATTTGGTTGTACTCATTCTAATTATAAGACTCGTAGAGCCCGATATTGTTATTTATTGTCACTACCTCCTCGTGACGGGATTGGGTAACTTGCGCGCCTGCTGCCTTCCTTGGATGCGCGCCTGCTCCCTCTCCGGAATCAAACCCTAATTATCCGTCACCCGTCACAACCATACTAGGCCACTATCCTACCATCAAAAGTTGATAGGGCAGAAATTCGATTGATGCGTCGTCGGCTCGATGGTCGTGTGATCCATCGAGTTATCATGAATCATCGCAGCGACGGGCGGAGCCCGTGTCGACCTTTTATCTAATAAATGCATTCCTTCTAGAAGTAGGGGTTTGTTGCACGTATTAGCTCTAGAATTACTACGATTATCCGAGTAGTAGGTATCATCAAACAAACTATAACTAATTTAATGAGTCATTTGCAGTTTCACAGTCTGAATTAGTTCATACTTACACATGCATGGCTTAATAGTTGAGACAAGCATATGCCGACTGGCATGATCAACCAGGTAGCACTCCTCATTGACACCGATGATGCCCGGACCAAGGAGACTCGAACGAGGGCGGCATGCGGAAGTCGGCCGCACGAAGCGCGCCGGGAGTATCAAGTTGTCGAGGCACGCCGATGGCACGTGATGTCCCTCACAACCGGAGGGATAACATTCCGCGAGCCAATAAATCCTTGTTAAGGGATTTAGATTGTACTCAGTCCACTCATAGAGCTAGCAAGCCATGACATCGCCGCACGAGCAGAGATGCTGGGACATAGAGCTCTCAAGTTCTGCATGGACATTCCCCATAATCTCGCTGTGTTTTTCCATTCATGAATGCGGGAGCAAAGTTCTACCGCATCGAGCAATGCTCGCAACCCGATCGCAGGGGCCAGGGGCCACATGTCTTGCGTTTGGCGCCCCGCGAACTTCCCAGAGATATTGGGGACGTGCAAATCCAAGCGTCACTTGATCCCACCTTGTGTAGTTGCAATGCACGAGGGAGCTTACAGCTCAACGGCGCGAGCCATTTCCGCCGCTCGACTAATCTCCGAGCTTTGTGGCCATTCTCCATAATCCCGCCTCGCATTACCATCGTGCGGGAGATAGCTCAACCGCGCGGGGCATTGCCCACAGCCCAACCACTGGGGTCGAGGGCCGCATGTGCCTTTGGCTTCCCGCAAACTCTAGGAGAGGCTGGAAAAATGCATCACCGAGTGCTGCATGGACATTCTCCATAATCCCTCCTTGTGTTGACGTGCGCGCATGAGAGAAATTCGACCACGTGGGGCACTGCCTGCAACCCGGTCTCAAGGGTCGAGGGCCGCGTGCTTTTCCTTTTACGCCTCGGGAACTTCCCGGAGATGTTGGGGACATGCAGCTCTCGGGTGCCGGAGGGCCATTCTCCACAATCCCACCGTGTTTTTCCATGGCGCGGGAGCAAACATTGACTGCGACGGGCACTACTTGCAACCCAACAACAATGGCCAGGGGCCATGCAACATCCGGTCATTGCTTGCAGCCCAACAGCCGAGCATTGCCTTGTCTTTGACACCCAACGAACTTCCCAGAGATGCTAGGGACATGCAAATCCGAGCGTCGGGGGCCCACGTCCCAATTCCGCCGCCCAATAGCATGGGTCGAGAAGCGATAACCTGGCCGTTGGCGCCCCACGAGCACCCTCGAGAAGCTGGGGACTGGCGAATCTGGAGTAGTGCAGGACGGGACACATGGGCAACGGCGGAGACCGGTTTTCCCCGTGAGCTCCAAAGCCACGACGACGATTACCATAAAACCCATAGTCCTTCGAGCGCGTCGTCTGTAGCTCTATCGGCTCGCCGGCGTTGGACGGTCGACGACCGCCTGCAAGTGATGGAGCCATGACGATGATAACCATAAACCCACATTCATTCAGGATTGGTCGTCAAAGCTCCCGCGATAGCCGGCTACCCGTTTTCTCAAGCGGGACGTATGCCCACATGGAGCCAGCATCCCACACTCGGCATATCAGGCCCCCAGCACCCCTTCGAGGACACACCTCCCCACAAGGGGTTGCGGAGCAAAAAGCCTTGTGACAATAGTGGACATAAAAAATACTATGCCACCCCTCTTTTTTTTATTTCAATTTTTATTTATTTTCTGCCAGAAAATACATATTATTGTAAATAATTGTAAAGATAATAAAAATAATAAACTTACAATAATAAAAAAATTTGAAATTTAATTTTCTAATTTTAAGAAATAGCAATGCACATACGTTCCGTTTCTCATCTTCTAGAGCAGTTATTTCGGATGCTCCGGTGAAGGGCATAAGTCTGATTAGATGTAAATTCATGTATCAAATGTCGTAGAATTGCACTACATCTATTTTATTTTGATGACATGAATTTTTAAATCCCAAGCCCTATTTCGTATTATAAAATCTTATGTTCTTTGGCTGATTTAGAAATATTGTTTGTTTCGTCTGACCCCTTTTAGCGAGGATGTCATCGAGACTTTTAATCTTTGAGTACAATAGCTTGCTTTCCTCAATTAGAGCGTTGTATCGACATAAGCCTTTATTGCGCTGGACTTGTACGGCTTCTAGGCTTCCAGTTAGGACTTCTAAGTTCTCTACCTTAGATTACGTGTCGTGACATTGTCACGTGCCATGTTTAAGTACAAATTAGCATAAGCATATTTTTCTCGTTTATCTACTAAGACACCTTGATTATTTTCTAATCTCACTTCGAGGACGTGGTGGCGAAAAATTAGTACATAAAGTAGGGTGCTGGTTATGGGACTCCGTCAACGAGAACGTCGACTTTCTCCAGAGGGAGAATGTCACCACCTTGAGCGCCACGTTACTCGATCATTGTCGAGCCTAACCCGAGAAATGATGCACGGTTCAAGCTGCACGAGTTGGAGCAGTTAAACCCTAATCATCGTCATGTGCGGTGCGCGGCCTAGGCAATATCGGGCAACATGGGTGACACGAGGCAGCATCGAGCGCACGCATTGTCGAGGCAGAGCGCGGGACTTTGGGAAAGGCAAGGCCCACGGGCGCACAACTCTTGCAACAACGTGTGCGATATTGAGCCTCAGCGTGCGCGACATCATGCGACAGCGTGCGCACGCGCTGCACGATGGCTCGCCCCAAGTGCGCGTCACTTGTGCAGCACTTGGGCGAGCGGCGTGCCGAGGCTGGATGCAAAGCCCTGCCACATGCCTGACATTAGCGGGCGGCTCTTGCTGTAGCAACCAAGGCAACATTGCCCAGGCCGTCAAGGGGCGGTGGTCCGGCGGGGTTCCAGCGATGCAGGCGGTGGCCGTGACGACGGGCGGCGGTGAACGGTTGCGACAGGCAAGGTGGCCAAGGCAAGATCGTGTGGGGAGACGCGCATGGCGGTGCGCATGCGCGCGCGGGAGGATTGCTGGAAGGAGGCTAACGATATCGTGCGAAGATGTCGGGATAGTTGAGTGAACATGGGCCAAATTAAGCCGCATGCTCCACTCCTGGTGTTGCCCTTCCGTCAATTCCTTTAAGTTTCGGCCTCGCGACCATACTCCCCCGGGAACCCAAAAACTATGATTTCTCATAAGGTACTTGCGGAGTCCTGAAAGCAACATCCGCCAACCCCTGTTCGACATCGTTTATGGTTGAGACTAGGACGGTATCTGATCGTCTTCAAGCCCCCAACTTTCGTTCTTGATTAATGAAAACATCCTTTGCAAATGCTTTCGTTGTTGTTCGTCTTTCATAAATCCAAGAATTTCACCTCTGACTATGAAATACGAATGCCCATTACTCTCCCTGTTAATCATTACTACGATCCCAAAGGCCAAGGTAATAGGACCGAAATCCTATGATGTTATCCCATGCTAATGTATTCAGAGCGTATGCTTGCTTTGAGCACTCTAATTTCTTCAAAGTAACAGCATCGGAGGCATGACCCGCCACCGACGACAAGGAGTGCATCGCCGACAGAAGAGACGGGACGGCCGGAACAGACCGAATGGCTAACCGACCGGCCTATCCCAAGGTCTAACTACGAGCCTTTTAACTGCAACAACTTAAATATACGCTATTGGAGCTGGAATTACCGCGGCTGCTGGCACCAGACTTGCCCACCAAAGGATCCTCGTTAAGGGATTAGATTGTACTCATTCCAATTACCAGAAACGAAGAACCCAGTATTGTTATTTATTGTCACAACCTCCCCGTGTCGGGATTTGGTAATTTGCGCGCCTGCTGCCTTCCATGGATGTGGTAGCTGTTTCTCAAGCTCCCTCTCCAGAATCGAACCGTAATTCTCTGTCACCCGTCACAACCATAGTGGGCCACTATCCTACCATCGAAAGTTGACAGGGCAGAAATTTTAATGATGCGTCGCCGGCTCGATGGCCGTGCGATCCGTCGAGTTATCATGAATCATCGCAGCGACGGGCAGAGCCCGTGTCGACCTTTTATCTAATAAATGAATCCTTCCAGAAGTCGGGTTTGAAAGACGCATTAGTTCTAGAATTACTACGATTATCCGAGTAGCAGGTACCATCAAACAAATTATAACTGGTTTAATGAGTCATTCGCAGTTTCACAGTCTGAATTAGTTCAAACTTACACATTCATGGCTTAATCTTTGAGACAAGCATATGACGACTAGCAGGATCAACCATGTAGCATTCCTCATCGACATCGATGACGCCCGGATCAAGGGACTCGTACGAGGCGGCATGTGGAAGTCGGCCGCATAAAGCGCGCCGGGAGCATGCAGTTGTCAAGGCACGCCGATGGCACGTGCCCCCCACGATCGGTGTGACGGCATTCCGCAAGCCTAACAACAACTCAGGTGTTGGCCGCTTCCTCAATCTGTGCTGGTCCGCACCCGAGTCGACCGGGAGGCACTACCGGCCTCCATCTGCTTCCCTCCCAATGAATTTCAAAGATTACGCGGGCCTGTCGACCGAGGCTATAGACTAGTTAAATACATCGTTGTATTCAGATCGAAAGGCCAACCGGTTGTTCAATCCCAAAGTCCAACTACGAGCTTTTTAATTACAACAACTTAAATATACAATATTGAAGCTGCAACTGCCGCGGCTGCTGGCACCTGACTTTCTCTCCAATGAATCCTTGTTAAGGGATTTAGATTGTACTCATTCCACTCATAAAGCTCGGTATTCCACTCTTTGAGGTCCGCCCCGGACGATGCACCCGCAATAAAACGCCGCACGCGACGGAACGGGGCCTATCAAGCCAACAACTACCATGTCGTTTATGCAACACAGGAAACCCAATGGCCAAGGCCAGAGTCACTCGGACCGATCAATGAAGGTGCTGGCAAGCCTGGACGTCGCCGCACGAGCATTGATTCGCCGCGACCCAACTAACGCACCGCAGTATACGCTGCACACAGGCACCACAAGACACGGCATGCCGCAAACGAAGCCTTACTAAGGCAATGCAAGCAGCAAATGCAGCCCGCCGACCCTAGCGCGCCCCGCGAAGATGCGAGAAGCATCCTCCGAATCCCGCCTTCTGTTGTTTCCATGTGCACGCGAGCTTACAGCTCAACCGTGTGGCCATTTCCACCACCAGACCACGCGGGAGATGCATATGGCGTCCTGCAAACTCTCAGAGTGTCCAGGGAAACGCTTGTCCAAGCACCGCGATGCCATTCCCTGTAATCTTGCCTTGCATTGCCATGTGCATTGGAGTAATGCTCGACCGAGCGGGGCACTACCTGCAGCCCGACCGATGGGGTCGAGGGCCGCGTGCCTTGCTTTTGGCGCCTTGAAAGGTCTCGGAGAAGCTGGGGAAATGTATCTTCAAGCATCACAGGGTCGTTAACAACAATCCTGCCTCGTCCTGTCGTGCGCGCGAGAGCAAAGCTCGACTGCATAGGGCATTGACGGAAGACCGACCTCTACAGTCGAGGGCCGTGTGCCTTGCCTTTCGCGCCACACAAACTCCCAGAGATGTTGGGATATGGAGCTCTCGGGTTCCGCAGGCCATTCCCCACAATTTTCGCTGTGTTTTGCCACTCATGAATGCGAGAGCAAACCTCTACAGCGCCAGGCATTGCTCGCAACCCGATCGCAGGGGCCAGGGGCACACATGCCTTGCCTTTGGTGCCCCGCGAACTTCCCAGAGATACTAGGGACACACAAATCCGAGTGTCATTGGATCCCACCTTATAGCTCAATGGCGCGAGCCATTGCTACCGCCCGACTAATATCCGAGCTTCGTGGGGCCATTCCCCATGATCCCGCCTCGCATTACCATCGCGCAGGAGGAAGCTCAACCGCCCGGGGCACTGCCCACAGCCCAACCACTAGGGTCGAGAACCGCATGTGCCTTTGGCGTCCCGCAAACTCTAGGAGAGGCTGGGACAATGCATCATCGAGTGCCGCATGGCCATTCTCTATAATCCTGCCTTGTGTTGCTAGGCTTCCATGAGCAAAATTCGACTACGCGTGGCACTGCTTGCAGCCCGATATCAAGGGTCGAGACCGCATGCTTTGCCTTCTACGCCTCGGGAACTTCCTGGAGATGTTGGGGACATGCAGCTCCCGGGTGCCGCAGGGCCATTCCCCACAATCCTACCGTGTTTTTCCATGGCGCAGGTGCAAACATTGACTGCGACGGGCACTACTTGCAACCCAACAACAATGGCCAGGGGCCACGCAACAGCCGGTCATTGCTTGCAGCCCAACAGCCGAGCATTGTCTTGTCTTTGACACCCAGAAAACTTCCCCAGAGATGCTAGGGACATGCATATCCGAGCGTCGGGGGACCCTTCCCCAAATCCCGCATTGATTGCCTTGTGCGCGCGAGCATGGCTTAACTGTGCAAGCCATTTCCGCTGCCCAATAACATGGGTCGAGAAGCAATAACCTAGTCGTTGGCGCCCCAGCACCCTCGAGAAGCTGGAGAATGGTGACTCCGGAGTAGTATGGGGCAGGACACATGGGCAACGGCCGGAGACCGATCTTCCCCGAGAGCTCCAAAGCCACGACGACGATTACCATAAAACCCATATTCCTTCGGGTGCGTCGTCTGTAGCTATGTCGGCTAGCCGACGTTGGCCGGTCTACGACTGCCTTCAAGTGATGGAGCTACAACGATGATAATCATAAACCCACATTCATTCAGCATGGAGCTCCCGCGACATCCGGCTGATGGCTGCCTGTGTTCTCAAGGGGAGGGTATCACCACATGGAGCCAGCGTCCCACACTCGGCACATCAGGCCCCAGCACCCCTTCGAGGACACAATTAATGATGATCTAACACAATCAATGATGATCTAATACATGCTCAAATGTTTCAAATAAATCACGAGTTTGGCGCAAATACGAAAAAAAGGAGATCCACGCATCAACTCGGAGTCCCTAAAATCGAAATGGGATTAACTCGACATCTACGAGTCGAAAATCAACGACCTTGACAAAATAATAGAAAGAATAGAATGCAACATGTACGAACTCCATAGGCGAGGGATTATCAATACACATATTTTCGTTCATGTACATTCTTTAATTTCTCAAAATGAAGCTTTATCAGTTGGGCTGCATAGCGACGCCATTGGCGATGGAATTTATGATTTTTTTTCCCTACGAAGCTTGTTGAAATTATCTTGAAGTTCATAGTCACTGATTATTTTTCTTCGTATTATTAAAAGACAAAAAAACACATAGTATCTCACAATGGAAACTTTCGGTTCAGGGCGATAATGTTCCTTATAATTATAAACAAAAATTTAAAATTGTATAGACCATGTTGCATCTGTTACTAAATGTCTTGAATGTAATTTCTCTTGTTGAAACCTAATAGTAAAAAGATTTTGATAAGGAATCACTTATAATAAATATATTGAGAACCAAGGATTCTAGTTTCCACACAAATCATATATTGCCCCTTGAACCGCAAAAACCGAAATGAGCAAAACGATATTAGCAAAAGGGACTGTCAAATACTCGGACGCATAAATAAGACATGAACTAAACTCCAGTGGTTAGGGAGAAACAAAAAACTTGACAACAAAACAATGCATCACGGTTTCATGGCTTTGTCGATCGCAGCTATGTGTTTCTTGATCTTTTGCCACTGATTAACCGGCAAATTTATACCTGCGATTTGAAATAGATCTTTAGTAAAAAAATCTATCAATCCATTTAGAAAATATGCAAAAAAATTAAGGAAATAAAAAAGCACAACACAAATCAGTCTGAACCGTAAACGTTCGATGGATTAGGCGGTTCAGTTACTGTTCTACATCCAAACAGTTCGAAAACATCTAATCATGTCGTGAAGTTAAAACACCATTTGTTTCCGTGTTATATAGATATATATAGTTATATACGCATATATTCAAAATGTTAAAGAAGTACGGGATTAATTGAAAATATTACTCTAGAACACTAACTTATATCACGGAATAATACAGAACTTACCTTTCTTAGTGGGATGATGTTTTCCTCCTTTGTAGTAAACCTCTCTGATGCAAAGATATTTCTCATTTTATAGGTGCTTATTGTCACCCTTCTATTCTTGGACAACTAAACGTAATACATAATAGCAATGAGGACAAATCAATTGAAATACTCTTTCTTAGCATCTCATTTCATGATACCGAAATATACTTCAATAGATCAAATGAATGAGAACATAAATGCTGAATTTAAGTAAATTTAACTGTATTCACTTACGTAGCATATTACGGGATCTGTTTTTTCCTCTTCATCAACTTCTATTTCCTCATTTTCATCTTCTTCTTCAATGAAATACGAGTCGACAATATCTTTCACACACTTTTTCTCCTCGGGTCCGGAGAGGTCCATTCCTAGCATCTCGGACGCAGTAGCTCTAACAATTTTCATGTTTGTCAACTCCAGATTGGAGCTCTGCAAAATACCTAGAACGGTCTCCTTGATCTTACTGCAGGTTTTCAAGTCCATTTTAAGCTGCGAAATTGAATTTCGAATTAGAACAGATACGGCGCAAGTATAAAACCTAATTTATACTAGATATTATTCGCCTCCATCCTCCCTCCAGTCACACCCTAATATCCAAAAACTTCTCGGCCACAAGGCTCTCATGCTATTGAAGCTACTACATATTATGTAATAACTTCATATTGAAGCTACAGGACTAGCTATTAATTCCGATAAGAAGTTAAGAAATAATTAAAATTAGATTAGGTATGTTATTTGTAAGCGTAGATGAATATCACTATAACTACAGTAGGTAAACAGTCGATGGCGAACCTGAAACAAACAGATGCCGAGCCTGAAACGCGCAGTGAGAAAGAAGCTCAATGTTTTGATTACGGTTTACAAATGCAGCAAGTGAAACAAATGACGACAACTTATAATCCACAATAAGGCCTTTCTAGATGGTTACGTTGAAGCTGAAACGACTTATGTAACATTAATTATAGCACCTACACGGTATTTTCTTTTTCTAAATTATTGTATATTATGATTAGAAAGTAAATCAAGGGTGGTAATTTGTAGCTACGATGCTCGATAGACACATTAACGGCTTAACGGATACGCCTTTATCGTCTTTTATCATTTCTGTTTCCCACAATAGTGTTTCTATGCATTAATTGTTAAATACCCTATCAGCATTTAACGCAGTCAATATTGAGCCCAACAATGGAAGATTTCAACAATTCGTGGGAAAATAGCACTAATTAACGCTGATGAGATCGGGTAAAAAATATCACCTCTTCTATCTTCACCAATAATATTATCTCTGTTTAATTTAAAAGTAAACAATACTTCACATTATAAACTACTTTTTTAGAATTCGTATCATATCTCTTCTATTCTTTATTACCTACATGTTAGTGTTGAGTTGATACAGAGTCCGACACGTATGCATTGTATGCGTAGTTTGTATTTACTTTGTCGATTCATATTATTTTTTCTTTATCGATTCATATTATTTTTTCTTCTATTAGCTGCCTGCTTTACATATTCAATGCTTCCAGGTAATCTAATTGCCATTGTTTTCAAATAAAAAACGTCATTTATAGCATGCTGTTCAGAAATGGCGTTATTATATGATGTTTTATTTCGACATTCGGCTATAATGAAGAGCGTGACTTGTAGTTTCGATGATAAATAAATAAATGAAGTTACAGAGTCAAACAAACACTGGGAAGTGGTTCGATCTGTGGGTATCGTCATAAATGATTTACGATAATGCATGATTGCCTCATTTGCAAATTATAATCTCAATATTTAGTAGTTAATCGTGAACTAGAGAAAACAAAAAATTAAATTAATTAACAAAACGCGGTACAACTCAACTAGATATTTTTCTCACTAAATTACCGCGAATATAAAAGATGAAACTTCCACGATTAAATTATAAATATAAGAAAATGGTTCATTATAGTAATAATAATTCTTTTCCCAGATTTTATCACATGCACACACATATAATATAATATATATCGGGGAGAATTACACATAAATCTCTTTCAGTCTAAAATATTGCACGTAACTCCCCTTATTAGAAAGAGTATAATATCATGTAACTGACATGTGGTTTAAGAAATAAGCATAAACGCCTCTGTAGTTCGGAAACCGCGTAAACTACCCGCGTGGTTTATTTAATCATACACTACTTCTCATTTTCACCATTTGATTGGGGGTACAATACTAAGTTTTAGACAACACCGTTGGTACGGTGCTATGTTCAGACAACTTTCGGGTTACGATGATAAGTTTTAGATAGCACAAATGAGTTTCGCGCAGTAAAAAAAAACCCTATCATAAAATATTTTTAAGATTAAATTGCATTTTACTCACTGTGATTTGCTGGTTTATTTATGCGGTCCTTATCATTTTCACCCCTGATTAGTGGGTATGATGATATGCTTCAGACATCATCGGAGTACGGTTCTAAGTTTTAGACAGTAAAATTGAGTACCACACAATAAAAACGACATTTGATAGATGCGTGCATTTCGATATAACCACATAGAATGTATCATAATTTACTCTATTTCTAAGGATCGACTAAAAATATTTCGTACACCAGTGCGTTAGGTTGGAGGAATGGATTTAAGTGGTATTACTTTAAGTTGAATTTATTTAATGGGGCTAAAAATCATAAAATACACCCGTGGTTTTGAAATTCATCACCAAAAACCCTATGGTTTTAAAATGACATAAAAATCCCTCGTGGTTTAGTTAATTTTTCACACTCTCCCCATTTTCAAACTGCATAAACTGCGCGTTCGAAGTACTCGAGGACATATTATGCTGATCGGGGGCTACGGTGATGTGTTTTCTAAATCATACGGGATTGTCACGACGTATATAAAGTACAAGGTAGTAACGTGATTTTCAGTTTAACCACATGTGGCTATAGAGGAGTTCATCCATATAATGAGGATATGAGTTCTTTAGGGTGTTTGGTTGATGGGATTAATTAATGATGTCATATATGTGTGGTAGATGGTATTAGATTTAAATAAATACAATTACATTTTTATCCCTTTTTAATTAAAAAAAGTGTAAACTCCTCTATACCCCTTGTGGTTAAACTGAAAATCACGTTACCACCTTGTGGTTTGTAAACGTCGTGACACTCCTTTATGATTTAGATAACATATCATCATACCTCTTATGGTTTGGAAAATATATCATCATACCACTTATGTTTAGAAAAAATATCACCGTACCCCCGAAAATGGGGAGAATATGGAAAGTTAATTAAACCACGAGGAATTTTTATATTATTTTAAAACTATAGGTTTTTTGTTGTGAGTTTCAAAACCACGAGGGTATTTTATGAATTTTAACCTTAAAAAAATATGGTATAGAGAGAGAGACAAAGAGAGGAGAGAGAGCGAGGGAGAGAGAGAGTGGAGAGAGATGAGAGAGAAGAGAGAGAGAGAAAAGGAGAGAGAGACATATTTTTTAAAAGAGAAAAGTTGATAGAGAAAAATAAATAAAAAAATATAAATACAAGGATTAATTTGTTTAAATGGGGTGAGATAAGATAAAAGGGGTGTGAGCTCCTTTAGTTAATACGCTGTAGGGGATTAGGGGGTGTTAACTAAACTACACTTTAAATAGACCCTCCAACGAAACACCACTTTATTAAATTCTAACATTGCTAATCCCCACTAATACCCCTAACCAAACACACATCAGATTTTCTAAAAACTACATTTTACCCCTGAATTTGCTTTTTTAAATGTTAAAATCACACTTTTTCTGGGCCTTTTACATTTGTCGAAATAAAAAACGTTATTAAAAAACTATACAAATCTGAAAAAAATCGAAATTGTCGTCTTCCCCTAGGTCAGTGTTGCTAGAACCGGTGTCATCGTCATCCTCTATGTGAATTCACTCCTTTTTTGCTCAAGTTTTTATTTACATTTTGTCATGTTACGGTTTGCTGTCAGTGATGCACTCGAAACAACAAGCGGTATCGGAGTTGAGAAGGGTAGGCCTTTAGCTGTTGAGATAAGCCGGTGAGCAGAAAACGCTAGTATGGAGTCATATCATGCCGAAATAAAAAAAATGGTTATGCCTTGTACTGAGGAAATTATGGGCTGGGACTGAGCTGTTAACATTGAAAAGTATGTATTTAGTAGTAAATGAGGTTACTATGTCGAAATTCTTAATTTGTTATATTGGTTGTTATCCTATATCGATCCATTTTATATTGTGTATGTTAGCGATATTCCATCGGAATGCAATATGAGGATTAGATCGATGAGGCATGTAATTAGTAGTCGTATTATTCGAACAATTATGTTTCTATGTATGGAAACTATTCTGTGTGTGAAAGGTACTTCCATTTATTGTTGGTCCACTTCGAGTTTTAGTTGGTATCAAGTAAAAAATCAATAAATAAATTTCATATCTGCCAAGTTAAGTTATTGATTCTCATAGAATGAGAGAGGGCGGCACCAATGGACTTAAAACTTCCAACATAAAAGACGTCCATGAGTCTAAGCTCTAGTTGTAAGACAACTCGAGTACAACTTATCTTTCGATAGGCTTATAACGATTATGTCAATCCTTCGCTTGAGTGTGGGAGTTCGTGATATCTTTGCAGATCGAATCAGAGGATTGATTGTATACGTACAAATCGCACTATCACATGGCTGGCTACTCGATGAGTGTAACAGTAGTATGCATGAACCTTTTTCACCAAAAGCATCGTTGACGGATTCGACTAAGGGGTCTTGATTGTTGGTAGTTTCGCTAGTTCCAAAAATGCTTTTGTACGAGTCAGCGACGAAATGCAGTCTTGATGACATAGGGCGATTGACGTACATTGATGATGATAGGGATTCACAATCTTGTAAGTAATTAAGGCAAATGCATGTAAGAACTCGGGGAAGTGAAATTACGAAATTTCAGGCCAGAGGATATAAACTAACTCACGTGAGACATGGAGAATAGTTTGGCAATTTTGCTAGTCAAGATTATTATAGAGTCGAGTTCAACGGGTTTTAACATTGACGATGACCCTCACTCGACTGGAAGACATGTGAAGGGTAGACATAGAAAACAAAATCTATAGCCGATTCGTTGAACTAGAAGATCACTCGTGCTCAAATTCGGATTGGTCTTGTCCAACGACATTATTTAGGTGAATAACGAACTCTTGGTTTCCTCTTTTCCCTGTTGAAATAAACCTAGAGAGTCGGGTTTAAATATACGCTGGCACCAGACTTGCCCTCCAATGGATCCTCGTTAAGGGATTTGGATTGTACTCATTCTAATTACAAGACTCGTAGAGCCCGATATTGTTATTTATTGTCCTACCTCCTCGTGACGGGATTGGGTAACTTGCGCGCCTGCTGCCTTCCTTGGATGCGCGCCTGCTCCCTCTCCGGACTTAAACCCTAATTATCCGTCACCCGTCACAACCATACTAGGCTACTATCCTACCATCAAAAGTTGATAGGGTAGAAATTCGATTGATGCGTCGTCGGCTCGATGGTCGTGTGATCCATCGAGTTATCATGAATCATCGCAGCGACGGGCGAGCCCGTGTCGACCTTTTATCTAATAAATGCATTCCTTCCAGAAGTCGGGGTTTGTTGCACGTATTAGCTCTAGAATTACTACGATTATCCGAGTAGCAGGTATCATCAAACAAACTATAACTAATTTAATGAGTCATTTGCAGTTTCACAGTCTGAATTAGTTCATACTTACATATGCATGGCTTAATAGTTGAGACAAGCATATGCCGATTGGCAGGATCAACCAGGTAGCACTCCTCATTGACACCGATGATGCCCGGACCGAGGGGACTCGTATGAGGCGGCATGCGGAAGTCGGCCGCACGAAGCGCGCCGGGAGCATCAAGTTGTCGAGGCACGTAGATGGCACGTGATGTCCCTCACAACCGGGGGGATAACATTCCGCGAGCCAATAAATCCTTGTTAAGGGATTTAGATTGTACTAAGTCCACTCATAGAGCTCGGTATTCCACGCTTTGAGGTCCGCCCTCGATGACTCTCCCGCAAATAAGCGTCGCGCTCGACGGAACGGGACCTATCAAGCCAACAACTACCATGTCGCGTATGCAACACAGGAAACCCACAATGGCCGAGAACATAGTCATTCAGACAGATCAATGAAGACGCTGGCAAGCCATGACATTGCCGCACGAGCAGAGATGCTGGGACATGGAGCTCTCGGGTTCTGCATGGCCATTCCCCAGAATCCCGCTGTGTTTTTCCATTCATGAATGCGGGAGCAAAGTTCTACCGCATCGAGCATTGCTCGCAACCCGATCGCAGAGGCCAGGGGCCACATGTCTTGCGTTTGGCGCCCCGCGAACTTCCCAGAGATACTGGGGATGTGCAAATCCGAGCCTCACTGGATCCCACCTTGTGTAGTTGCAATGCACGCGGGAGCTTACAGCTCAACGACGCGAGCCATTTCCGCCGCCTGACTAATCTTCGAGCTTTGTGGGCCATTCTCCATAATCCCACCTAGCATTACCATCGTGCGGGAGAAAGCTCAACCGCGCGGGGCATTGCCCACAGCCCAACCACTGGGGTCGAGGGCCGCATGTGCCTTTGGCTTCCCGCAAACTCTAGGAGAGGCTGGGAAAATGCATCACCAAGTGCTGCATGGACATTCTCCATAATCCCTCCTTTTGTTGACGTGCACGCATGAGAAAAATTCGACCACGTGGGGCACTGCCTGCAACCCGATCTCAAGGGTCGAGGGCCACATGCTTTGCCATTTACGCCTCGAGAACTTCCCGGAGATGTTGGGGACATGCAGCTCTCGGGTGCCGCAGGGCCATTCCCCACAATCCCACCGTGTTTTGCCATGGCGCGGGAGCAAACATTAACTGCGACGGGCATTACTTGCAACCCAACAACAATGGCCAGGGGCCATGCAACATCCGATCGTTGCTTGCAGCCCAACAGCCGAGCATTGCCTTGTCTTTGACACCCAACGAACTTCCTAGAGATGCTAGGGACACGCAAATCCAAGCGTCGGGGGTCCACGTCCCGAATCCCACCTTGATTGTTTTGACCGTGCAAGCCAATTCCGCCGCCCAATATCATGGGTCGAGAAGCGATAACCTGGCCGTTGGCGCCCCACGAGCAACCTCGAGAAGCTGGGGACTGGCAACTCTGGAGTAGTGCAGGACGTGACATATGGGCAACGGCCGGAGACCGGTTTTCCCCGCGAGCTCCAAAGCCACGACGACGATTACCATAAAACACATAGTCCTTCGGGCGCGTCGTCTGTAGCTCTATCGGCTCGCCGGGGTTAGACGGTCGACGACCGCCTGCAAGTGATGGAGCCATGACGATGATAACCATGAACCCACATTCATTCAGGACGGGTCGTCAGAGCTCCCGCGACGGCCGGCTGCCCGTTTTCTCAAGGGGGACGTATGCCCACATGGAGCCAGCATCCCACACTCGGCATATCAGGCCCCCAGCACCCCTTCGAGGACACACCTCCCTACAAGGGGTTGCGGAGCAAAAAGCCTTCTGACAGCAGTGGACATAAAAAAGACTAGGCCACCCCTCTTTTTTTTATTTCAATTTTGATTTATTTTCTCCCAGAAAATACATATTATTGTGAATAGTTGAAAAGATAATATAAGTAATATACTTACAATAATAAAAAAATTTGAAATTTAATATTCTAATTTTAAGAAATAACAATGTACATACGTTCCGTTTTTCATCTTCTAGAGCAGTTATTTTGGATGCTCCGGTGAAGAGCATAAGTCTGATTAGATGTAAATTCATGTATCAAATGTCGTAGAATTGCACTACATCTATTTTCTTTTGATTACATGAATTTTTAAATCCCAAGCCCTATTTCGTATTATAAAATCTTATGTTCTTTGGCTGATTTAGAAATATTGTTTGTTTCGTCTGACCCCTTTTAGCGAGGATGTCATCGAGACTTTTAATCTTTGAGTACAATAGCTTGCTTTCCTCAATTAGAGCGTTGTATCGACATAAGCCTTTATTGCGCTGGACTTGTACGGCTTCTAGGCTTCCAGTTAGCACTTCTAAGTTCTTTACCTTAGATTACGTGTCGTGACATTGTCACGTGCCATGTTTAAGTACAAATTAGCATACGCATATTTTTCTAGTTTATCTACTAAGACACCTTGATTATTTTCTAATCTCACTTTGAGGACGTGGTGGCGAAATATTAGCACTTAAAGTAGGGTGCTGGTTATGGGACTCCGTCAACGAGAACGTCGACTTTCTCTAGAGGGAGAATGTCACAACCTTGAGCGCCAAGTTACTCGATCATTGTCGAGCCTAACCCGAGCAATGATGCACGGTTCAAGGTGCACGAGTTGGAGCAGTTAAACCCTAATAATCGTCATGTGTGGTACGCGGCCTAGGCAGCATCCGGCAACATGGGTGACACGAGGCAGCATCGAGCGCAAGCATTGTCGAGGCAGAGCGCGGGACTTCGGGAAAGGCAAGGCCCACGGGCGCACAACTCTTGCAACAACGCGTGCGACATTGAGCCTCAGCGTGCGCGACATCATGCGACAACGTGCGCACGCGCTGCACGATGGCTCGCCCCAAGTGTGCGTCACTTGTGCAGCACTTGGGCGAGCGGCGTGCCGAGGCTGGACGCAAAGCCCTGCGATATGCAACCAAGGCAACATTGCCCAGGCCGTCAAGGGGCGGTGGTCCGGCGAGGGTCCGACGATGCAAGCGGTGGCCGTGACGACGACGGGCGGCGGCGAACGGCTGCGACAGGCAAGGTGGCCAAGGCAAGATCGTGTGGGGAGACACGCACGGTGGTGCGCCTGCGCGCGTGCGAGGATTGCTGGAAGGAGGCTAACGATGTCGTGCGAAGATGTCGGGATAGTTGAGTGAACATGGGCCAAATTAAGCCGCATGCTCCACTCCTGGTGTTGCCCTTCCGTCAATTCCTTTAAGTTTCGGCCTCGCGACCATACTCCCCCGGGAACCCAAAAACTATGATTTCTCATAAGGTACTTGCGGAGTCCTGAAAGCAACATCCGCCAACCCCTGTTCGACATCGTTTATGGTTGAGACTAGGACGGTATCTGATCGTCTTCAAGCCCCCAACTTTCGTTCTTGATTAATGAAAACATTCTTTGCAAATGCTTTCGTTGTTGTTCGTCTTTCATAAATCCAAGAATTTCACCTCTGACTATGAAATACGAATGCCCATTACTCTCCCTGTTAATCATTAATACGATCCCGAAGGCCAAGGTAATAGGACCGAAATCCTATGATGTTATCCCATGCTAATGTATTCAGAGCGTATGCTTGCTTTGAGCACTCTAATTTCTTCAAAGTAACAGCATCGTAGGCATGACCCGCCACCTACGACAAGGAGTGCATCGCCGGCAGAAGAGACGGGACGGCCGGAACAGACCGAATGGCCAACTGACCGGCCTATCCCAAGGTCTAACTACGAGCTTTTTAACTGCAACAACTTAAATATACGCTATTGGAGCTGGAATTACCGCGGCTGCTGGCACCAGACTTGCCCTCCAAAGGATCCTCGTTAAGGGATTAGATTGTACTCATTCCAATTACCAGAAACGAAGAACCCAATATTGTTATTTATTGTCACAACCTCCCCGTGTCGGGATTTGGTAATTTGCGTGCCTGCTGCCTTCCATGGATGTGGTAGCTGTTTCTCAAGCTCCCTCTCCAGAATCGAACCATAATTCTCTGTCACCCGTCACAACCATAGTGGGCCACTATCCTACCATCGAAAGTTGACAGGGCTTAAATTTTAATGATGCATCGTCGGCTCGATGGCCGTGCGATCCGTCGAGTTATCATGAATCATCGCAGCGACGGGCAGAGCCCGTGTCGACCTTTTATCTAATAAATGAATCCTTCCAGAAGTTGGGTTTGAAACACGCATTAGTTCTAGAATTACTACGATTATCCGAGTAGCAGGTACCATCAAACAAATTATAACTGGTTTAATGAGTCATTCGCAGTTTCACAGTCTGAATTAGTTCAAACTTACACATTCATGGCTTAATCTTTGAGACAAGCATATGACGACTAGCAGGATCAACCATGTAGCATTCCTCATCGACATCGATGACGCCCGGATCAAGGGACTCGTACGAGGCGGCATGTGGAAGTCGGCCGCATAAAGCGCGCCGGGAGCATGCAGTTGTCAAGGCACGCCGATGGCACGTGCCCCCCACGATCGGTGTGACGGCATTCCGCAAGCCTAACAACAACTCAGGTGTTGGCCGCTTCCTCAATCTGTGCTGGTCCGCACCCGAGTCGACCGGGAGGCACTACCGGCCTCCATCTGCTTCCCTCCCAATGAATTTCAAAGATTACGCGGGCCTGTCGACCGAGGCTATAGACTAGTTAAATACATAGTTGTATTCAGATCGAAAGGCCAACCGGTTGTTCAATCCCAAAGTCCAACTACGAGCTTTTTAATTACAACTTAAATATACAATATTGAAGCTGCAACTGCCGCGGCTGCTGGCACCTGACTTTCCCTCCAATGAATCCTTGTTAAGGGATTTAGATTGTACTAATTCCACTCATAAAGCTCGGTATTCCACTCTTTGAGGTCCGCCCCGGACGATGCACCCGCAATAAAGCGCCGCACGCGACGGAACGGGGCCTATCAAGCCAACAACTACCATGTCGTTTATGCAACACAGGAAACCCAATGGCCAAGGCCAGAGTCACTCGGACCGATCAATGAAGGTGCTGGCAAGCCTGGACGTCGCCGCACGAGCATTGATCCGCCGCGACCCAACTAACGCACCGCAGTATACGTTGCACACAGGCACCACAAGACACGGCATGCCACAAACGAAGCCTTACTAAGGCAATGCAAGCAGCAAATGCAGCCCGCCGACCCTAGCGCGCCCCGCGAAGATGCGAGAAGCATCCTCCGAATCTCGCCTTGTGTTGTTTCCATGTGCACGCGAGCTTACAGCTCAACCGTGTGGCCATTTCCACCACCAGACCACGCGGGAGATGCATATGGCGTCCTGCAAACTCTCAGAGTGTCCAGGGAAACGCTTGTCCAAGCACCGCGATGCCATTCCCTGTAATCCTGCCTTGCATTGCCATGTGCATTGGAGTAATGCTCGACCGAGCGGGGCACTACCTGCAGCCCGACCGATGGGGTCGAGGGCCGCGTGCCTTGCTTTTGGCGCCTTGAAAGGTCTCGGAGAAGCTGGGGAAATGTATCTTCAAGCATCACAGGGTCGTTAACAACAATCCTGCCTCGTCCTGTCGTGCGCGCGAGAGCAAAGCTCGACTGCATAGGGCATTGACGGAAAACCGACCTCTACAGTCGAGGGCCGTGTGCCTTGCCTTTCGCGCCACACAAACTCCCAGAGATGTTGGGATATGGAGCTCTCGGGTTCCGCAGGCCATTCCCCACAATTTTCGCTGTGTTTTGCCACTCATGAATGCGAGAGCAAACCTCTACAGCGCCAGGCATTGCTCGCAACCCGATCGCAGGGGCCAGGGGCACACATGCCTTGCCTTTGGTGCCCCGCGAACTTCCCAGAGATACTAGGGACACACAAATCCGAGTGTCATTGGATCCCACCTTATAGCTCAATGGCGCGAGCCATTGCTACCGCCCGACTAATATCCGAGCTTCGTGGGGCCATTCCCCATGATCCCGCCTCGCATTACCATCGCGCAGGAGGAAGCTCAACCGCCCGGGGCACTGCCCACAGCCCAACCACTAGGGTCGAGAACCGCATGTGCCTTTGGCGTCCCGCAAACTCTAGGAGAGGCTGGGACAATGCATCATCGAGTGCCGCATGGCCATTCTCTATAATCCTGCCTTGTGTTGCTAGGCTTCCATGAGCAAAATTCGACTACGCGTGGCACTGCTTGCAGCCCGATATCAAGGGTCGAGACCGCATGCTTTGCCTTTTACGCCTCGGGAACTTCCTGGAGATGTTGGGGACATGCAGCTCCCGGGTGCCGCAGGGCCATTCCCCACAATCCCACCGTGTTTTTCCATGGCGCAGGAGCAAACATTGACTGCGACGGGCACTACTTGCAACCCAACAACAATGGCCAGGGGCCACGCAACAGCCGGTCATTGCTTGCAGCCCAACAGCCGAGCATTGTCTTGTCTTTGACACCCAGAAAACTTCCCCAGAGATGCTAGGGACATGCATATCCGAGCGTCGGGGGACCCTTCCCCAAATCCCGCATTGATTGCCTTGTGAGCGCGAGCATGGCTTAACTGTGCAAGCCATTTCCGCTGCCCAATAACATGGGTCGAGAAGCAATAACCTAGTCGTTGGCGCCCCAGCACCCTCGAGAAGCTGGAGAATGGTGACTCCGGAGTAGTATGGGGCAGGACACATGGGCAACGGCCGGAGACCGATCTTCCCCGAGAGCTCCAAAGCCACGACGACGATTACCATAAAACCCATATTCCTTCGGGTGCGTCGTCTGTAGCTATGTCGGCTAGCCGACGTTGGCCGGTCTACGACTGCCTTCAAGTGATGGAGCTACAACGATGATAATCATAAACCCACATTCATTCAGCATGGAGCTCCCGCGACATCCGGCTGATGGCTGCCTGTGTTCTCAAGGGGAGGGTATCACCACATGGAGCCAGCGTCCCACACTCGGCACATCAGGCCCCCAGCACCCCTTCGAGGACACAATTAATGATGATCTAACACAATCAATGATGATCTAATACATGCTCAAATGTTTCAAATAAATCACGAGTTTGGCGCAAATACGAAAAAAAGGAGATCCACGCATCAACTCGGAGTCCCTAAAATCGAAATGGGATTAACTCGACATCTACGAGTCGAAAATCAACGACCTTGACAAAATAATAGAAAGAATAGAATGCAACATGTACGAACTCCATAGGCGAGGGATTATCAATACACATATTTTCGTTCATGTACATTCTTTAATTTCTCAAAATGAAGCTTTATCAGTTGGGCTGCATAGCGACGCCATTGGCGATGGAATTTATGATTTTTTTCCCTACGAAGCTTGTTGAAATTATCTTGAAGTTCATAGTCACTGATTATTTTTCTTCGTATTATTAAAAGACAAAAAAACACATAGTATCTCACAATGGAAACTTTCGGTTCAGGGCGATAATGTTCCTTATAATTATAAACAAAAATTTAAAATTGTATAGACCATGTTGCATCTGTTACTAAATGTCTTGAATGTAATTTCTCTTGTTGAAACTAATAGTAAAAAGATTTGATAAGGAATCACTTTAATAAATATTGAGAACCAAGGATTCTAGTTTCCACACAAATCATATATTGCCCCTTGAACCGCAAAAACCGAAATGAGCAAAACGATATTAGCAAAAGGGACTGTCAAATACTCGGACGCATAAATAAGACATGAACTAAACTCCAGTGGTTAGGGAGAAACAAAAAACTTGACAACAAAACAATGCATCACGGTTTCATGGCTTTGTCGATCGCAGCTATGTGTTTCTTGATCTTTTGCCACTGATTAACCGGCAAATTTATACCTGCGATTTGAAATAGATCTTTAGTAAAAAGATCTATCAATCCATTTAGAAAATATGCAAAAAAATTAAGGAAATAAAAAAGCACAACACAAATCAGTCTGAACCGTAAACGTTCGATGGATTAGGCGGTTCAGTTACTGTTCTACATCCAAACAGTTCGAAAACATCTAATCATGTCGTGAAGTTAAAACACCATTTGTTTCCGTGTTATATAGATATATATAGTTATATACGCATATATTCAAAATGTTAAAGAAGTACGGGATTAATTGAAATATTACTCTAGAACACTAACTTATATCACGGAATAATACAGAACTTACCTTTCTTAGTGGGATGATGTTTTCCTCCTTTGTAGTAAACCTCTCTGATGCAAAGATATTTCTCATTTTTATAGGTGCTTATTGTCACCCTTCTATTCTTGGACAACTAAACGTAATACATAATAGCAATGAGGACAAATCAATTGAAATACTCTTTCTTAGCATCTCATTTCATGATACCGAAATATACTTCAATAGATCAAATGAATGAGAACATAAATGCTGAATTTAAGTAAATTTAACTGTATTCACTTACGTAGCATATTACGGGATCTGTTTTTTCCTCTTCATCAACTTCTATTTCCTCATTTTCATCTTCTTCTTCAATGAAATACGAGTCGACAATATCTTTCACACACTTTTTCTCCTCGGGTCCGGAGAGGTCCATTCCTAGCATCTCGGACGCAGTAGCTCTAACAATTTTCATGTTTGTCAACTCCAGATTGGAGCTCTGCAAAATACCTAGAACGGTCTCCTTGATCTTACTGCAGGTTTTCAAGTCCATTTTAAGCTGCGAAATTGAATTTCGAATTAGAACAGATACGGCGCAAGTATAAAACCTAATTTATACTAGATATTATTCGCCTCCATCCTCCCTCCAGTCACACCCTAATATCCAAAAACTTCTCGGCCACAAGGCTCTCATGCTATTGAAGCTACTACATATTATGTAATAACTTCATATTGAAGCTACAGGACTAGCTATTAATTCCGATAAGAAGTTAAGAAATAATTAAAATTAGATTAGGTATGTTATTTGTAAGCGTAGATGAATATCACTATAACTACAGTAGGTAAACAGTCGATGGCGAACCTGAAACAAACAGATGCCGAGCCTGAAACGCGCAGTGAGAAAGAAGCTCAATGTTTTGATTACGGTTTACAAATGCAGCAAGTGAAACAAATGACGACAACTTATAATCCACAATAAGGCCTTTCTAGATGGTTACGTTGAAGCTGAAACGACTTATGTAACATTAATTATAGCACCTACACGGTATTTTCTTTTTCTAAATTATTGTATATTATGATTAGAAAGTAAATCAAGGGTGGTAATTTGTAGCTACGATGCTCGATAGACACATTAACGGCTTAACGGATACGCCTTTATCGTCTTTTATCATTTCTGTTTCCCACAATAGTGTTTCTATGCATTAATTGTTAAATACCCTATCAGCATTTAACGCAGTCAATATTGAGCCCAACAATGGAAGATTTCAACAATTCGTGGGAAAATAGCACTAATTAACGCTGATGAGATCGGGTAAAAATATCACCTCTTCTATCTTCACCAATAATATTATCTCTGTTTAATTTAAAAGTAAACAATACTTCACATTATAAACTACTTTTTTAGAATTCGTATCATATCTCTTCTATTCTTTATTACCTACATGTTAGTGTTGAGTTGATACAGAGTCCGACACGTATGCATTGTATGCGTAGTTTGTATTTACTTTGTCGATTCATATTATTTTTTCTTTATCGATTCATATTATTTTTTCTTCTATTAGCTGCCTGCTTTACATATTCAATGCTTCCAGGTAATCTAATTGCCATTGTTTTCAAATAAAAAAACGTCATTTATAGCATGCTGTTCAGAAATGGCGTTATTATATGATGTTTTCTTTCGACATTCGGCTATAATGAAGAGCGTGACTTGTAGTTTCGATGATAAATAAATAAATGAAGTTACAGAGTCAAACAAACACTGGGAAGTGGTTCGATCTGTGGGTATCGTCCTAAATGATTTACGATAATGCATGATTGCCTCATTTGCAAATTATAATCTCAATATTTAGTAGTTAATCGTGAAGTAGAGAAAACAAAAAATTAAATTAATTAACAAAACGCGGTACAACTCAACTAGATATTTTTCTCACTAAATTACCGCGAATATAAAAGATGAAACTTCCACGATTAAATTATAAATATAAGAAAATGGTTCAATCGTAATAACAATTCTTTTCCCAGATTTTATCACATGCGCACACATATAATATAATACATATAGGGGAGAATTACACATAAATCTCTTTCAGTCTAAAATATTGCACATAACTCCCCTTATTAGAAAGAGTATAATATCATGTAACCGACATGTGGTTTAAGAAATAAGCATAAACGCCTCTGTAGTTCGGAAACCGCGTAAACTACCCGCGTGGTTTATTTAATCATATACTACTTCTCATTTTCACCATTTGATTGGGAACCACAATATGATGGATGCTTAGTTTTAGTGATTGAGCAAGAACTGGAACCGTCGGTACCGAAACCACTACGGAGGACTAGATGCCAGCTGGAGCAAGCCAGTACCGGATCTGTCAAGGAGGGACAAGGTGCAGACAACAAACGAACGCATTGAATGCAAGGCTGTGCTGAGTACTGGAGGAAAGCAGAAGACTTTCCCAAAGAGGCAAAAGCGATACCCAGACGGAGAGTCAATACTAAGAGCCGCAGTACCCAAAAGAGGCAAAGAAGTATATGCAGCAAGAGGGGAATCAGGCGTTCAAAGCGAAACGGCTACTTCAGGAGCGCGAAGTATAAAACGCCGAAGAACCTCAAGACGAAAGACACAATTCTTTGAGCACTTGTAATCACTTTGTACAAAAGAAAGCTTTAAGTCTACATTCTTGAGTGTTCATATTCAAGTGTGATTTTGTAAACAATGGACTGTAAAAAGCTGTTGTAGTTAGAAGGTGTAGGTTGTACGTTAAGTAAACCATACTCCTAAGGGTGTCGATCATAACAAGTGGTATCAGAGCAGGTTTCACTTCTTTCACACAATGAGTACCTACAGCAAGATGCCGATGTTCAGCAGAGAAAACTTCCTGGAAGGAAAGATAAGAATGGAGTCGCAGTTATTAGCACAAAACGAATATATGTGAGATATTGTCACTTATGGGCCTCCCACGCTTCTCAAAATAAATCCAGCTCACGCTAGCGACCCCTCACAACCCAACAAATTCCAAAAATCAAAAGCGAGTGGACTGATGCCGAAAAGAAACTTATGAATCTCGACAAAGTGGCCAAGGATACACTGTTCAAGACATTGGACACTGGAACCTTCAGACAAGTGATGTTGTGTAAAACAGCTGGAGAGGTCTGGCGAAAACTCTGTCAGATCTGTGAAGGGAATGAGCAAACTCGAGAAAATAAACTCGTGGTTGCTATTCAAAAATACGACTCGATCAAGATAAAGATCGGGGAGACCATGACAGAGTTTGAGGACCGATTCACCACGATCATCAACGACCTCTCAGCACTTGGGAGAACCATCGAGAACAGAGACATGGCCATAAAAGTCATGAAGGCGCTTAGGGAATGAGACGTCAATACAATGGCCATGAGGGAGGTTAAATATCTGAGCAAGTTACAGCTCTATGATCTTTTCGCCGACCTAAAGGCGTACAAATTCGAGCTACTAACTCAAATGGAAGAAGTCACGGCGGTGCCACTAGTAAAAAATCTGGCGTCCGCAGAAAGCACTTTAAAGTCCGCCGAGGACATGAGCGAAGAGGCGATGGCACTCTTCATAAAAAATTCGGGCGATTCATGAAAAGAAATCAACCCACTTACTCGCCACAGTCGGGTAAGAAAAACACTAAGGATGATTCTAACAAAAACGCTTGTATTAACTGTGGCAGGAAAGGCCACTTCATAGCCGACTGCAAAAAGCCCAGAAATGATAAGGGCAAAGAGGAAAGCAAGAAAAGACTCCACCGGAAACCAAAGGCTCTTGTAACTGAAGACAAGAAATGGGCAGAAACAGACTCTGACGACTCAGAGTCAGAAGGAGAATCAAGCGATGAAGAAGTCGAGTGTCTGATGGCAGACATCGACGAATCCAAGGTATTTGATTTTTCCCAACCCGATTTCACTCGTGAGGATCTGATACAAGCCTTACATGAGATGACTAAGGAGTATCAGAGACTCGCAACTCTAAAGCGAGTAATACCAGATGCGGAAATAATATCTAGCGGTATCAGTACAGAAGAACTCGCTAAGGCTAAAGCTGAAGTGATGTCTCTGAGAGCTGAAAATGAACTCCTCAGAGAGAGTTCTATCAAAACGAAACCCAGGTTCATTGACTTCCGCACGATGTCTAAATCTTGGTCGAGGCATCAAGGAAACTCGAGACCTTGCAAGGATTATCCAAAAATCCTAGCGATACGACGGGTCTGGGATATAGTCCAGTGTCTCTAAATCCAACTACCTCACTCTCTAAATTTATTAAATTCGTAAAATCATCAGAATCAATGAAAAGATCGAATTTTGGCACCATTCAAATGAGAAACAGAGCAAATATGGGTTAGGGTATAAACCCAGATCCCAAGATGCTACACCAACGAATTCCCAACCAAGACATTGGGAATCTATGGGTAAAAGGCCAGTTCCTGAGACTCATGGAAGGATAAACAGAAAACCTCAGCAAAAGCCTATAGAGTACCGGAACCGTTATCAGAAAAGATTCGGGACTCAGTACAAAACTCAAAAATTCAAACCCGATAACACCCAACACCTAGGTAGGGGAAAGATTTTAACCTAGGATGCTCGTGGATCCAAGCACAGGAAGGTGCTTCAAGGTTATCCAAATGTGGATACCCAAACACTTACTTGGACATGGACCCAAACAAAAGATGGGTACCATAAACCCACTCATTGTAGGGACATGCTAACGAGATCTGCAAGCACATGACGGGGAACCAAGGATTGCTCTCCGACATAAAACCATGCACAGGCCAAACTGTCACCTCTGGAGACAATGGAAAAGGTAAAGTCATCGGTAAGGGTAAGCTCACATATGGCCACTTCACACTAAATAACATAAGTCTTGTAAAGAATTTTCACTACAACTTAATTAGCATGAGTCAATTATCCGATACTGGATACACGTGTGACTTCAAAAAAGATAGATGGGAATTCACTGATCCGCTTGGAAAAATGGTACTCATTGGTTGAAGGACCAACGGTACCTACATAGTGAAATGGATAGAACAATCTGTGACAAAGCCAACTTGCATGTTAGCTGAAAGCTCTAAAAGTTGGTTGTGACACAAAAGATTGAACCATCTAAATTTTAAAACTATATCCAAACCGAGCTCTAACGACTTAGTTCATGGACTACCTAAAGTGCATTATTACAAGGACAAAACATGTGCAACTTGTCAACTCGGCAAGCAAGTAAGATATTAACTTCAAAAGCAAAGGAAAGACAGCGTCTAAGCGCTGCCTAGATCTGCTAGATATGGATATGTTCGGTCCTATACCAGTACCCAGCTTAGGAGGAGCGAAGTATACTCTAGTTGTCATTGATGACTACTCAAGATATACTTGGGTACTGTTCTTAAGAACTAAGGATCAAACTTCCTCTATGTTGATTCAAATTACTGAAAAGAGTTCAAAATGAGCAAAGCTCTAAGATCAACACGATACGGAGTGATCGCGGTACTGAATTTCTAAATAACATAATTAACACCTTTCTCGAAGGCCATGGCATTCGCCATGAGTTATCTGGCTCCAGGACATCACAGCAAAATGGAGTCGCTGAACGAAGGAACCGCACACTTAAGGAAGCAGCTAGGACCATGTTGGCTGATGCTGACATCTCTCAGAAGTTCTGGGCGGAAGCAGTCAATACCGCATGCTACACTCAGAATCGCTCGATAATCTGCAAAAGTCTAGGAAAGACTCCTTATGAAATCTGGATAGGGAACATCCCCTCAGTACGATACTTCAAAACCTTCAGAAACAGATGCTATAATCACCTCAACCGGAGCCATCTATCAGCATTCGACAATAGAGCAGATAAAGGAATTTTTGTGGGATATTCTGATGTAAGCAAGGCCTACCGAGTATTCAACAACAAGACTTTATCTATTGAAGAATCTGCTCATGTAACTTTCGAGGAATCTCAAGAAGAAGATAACTCACCAACAAATATCAACCGTCTAAGCGAGCTCCTGGAAGAGGCACATCTAGAGGAGTCTAGTGATGAGGATGTTCAGGGTCCAGAACTGAACGACGAGCACAGAAGAACGCGGCTAGGGACGATAGAAAACTAACAAGAACCCGGTACCGAACCACTTCCGGTACCCAGCTTTGAAGTATCTTCAGGAAGCCGAACGCCCATTTCAAATGAACTGAACGTAGCACCGGAAGAATCTAGTCCCGCTCATACAAATATGGGAGATGCACCAAGTGAGGGGGAATGCATTAAGTGGAATAAGACCGAACTTAATCACCCCTTAGATCTAATAATGGGTGACCAATGAAGACTCGACGCTCACTCCAAAATCTCTTCAGTTATGCATTCATATCTCAGTCACAGCCGACGAGGATTGATGAAGCATTAAAAGATGACAACTGGGTTGCAACCATGCAAGAGGAACTGAACCAGTTTGAAAGAAATGAAGTCTCGACCTTAGTTCCTCGCCCCACAGACGGTATTCGGTACCAAGTGGGTTTTCAAGAACAAAGTAAATGAAGATGGCTTTGTCATGAGAAACACAGCTACATTAGTTGCTCAGGGATTCAGACAAGAAGAAGGTATCGACTACGATGAAACCTTTGCCTCCGTGGCCAGGCTAGAAGCAATAAGGATTTTCCTAGCCTACGCAGCCTACAAGGACTTCAAAGTATATCAAACGGATGTCAAGAGTGCTTTTCTAAATGGAGTGTTGTCTGAAGAAGTATATGTAGCTCAACTACCCGGTTTCGAAGATCATGAGAAACCAGACCATGTGTACAAGCTCAAGAAAGCTGTCTATGGTCTAAAGCAAGCTCCCAGGGCTTGGTATGAGACACTTACCGGATTTCTTGTCGATCACGGTTTCACCATAGGAGTTGTCGATAAGACCCTGTTCCGCTTCACCAAAGGAGAATATTTCTTGCTAGTGCAAATCTATGTAGATGACATAATATTTGACTCCACAGACCCAAAGCTATGCTTGAAACTCATGCAAGACAAGTTCGAGATGAGTATGCTAGGGGAAGTGAATTTCTTCCTAGGACTTCAAGTCAAGCAAATGAGTCAAGGAATATTTATATGTCAACAAAAGTACACTGTAGAGTTGCTGAAGAAATTTGGACTCGAGGACTGCTCACCAGCCGCAACTCCCATGAGCTCCTCCATCAAGCTCGACAAAGACGAAACCGGTACTAAGGTAGAAACTACCAAGTACAGAAGACTCATTGGGTCCTTGCTGTATCTAACAGCAAGCCGACCAGACATCATATACAACGTATGTCTCTGTGCCCGGTTTCAAGCAGATCCAAAACAGAGTCATTACATAGCTGCCAAACTAATTCTTAAGTATCTAAAGGGTACAACAAACGTAGGACTATGGTATCCTAAGGACTCTTCGTTCGCACTGCATGGCTACACGGATGTCGATTATGCCGGCTGCAAGCTGGACAGGAAAAGCACTAGTGGCACATGTCGGTTTCTTGGAGATAGACTAATTTCTTGGTTCAGCAAGAAACAGACATCAATTGCCACATCAACAGCTGAAGTCGAATACCTAGCCGCTTGTAGTTGCTGCTCACAACTACTTTGGATTCAACATCAGCTTAAAGATTATGGGATAAACGAGTCCGAGACACCTATTTACTGCGATAACACAAGTGCAATCACCATATCACAAAATCCGATACTCCACTCAAGGACTAAGCACATTGAGATCAGAACAAATCATCTTCATCTCAGAAACGTGGGACCTATAAAGCCTCTGATAGTCAAAACATGTCATGTATATGCTTGAGTACCGGAGACAACAGTTCCAGGAAGAGACGATCAGCGATAGATAAGGCTACATGGGTAGTACCGATTCAGGGGGAATTCTCGGTACTCATAAAGGGAGAATAGTCATCTCAGCTACTCAACACCGAAAACAAGAGTACGAAACTAGTTTCGTTCTCCATAAATGAGAAAACCATGTCTGAGACACAGGCCGTCAGTCCGAGAAATTTTCTCAGAGTAGTCAAATCGTCTGACAGCATTAAATGCTGTCGCATCACTTTATCCCGTCCATTTACCTCTACTTATACGCATGAAACGTCACACTTACCATTTACGTTTCTTAAGTCTCCAAAACCCTAATTCTCGAACGCTCCCAAATCCTACATCCCACACCTTCAAATCTTCAAAATCTAAACCCAGAAATACCAAATGGCTGCTCAAACTTCATCCTCTATACAAAACCCTTCAGAGTTCATGAGGGTCGCCGTGAAAGTTGATGTCCTGGAACTCATGGGTTCTAGCAACGGCGAAGTCCATCAGATGGCGTCCTGCATCATGGACTCCGGCTTGGCGACTTTTCTGGATAGCGAACGTGAAATCTTCACAGATCACGTTCGCGAGTTCATCGCCAACGCCGTTTTCCCGTCGGAGTCTCAGATCTTCAGTTGCGTTCAGAATTGCGACATAGAAGTCACGAAGGAATGGTTCGTCGAAGAATTCGATCTGCCAACAGTGGGACCGACGAACCTCCGTGAGGCCATAGGCGACATACGCGAAGATCTGAAGTCGCACATGTCCCTGAGTGGAGCCACCTTCAAGGACTCCGATCGAAAGGCAGTACTGAAGCCCGCGTACCGTCTTCTCCATGACGTCGTGGCGAAAGGGCTGCTTGGGAAGGCTGGAGCTTCGACATGCTCACGGGCAAAAAGTTAGACGCAATGGTGGCCATCCTCACTCATACCGACGTAAAATGGGGCTCCATCGTCTTCAACGCCTTCCAAACCACCCTTCGTGCTAAGTCAATACTCATCAAGAACTTCGGTCCCTAGCTCACCTATATCTTGAAGAAGAAGATAGAGGGGGACCTATTTCAAAACTTAGCACGACGGGACTACCTTTCCGATGAGCGAGTGATCGGCATCCATTCGGTACCGGAGGTAGCATTACCTTATCCAACAAAGGGGACGAAACGAGCAGCTGCCACCAAGTCTAAAGCCAAGGTACCTGTCGCGCAGCCCAAGAAGAAGAATGATGCCGCCCCCAAGGAGAAGACGCTGGCTGTAATCTCACAGCCAGAATCGGAGCCCGTGCCCCTTCAGACCGTGCCGGGCCCGATGCCAGCAGAAGCGCCTGCTGCTGATGAACCAACCTCTCCAGTCCTGACGGACATCTTCGTAGCCTCACTGGAACTGGAGAGAACATGTGGCGAGAAGCCGAAACCGGTCTCCACAGTGAATCTGCTCTGGCGGTTCCGAGAGGGGGTCAAGGCAATGCAGCTGGCCCCGAAGAGGTCCCAGTACGGCCAGCATCGACTGAGGACCGACCTGTGACAACTGCCGAACAACAATCCTGGGCATAGTCATCAGGGAACCCACTGCGACGCCATCCAAGAAAAGGAAGCGCGCAAGTGGGAAGGAGAAGATGCCCCACTCCAGCCCCCGTCGTTCATCGTACACCAATACAGTCTTGAGCGCCGTTGAAGCTCACCTTGAAGAAGCAAGGACTGTTGCCCTTCAAGACTTTGAAGAGTGGTGGAACGTACGGGTCGGGATGGCACTGCCCAAATATCCAAATGCTCAGCCAACAGTGCCATGGCCATCGAGACCCGACTGCTGGAGCACCTTGGACTAGAGTCACCTCTTGCTCTACTCCAAGGTTGGGAGCTGTTAGAGGTGCATTTTCGACTGCACGAGATCAACTGCCTGCTTCAACAACGAGAAGCAGTCTTCAACCCCATCATAAAGAAGCCAGACGCAAAACGAAAATCCTCAAACGGCTTCGGGCGGAGGCTGCAAATTTGCAGTCGATGATGGGGGTGATACGGACTGAGCTACAAATACGGGGACCGCTTAGCTTCGTAGCCCTCAGCACCTACGGAACCGGAAGGGTAGGAACTTCTCAGACGCCAGCTGGAAGTCCTCAAGACCAACAATAAGAACGACATCTATCTCTGGTTCCCGCCTCTCCAAGGGAAACCTCCTCCGTGTTTCCTAGTCCGGCCAGTGAAGCAGAACCTGCTCCAGTTCTGCAAGAGGCCATCTTGAGCCCACCACGGGTTGATGAAGCCTCTCAACAGCAAAGCCCAGTACTGGCTGTTGAAGCTTCGGCCCCGTAATTGCCTCCTTTGACGTCAGCGCCAGCTCCTCCTCACTTATCAAGAGGACGTTGATGCTGCTCCAAAATTGCCTTCGGTCCATGAAGAGCAAGGAGCACAAGAGGCCAGTACCAGCACTCCACCTGTTGCCGCGGTCACCCCGACATCGCAACCCCTCGCATCCGAACCCTCCTCCTCCCGCCCGCACGATGGCCTCCGTCAGCACAGCTCACGTGGAGTCATATATGTAAGGCGCACCGATCGAGAGCTTCGCAAGATCAAGCACAAGCTGAGAGACTCCGCAAAGTCCACCAAAGAAGTGTTGCAAAAGGTGGACACGATCGTTGCCAGCCAGACGGAGCTGAGGGTTGGCCTCACTGAAGTCCGGGAGAGTGTGTCGGATGAGATTAAAGTTCTCTCCGCACAACTCGCAGCCATCGTCGAGCATCTGGCGACTCAAGGCGATACCGGCTCCGTGATTTCCAAAAAGGGGGAAGGACGAGGGAAGAAAAGCGTCGTGGAAGCGCTAAGGCAAGCATCACTAGAGAGCAATGGCAAACAACACCGGCTCCGGTTCCTGAGTCTTTAACAGCAGACCTGAGGATCCTTGTCAACAGCTCTATACCAAGGCGCGAGGTACATGGACATCAATGAAGAGAGAAACAAAGTCCTCATGCTGGTAATATCGGATCAAGATTTCCCGCCCGTACGCCGACAATGAAGAGTAGAAGCTGGAGTTGGACCGCTCGAGCGAATTTACCACCCTACCGGGGTAAGGGAAATCGCAGCCTCTCTCACGGACGATAAACTAAGTGAAGTCATCCGGCTTCACGACATCACGAGAATCTCCTACTCCAATGCGATCACTCAAAAGGAACTTGACAAGATCGCTAAGGAAAAGGAGGAGAGAGGCTGAGGACTGGACAAAGTGCTCTCTGGTGAGCCTGATTGAAGTTTTGCCAATCACCAAAAAGGGGGAAATTATGGATGCTTAGTTTTAGTGATTGAGCAAGAACTGGAACTGTCGGTACCAAAACCACTACGGAGGACTGGATGCCAGCTGGAGCAAGCCAGTACCGAATCTGTCAAGGAGGTTCAAGGTACAGACATCAGAAGAACGCATTGAATGCAAGGTTGCGTTGAGTACTGGAGAAAAGCAGAAGACTTTCCCAAAGAGGCAAAAGTGGTACCCAGACGCATAGTCAATACTAAGAGCCGCAGTACCCAAAAGAGGCAAAGAAGTATATGCAGCAAGAGCGGGCTCAGGCGTTCAAATCCCAACGGCTACTTGAGGAGCGCGAAGTATAAAAGGCCGAAGAACCTCAAGACGAAAGACACAATTCTTTTAGCACTTGTAATCACTTTGTACAAAAGAAAGCTTTAAGTCTACATTCTTGAGTGTTCATATTCAAGTGTGATTTTGTAAACAACGGACTGTAAAAAGTTGTTGTAGTTAGAAGGTGTAGGTTGTACGTTAAGTAAACCATACTTCTAAGGGTGCCTTCCTGAGGGAAGAAGGGGAGATGTAGGAGTTCATTAACACTCCGAACTTCCGTAAACAACTTCAGTGTCAAAACACAAACACGAACACAAATACAACCACTATACTATTCGGTACTCAGCAGTGATAACTTCCGCGTCACTGACTCAATCAAGTGTCATAACACAAAATAACATAGTACCGAAACCCTTCGGTACTAAGAGTCAACCACATAGAAAAATCTGAGTAGTGTTCATTTACCCCCCCCCCCTTCTAAACACTACCTAGTACCTTCTAAACAATACTAAGTTTTAGACAACACGTTGGTACGGTGCTATGTTTAGACAACTTTGGAGTTACGATGATAAGTTTTAGATAGCATAAAAAAGTTTAGCGGAGTAAAAAAAAATATTGTAGTTGCGTGCATTTCAGTGTAACCATATGGGGTATAACATAATTTACCCTGTCAAAAATTATTTTTAAGACTAAATTGCATTTAACTCAAATGTGATTTGAAAGCTAAGCACTAGCGTCAAACACCCTCCTGGTTTATTTAATTATGCGCTCCTTATCATTTTCACCCCATGATTGGTGAGTATGATGCTATGTTTCAGACAGCATCAGAGTACGGTGCTAAGTGTTAGACAGTAAAATTGTGTTTCGCACAATAAAAAAGACATTTGATAGGTGCGTGCATATCGATATAACCACGTGAAATATATCATAATTTACTTTATTTCTAAGGATCGACTAAAAATATTTCGTACCCCAGTGCGTTAGGTTGGAGGGATGGATTTAAGTCGTATTAGTTTAAGTTGGATTTATATAATGGGGCTAAACATCATAAACACTCCCGTGGTTATGAAATCCATCACCAAAAACCCTATGGTTTTAAAATAACATAAAACTTCCTCGTGGTTTAGTTAACGTTTCACACTCTCCCATTTCTCAGATGCATAAAATGCGCGTTGGAAGTACTCGCGGCTACAGTGATATGTTTTCTAAATCATAAGGGAGTGTAACGACGTATACAAAGTACAAGGTAGTAACGTGATTTTTAGTTTAACCACATGGGGCTAGAGGAGTTTATCCATATAAAGGAGGATATAAGTTCTTTAGGTTTTTTGGTTGATGGGATTAAGTAATGATGTCAAATATGTTTTCTAGATGGTATTAGATTTAAATAAATTCAATTACATTTTTATCCCTTTTTAATTAAAAAGGGGTAAACTCCTCTATACCCATTGTGGTTAACTGAAAATCACGTACTACCTTGTGGTTTGTAAACGTCGCGGCACTCCCTTATGGTTTAGAAAACATATCTCCATACCTATTATGGTTTAAAAAACATATCACTGTACCCCTCGAAAATGGAGAGAATATGAAAATTAAGTAAACCACGAGGGGTTTTTATGTTATTTTAAAACTATAGGTTTTTTGTGATGAGTTTCAAAATCACGGGGGTATTTTATAAATTTTAGCTTTAAAAAAACATGGTATAGAGAGAAGAGATAAAGAGAGGAGAGGAGTGCAAGAGAGAGGGGGGAAGAGAGAGCGAGAAAGAGACGAGAGAGCGAGAAAGAGAGGAGAGGGAAGAGAGAGAAGATGAGAGAGAGGCGATTTTTTAAAAGAGAATCAGTGTCATCGTCGTCTTTGCCCAGGTCAGTGTTGCCAGAATCAGTGTCATCGTCGTCCTCTAGGTGAAGTCGCTACGTTTTTGCTCAAGTAATTTTATTTACATTGTGTCATGTTACGGTTTGCTCTCGGTGATGAAATCGAAACAACAAGCGGTATCGAAGTTGAGAAGGGTAGGCCTTGAGTGCCGGTGAGCAGAAAACGCTAGCAAAGAGTCCTATCATGCCATAATGGCTATGCCTTGTACTGAGGTAATTATGGGCTACGACTAAGCTGTAAACATTAAAAAGTACGTGTTTGGTAGTAAATGGGGTTACTATGTCGAAACCCTTAATTTTTTGTATTGGTTGTTATCCGATATCGATCCATTGTATATTATGTATGTTAGTGATATGTCATCGGAATGCGATGTAGATAAATGAGGCATATAATTAATAGTCGTATTATTCGAACAATTATGTTTTCTATTTATGGAAACTATTCTGTGTGTGAAATGTATTTTCATTTATTGTTGGTCCACTTCAAGTTTTTAGTTGGCACCTAGTAAAAAATCAATAAATAAAATCCATATCTGTCAAGTTAAGTCATTGATTCTCATAGAATAAGAGAGGGCGGCACCAGTGGACTCAAAACTTCCAACATAAAAGACGTCCATGAGTCTAAGCTCTACTAGTTGTATTCTAGGCGACTCGAGTATAACTTATCTCTCGATAGCCTTATAACGATTCTGTCAATTATTCGCTTGAGATGTGGGAGTTCGTGACATCGGTGTAGATCGAATCAGAGGATTGATTGTATACATACATTTGCTCATAATCGTATTATCACATGGCTGGCTACTCGATGAGTGTCAATGATCGGCGATAGGTTATTGTAGTATGCATGAACCTTTTGACCGAAAGCGTCATTGACGGATTCGACTGAGGGGTCTTGACTGTTGCTAGATTCGCTAGTTCCAAAAATGCTTTTGTATGAGTCATCGACGAAATGCAGTCTTGATGACATAGGGCGATTGCCGTGCATTGATGATGATAGGGATTCACAATCTTGTAAGTAATTAAGGAAAATGCCTATAAGAACTCGGGGAAGTGAAATTACGAAGTCTCTGGCCAGATGATATAAACTAACTCACATGGAGAGTAGTTTGGTAATTTTGCTAGTCAAGATTATTAAAGAGTCGAGTTCAACGGGTTTGACATTGACGATGACCCTCACTCAACTGGAACACATGTGAAGGGTAGACGTAGAAAAAAATCTAAAGCCGATTCGTTGAACTAGAAGATCACCCGTGCTCAAATTTGGATTGGTCTCGTGCAACGACATTGTTTAGGGGAATAAAAAACTCTTGGTTTCCTCTGCCGATTGAGATGACCCTAGAGAGTCGGGTTTAAAAATAATCATCGTGGTAGTGTCAAAATGAAGACAACATGTGTTTGGGCCTTACTAAGCCTCGGGTCATTATGAGACGCAAGTTAGGCCAATATCGGATATCGATAAAAGCTCACATCAAGACTTGAGTTAGACTAAGTGCTTGATTACTTCTTAACAATAAATATGGTATTTAACTTCAGATTTTGAAATACCCATTGGCATAAATTTTGAAAATCATATATATAAGGTATATGTTAAATATGACATCAAAATATTTTGGAATAATATCTTATGTATAGATGGTTCGTACGGTGGGACCATGAAAGAACATCTTGACGCTCGGAGTCGATGACAAAGAAGGATGTGCGCGGCACGTTGCCGGGCAACTTGCCTCGGTTGCTGAGATTTGAGCAGTGAGGCTGCGTCGCGCCCAGACGTATCGTACATTGTTGAGCGTGGGAAGCGAGGTCGTGTCGCGCGTGCACTCCTGTCACGCCGATTTGCACGCACAGTAGGGTTGCTGGCACACGCGGGATTGAATTCTTTCGCGTGCTTAGAGTAGACAATTTGTTACCAAAATGTGCATCATGCACATTCCAATCCCAAACAACGCGCGCACAAATACATGCAGAATAGGCATAGTGCATGCAAGTCCTAGGGTGCGCATTGCTGCAAGCATCTACGCGCGGTACGCCGAATGTACGCGCGATAGTCACACACCAAGCGCCCGATGCTAGATCCCTAGTGCTTGCATGCTATGTGTTGCGTGCGGCCACCACTCTCAACAAATGCACGAGCAACAGACGTAACATGTACGTGATGTACAACGCACGTCAGAGCAACATTGGAAGTGCGCCGGGTGAGACCCGTGTAATGAGACCGGGTCGTGCGATAAGGCAAAGGCCTACATACGTGCACTTAATGTGGGTAGCGTGCTGCGACACGGAGCCCACGGTACCCATGTTGTCCGATATAGCCCGTCGAAGCCACCTAAGTTACGGGCCGTGGTGAATCAATGGTGCGCTCTGACCCATTGTGATGACGGCCTTATGGCGATGTCCGACCCATTTGAAACCCTAATTTCTGTTTCGTCGTAGATTTTTAATTAATTGTTAAATTGGTCATTATGAATGTGATTTAAGGCACCTTTGCTGGTTTAGAATTTTCAATTTGGTTTCCGGATCATTTGTTAAGGGTTATGTCCCACCCGCTCGTATTCATTTTATACAGGTTGTTTGGGACTTATGATTTCCCGTATTGTACTTTTCCGCTGGGTATTCGATGTTTGGTACTTAGGATTTAACATAAATACGAAGGTTATTCGATGCTTGGAGAATATTCGAGATTGATGTAGACTCGATGACTTGGAAATATTTGGACAGATTAGAAGCAATAATGTAAGAGGGATAGGTAAGAAATAATGTGAAGAATTGTCTTGTCGGTTTACCTACGATTTTACTACCTATGTGGGTGTTCATTTTTGAGATGATATCCATGTTTTATGAGCTCTTATGTGAGATAGTTTATTCTCCTGTTGATAAACACTAAATGAGTATAGAAATTCGATTCATGTCTTCCATGAGGTCGAGATGTCTAGTCCTTGGGAGTTATGCGACTTGTTCTCAGTATGTTGACGATTGCACATTACGCCCTTGGGTAAGTGTCTCGGGTGCGTGTGACACCGCTCGACAAGCATATTCGGCCCCACGAAGCGAAAAGCAACAATGCATGATTCAAATGTGCAATATGTGAATAAGTTGATGGGTCGTTGTAGAACCAGAAATAACCTAACAATCAACGATAATGGTGGTGAAATCTATGAGAAATATCGAAAACCTTCAAGTTCGCGTTTGTGTGTAGCTTGAGAGGTTACACTGTAGCGACTAACACCTCGATAATGATTCACTTTCAATAAGTGTTGGGTTTTAGTATTTATACCCTTAAATGAGGCATAAGATACTTGGTTCCCTAAAAGCTAATTACAACTAATATAACACTAGGCTCTACAAAATAAAATCTAGGTCACTTACAATGAAATTACCAGACAAAGACTACTAAAATACACTGGACACTATTTAAGATCTAACAATCTCTCCCTTAGTGTTCGGTCTTCAATTTGTGCTTAGAGGTCTTTCTTGAATGAGGAGGAGGGGGAGGTTCCCGTTGGGCAAAGAAGGACTGCCTCAATCAAGACTAATCTCGAAGTCACTTATGCTGTTTATGAGATCCAGTCGTGCTTGGATTGCATCGATGATCTTCTCGAGCATAGGAGCCTATTAGACCTTTTGATCTTCGAGAAGAGCCACCGGAGGAAGTGTCTCAAGGCGTTTTCTGAGCTTGTCTCGGATAAACTTCATAGTTCCATCACATAACTTCGCAACTTCTAACACCATGAGAGCTTGCGTCTGACACTTTCTTTGTTGGGCGTACGTGACCGCGAGCTCCAGGTCCAGGAAGATGTAATTTTCTTTGATATTTGCTAAGGGTTCACCGCCGTTGAGCGGGTTGGTCAACTTGACTTTCTTCATATTGCTCTCTAAAGCTAGTTAAAGTCTACAACGACGAAGTATTTGACTTGTCTCAGCATGTACCATTTGAGCCCACGAACCTTGCTTTGTGTTTGAACGTGTTGGGGGTGAACTTCATGTACATGTTGTATATCTGGTATAGTTCGTCGAAGGGGAGGTAGGGAAGGTCAACCTCCGTTAGCTTCTCTCTAGTCGTGTTCGTCCTCTCAATAACGTAGATAGCACTAGTTAGGTGGCCTGTGTCTAATTGTGTGCTATACTTCTACGATATCAAAGATGTAGTCCTAGTGCTTTTGTTGTCCTGTAATGCTCCCTGGTTAGGTGGCTTGTGTTTGGCATCTTCATGAGCATGCACACGTGCTTGAAGGTGTCATTTGTTCCCTCGAGGTGTAACAGGTCTCGAAGATTGAACTCGCGACCCTTATCTTTTTCTCATGTAGACAGATCCTTGCATAGTAGTTTTCAAGGTCTGGGGCCTTGATCTTCTTATTATCCCAAGGTGTTTCGTTGTTCATTAAACTAATTGCCTTTTTTTTTTGGGAAATTGGTAAGAGAGCAGATTTGGGAGTTCCGGGAGATCCTCGCCATGATCTATGCCTTCATTCTTCTCTTCTTACTTGATTAGACAAATTTCAGTCCCCGCTTGTTTAGAAAGTAACAAACGTTCTCTAAGAAAAGGAAGGCGTCTTCTTCTGTCTCCGTTCTGTTTAGTCACCCCTCCTCCAAGATGTACTTGTCGATGTATGGATGGGGTTGAAATCCCCGGAGGAGGGCTGTTGGGAAGTGATGGTGGTTTGGACTATTTGGGCAGCGAGTAGTGGTGGTGTTTGGGGTTGAGTGGTTGATTGCGTTTGGGTCGCTGTTTGGTGAGGTGGTGGTTGTTCAGTGGAAGATGAGGGTGGTCGGTTGGATGGTGGGGTGCCCGCTCCACGACTCAGAGTCTTCCCCTTACCTCGTCCACAACCGTCCTTTTGTTTTTTCTTCCGCTTCTCCCGCTCTAGATGACATGATCGTCAAGATCGTTGTGTCGGCGTTTTGGGCAAGAGCTTTCTCCGCGGTAGGTGGTGGTTGGGGGCGAGTCAAAGCTATCGACTATCTCTTATAGAGCTTCAATTCAGCTAGGGTTCTATTTTCTATGGCAAGGAATCATGAGATGAGGATGTCGTGGAGTTGGTGGAAGGACATTGTATATGGGTCGTGGGGATGGGTAGGTCGGGGTGGGGAAGGTGGTGGTGGTGGGGGAGGGGGTGGAGGTCGTATATCTGTCACGGGAGATTTGCCCTTGTCCCGTAAGGCGTTTTCTATCATCGTGCATACTTGTCCGAGGATAATGTTTTCGAGAGTTGGGACACGTGCGTCGACGTCCTCTTTGACAGAGTGAGACAAGGCCTTCTTCGTAGAGAACGGAGACGATAACCTACTGGAGCCACTAAGGCATTCCGTTGTCACAACGTCGGAGTAGGTAACCGATGCTTGCGCTTACTGTGGCAGGACTTCCAGTCAATCCTAGTTACATCATAAGGAGAAGTGTCACTACGAGCGTTGAGGCGGTGCACAGAGACCTTCCGAGGTAATCATCTTGCCGGAGCTACTAAGGCTTTCCCTTGACATCACACTCGTCGGGGGTTCGAGTGGATGGCCCGTTACCGTTGTTGTTGTTGATGTTACAACGGTGAGACTTCCTTCTAATCCTCGAACGACATCCATAATGGATGCGTCTATGGAAGTTTTGGCTAGACCACTAAGACCTAGTTTTAAAAGTGTATGTGTCCTAGTGGATGAGAAGAATAATGGTAAGGTAAAGCACATGATTTATCATAATCAATGAAGGGACGGTGGTCAGGGGCTATGAACCACCTTTTTCAATATCTCCCGCCTCCAAGGCAGTGATAGAGTACGTGGGTCACCTTGTGTAGGTATTGAAACATATGTATGTTGGGAGGTAGAGGAATTGTCGGGCTTCTACTAGGTTGTCTGGAAACCGTGGAGGGCACTGGCGAGGAAACAGGTTGGTCATTGCACTGCTTTTGACGTTCATCGGGGTGGGTGCCTAATGCGTCGTATAATAAACAACCTTCATCCTCCGACTCAGGGGCTTTGGAGGATTCCACAGTTGGTGACCTCTCAGGACCCTCAAACTCAAGTCTGCTCCAGGTTGGGCTCGGCAGGGTCTGCTTGAGACGTGGGAGCGGGGATGTTGTGCTCCAGACGATAGGAAATAATTGCCTTGGTCGTCTGGTCCGCGTGGCGCGGGAGAGCTTCTAGTATCACCATTGCCGTGGACTTAGTGTTATATATATTAAAGTGCCCGATTTATTTATTAAGTTTAAGTCTTGTATTTTCTTTACTAAGTGAACTAGAGTCCGAGATGTGGGCTCTAGTGAGTTATTAGTGGTTGTAATGGCCCAAGTAGGGGCCCAATGGTTTCTACCTATTCAAATGTATAATTACCTAAACCCTACACTTTAATTAGTGTGAATCAAAATACAGATTAGCTTGATTTCTGCGTCGTCTCTCTCTCTCACTAAAGAACACGCACTGAACATGCATTCAAGGTAAACCCACGTGAATTACTGTTTGATTCCCCCATTGTTGATCGTTAAGGTGGTACCTACAAGTGCTATTAGAGCCGAGACGTGATCAATTAGATTTAAGATTTTGGATTTTCAAGGCTGCTTTCCATTTTCACAAGTTTTTTCTTTGTGGTTCGCGATATGATATTGTTCTTCAACATTATCGAGTGAAATCGTGCTTATTTTACTTAGTTTTAAACCTGTCCAGTGTTATAGGACATTTTCGAGAGTTTTTGTTAAAGAACCCATAATTTTTCATCAGGTTTGAGTGATTTAATAGCAAATCTGGGTTTATAAATTTTCGAAACTCATTTTTGAACTCTTGAAAATTTGTTTCGAAAATCGGTTCGAAAATCGCCTTCGCGAATCTCATTCGAAAATTATTTTCAAAAACCATACCTCATTCGAAAATATTATATTTCGAAAATTATTTTCGCATTCACTAGACGTTCGAAAATAATTCTCGCTACGAACATTTTCGAAACTATATCGAAAATCACTTTGAAAAATTACTTCATATTTTTTTTAAACTCACATCGAAAATCTTAATTTTTGAACCTTTAAAATTTTCGAAACCCAATTTTTACAAGTCGATTTTTGCACACAAAATATTTTTGAAACCACATTTTTGCGACCACATTTTTTATAAACAACTTCGAAAATTCAAAATCTCACCGCATACATACTCATACACAATCCAATCACACACGTTAAGATCCAAACACCCAAAACGAACAATGGACACTCTAGCCATGGGAAGTGACGTGCGTCCACCGCTATTGAGAGGGGAGAATTCACCGTCTGGAGGAGCAGGTTCCTGAACTTTATCGAAATAAAATATAGTGGAGACGACATTATCCGCTCCCTAGAAGAAGGACCCGCTCGGTTTTGGACCACCATCCCTGGCGATGCACAGGAAACTCCCGTAGTTCTTCCAACAAGAGTACTCAAAACACCGGTTGAGCACAACGACGCTGATAAGAAACGAGCCAGAGCTGACCTCCTTGCAAAGACCTACCTTTTGCAAGCCATGCCAAAATGACATCTTCATCCAAGTCGATAGCTTCCAAACTGCTAAAGAAATGTGGGATGAAGTCACGAAAATGTGCAGGGAACAGAGGTAGGACTGAGAGTGACGAAAGCCAACACCCTCGCTGCTTATGACTCCTGCAAGACTAGTCCCGGAGAACAAATAAGAGAAACTTATCGAAGGTTCATGATCCAAGTGAATGAGATGAGGAAGATCAACTCATCAGGACAAACATAGAGCTAAATGTCAAATTCCTCACTTCACTTCTCGCAGAATGGAAGAAAATTGCAAGCAACTTCAGCCAAAACAAGGACCTAGAAGAGTTTGATATACATAGCATCTATGAGAGTCTTGAGCAGCACGCCGACGATATCAACGAAGAAGTGGGCGAACAATGGAGCAAGGCAGTGATAGACCCACTCGCCTTAGTAACAGACAACACGCTCAAGAGGAGCACGAAATCGGGAAAAGAACAAGTTTGTGAAGCCTACCAGTCTGTCAGAAAGTGAAGACTCTGGATCAGACTCTGACCCCGAATTCAAAGATTTCGAGATGTACATGGCTCTTATGACAAAGATGATGGGGAAAAGATTCTTGAAGAAGTCACCGTCGTCTGCAAACAAACAAAGAGTCTCTTCCAATTCCAGACAACCACCAAAAGCTCCTCAACAATTAGAGACAAAGAGTGCAACCGAACCAAACAAGTGCTACAACTGTGGCAAGTCCGGACACTGGGCAAAAGACTGTTTCCTTCCAAAGAAGAAGGACGAGGAATATTACACAAGGAAGGTTAACCTCAAGTGTAGCACTGATGGCGGAGTAGGACCACTGGCTCAAGGACACCTCCAAAAGCGAGCCAGAGAACGTAGCCTTGATGGCTTTGGTGGAAGGAGCAGAGTCAGGCGAAGAGGATAAAGAGCCAGAGCTCGGCGATGGTGAAGGTGAATCATTGACATCGGGAAGGGAGGTAGAATCTTTTGACCTTAACATATTTTTAGAACTTTAAGAAAAATATAAAGCCTTTCGTAAGGAACGAAAAAATATCAGGTCAATAGAAAAGAAATTAGCTAAGACCGAAGCTACCTTAGCTATAGCCCATGAAAACATTAGCAGATTAGAAACTCGTTTAGCTACCTCTGATGCTAATCTAGCTAATTATGAAACAAAAATTAGTGCTTTGACCAATAGTGAAGAAGATTAGAAATTGTGCTTTTTCTATTAGTTATCCTTGTAATTAGAGGCGTAGCTTGTATTTTTGTTAGTGTAGGAGTAATTAGTAAATGTACCATGTATAGAGGAATATATACAATGTACACTACAAAAATCAATACACAAGAATTTCAGAAAATTCACAAGGCAAAGAATTCACATTATAGAGAGAGAAACACAAACGAAAACTTTCTCACTCTAAGCACTTCTCTCTCCTAATCTTCAACCGAGATATCCGACCGAATGTAACATTTGGTAATTCATTTTCGAATATCTAGAATTCATGCCTAGATCTCTTGTTAGTTGATTAATTATGATCTAACAATATGATCCGGATCGCCATGAGGGGGAGAAAACGCAAAAGACCACCAGAAGCGGTCGTGGTCAAAGTCGAGAGAAGCCATCCTCGACTCGTGAAGCTGGAGGATCATCTTCTAACCCACCAACCACACAACCCACTAACACCTGCCAATAAACAACCACCACATCCCACACACAAATAATACCTCCATCTCCCAAAAGTCCAAACCTAATCCCGACCTCCGTCCTCCAAAATCAACCTGAAGCAGTCATCCACGATCCACATGCAATCGTAGATGACTACATTCTGAACGAGAAGTGGCTGACACATTGGGAACCAAAAGAAGCTGCTCAAGCTAGACTCTCCAACGTCAGATACTTCTTACAACTAGCTTCAGTGAATTTGGTACTGCGTGAAGATGAAGAACTTCAAGAAGGCGAGAACTACAACACCGAACTCCTAGAACTACCAGAGATGATCAGGCACTGAGTCGACACCCTCCTCGCTTATCAAAGGGGATTGTCCGAATCGAGCCGCGCAGTAATGTGTTCTCAAGGGTACTCATCATGGTGCAAATGAAGCCTTGGAGCTCTTATATAGAGCTCGGCCAAATGGAAGCCTAAAAGCCTCCAAGATGCTTGCCTCTAAGTTGCCCAATGGATGATCCTGCCACCTCACAGCTTTGCCCTTGCATTCCTGTGATTTTTCTTCCCCAAAGATGCTGAGAGCTGCGAGTTCGAAAGACGAGAGAGGTGGTGGCCGTGTGTTCGTGTTGTCGATTCGTCCAACCATCCGAGGAGTTCAAGCATCCCTTTGGGAAGGGAAAATCCGAGTGTGTCTATCTTGAGTGGCTAAGTGTTTAGCATCAAGGTGTTAGGCCGAGCGTTGTAGTGTGAGCGAGCGAGAGCGTGAGCAACCTACTTTGTACGAGCGTCTGTGTCATGTACTTGTCGGCTGATTTTGTAGGTTGAGGGCAATCTACTTGTACGAGCGAGAGAGCGAGCTTGTACTTCCCCGTTTGGGGCCCCGTTCTAACGAGTATAGAGTAGGTTGGGAGGATTCTCCCGTAAACGTTGTGAGTCGCTGTTTGTTCAAAGTTCATGGGTGTAAAGTTCGGATGTGAGCACGAGCACAAGTCCTTACGGTATCGGAGGCGATACGCGGGTCTTGAAAGAATGGAACTAGGCGCATTCCGTATCGCAGCGAGTCTGCGGGTTGTTTCAAGGGCTAGGCAGCACGGCTGAGGGCGAGCCGGGGCTGTTTGCGTGTGCGACTCCGAAAACTTAGGCAAAAAATTCTAAGTTATTACGGGTCGTGACATACTTGGTATCAGAGTTGGGACTTGAGGTAAACACAATTTACTCGAAGGGTCGGCCAAAATCGGGCAGCGCCAAAGTGGACTCGCAAGCCCTTGCTGCCTTAAGCTGTTCGAACGTCATGCTGCATTTTTGGTGCTCGTCCCATCTCGGCTTTAGTGCGTCCAACTTGGAGTAGTCTTCAAAGAAGCATCTACGATGAGTTGGTTGCGCCGTGATAGGGCCCCTGTTCGCTCGAATTTAGCCAGGGTCATCTCGTCTTTAGTGCGTCCAACTTGGAGTAGTCTTCAAAGAAGCGCCTACGATGGTTGGATGCGTCGGGATAGGGCCCATGTTCGCTTCGACGTTGCTCTTCTTGGTTCGGGATAGGGTTCCTTGGGGCCAGCCGCGAACGACCTCCACCCCTGCGCCTCCTTGGCCTGGGTGGCCTGCGCCTTTGTGGCTCTTGTGTGGCTTGGCTGCGGAGGTTGTCCCTCTGCTCCTCGGCCTCCGCCGTGGCTGCGTGCAAAGTTTGCACACTATGCCTAGCCAACACCTCTCGAGTCCACACACTCGAACCCGTCGTAAAGTTACGCAACTTCTCGGCTTCCAACATATCCCCAATAATGAGCAATAAAGATCGAAATCTTTGAGCACAAACATAAATGGTACCCTTTTCTTTGATGAGCACCAGTGTAGCGTTATGGGTTGTCCTACGTTGTGGCAGAAAGGCGGCCTTCGTCATAGCCTCCAACATGGCCCGAGTCTCGACCTTGGCTTGTCGTGTCTCGGCTCCTTCCTTCCGGCGTCACAATGCTTGGCATCGTTCATCATGAACCTCAATGCCTCTGTTGCCTCATCTCGTACGCACCATGGAGTTGTCGAGGTGCCAGCCTCATCGTCGCACGCACGCTGCGCGCTCAGTGCTGCACGGGCGCGCGGCGCGCGCCTGCCTCTCGATGATGCTGTCCCTGCTGCTTTTGGTCAGCGAGCCCCACAGCGACCTTTGCTCGTCATGATGCTCCTCATGGCAACCAGCAGTGGTTTTGCCTCCTCTCCGAGATTCTGGACAGTAGCTGCGGCCGTTCGGGTAGTGGCTGCGGCATGTCGATCAGGTCTCGTAGATGGATCGGCTGCGCCCATAGCCCGTGCTTCAACAGGTCTCAATCTGCTTGAAGCCTCTCCTCTAGTTGGTTTGGGACTTCGTCTCGCAGTCCCCAAGCAAGCTGCTCGAAAACAGCCAACATATGTTCAAGCTCGGCCACCCTTGGCCGAAGTGTCGAGTAGCCAACGAACGTTACGTTCGGGCCTGTATCTTCTTTAACGTCCTTCATAATGGTCTTCAAGATCGGTGTAGGAAGATATAAAGAAGCAGATATGGAGAGCTCCAAACTGTATCAAGAAGCTAAACGAGCTTAACTTACGGGGCATTTCTCATTGGGAAGAAAGAAAGAAGATGGAGCACATCTTCATGCTGACCTACCTCGGTCCCGATCGTAGTGGCATCCCAATAGATCAACTTAGAAGAAATTTCAAGGACAAGTCTCCGATCCTCTAACTCGTGGGTGTATCACACACTATTGGAAGCTATCGAATCTCAATCTACCATATAGGGCAAGCGGATGACAAGCACACTCGATATGAGATAGGCGAAATCTATCTACCGTTCTTTCCATCAGACGAAGTCTATCGTCTGTTCCAGATGTACAAGAAAAAATACCAGACACCTACTGGTTACATCAACAAGGAGGACTCGAGGGCTTGAAGAGATTCATGGTGCGGCAGATTCAGTTCCACACCGCACACGACCTTCAAATCGTAGTGGAAAACAACATGAAGAAGGTCAACATGGAATCGCCGTTCATGAAAGGCTTCCCGCTTAACGACTTCCCAGAAAATTATATTTTCAAGAAGCCAAGCCTCGCCATCACATATCGGAATCCAATCATTTGAAAGACGAGAGCGATGATGGAGTCTGAAGTTCATAAATTCTGTGACGGGACGTTGAAGCTCGTAAGGAAGAATATCGAAAAGAGGTTGGCTGAGATCGATGAAGAAACGATCTTCGAGGATCTTGGAGAAGAAGAGGCTTCGTTCCTAAATGAACTTCTTAATGCCATCAACGAAAGATTGGAGCTGAGGAATGATGTCCGACACTACGATACATCATTGGGATTGAGGAAGTCCTTCTATGCTCGACAATGATAAACGGAGCCGAAGAGCAAACAATCACAAAGGGGGAGATTTAAGATTAGAAATTGGGCGTAGCTTGTATTTTTGTTAGTGTAGGACTAATTAGTAAATATACCATGTATAGAGGTATATATACAATGTAATCTACAGAAATCAATACACAAGAATTTCAGAAAATATCAATACACAAGAATTTCAGAAAATTCACAAGGCAAAGAATTCACATTCTAGAGAGAGAAACACAAACGATAACTTTCTCACTCTAAGCATTTCTCTCTCGTGATCTTCAACCGAGATATTCGACCGAAGGTAACATATGTAGTTCATATTCGAATATCTAGAGTTCATGTCTAGATCTCTCGTTAGTTGATTATTAGGACCTAACAAATAGTCTCTCTACTTACGAGCAAGCCAAAAGTACCTTATAGATCACGAAAAGACCATAAAGGACTTGGAAGCTCGATTAGAAAATAATCATAAGTGTTTGCTCCGACAATTAAGAGAAAAAAACTCTCAATTGCTAGCTAGAAGCTACACAACTGAGAGTCGAAAGTCATGATTTAGATATAGAAAAGCTAAAAGCACAAGTTACCGAGCTGATAGTTAGTTTGAAAACGAGTGAAGACGAGCGAATAACCAAGACTAGTGAATACAACCTGATGAATCCGGAACGTAGGAAACTATACTCTAAGATTAAAAGCCTAGATAATATTCTTACTAAAAGAGGGCAAACAGATAAAACGATCTTCTTAAACCAGCCTAAGTACATTAGTACCTACAATCCCCGTGAAGGCTTAGGTTACAAACCAATTGATCAACCAGTTGAAAAGAAGTCCCTACCTCTTTACGACATTAGACATCTTGGTTTAAACCTACCTCATCTAATGCCCTACACGAGATCATCAGAGATAGATGATCTCGAGAAGACAAAGAGAGACACAAAGGCAGGGGCCGAAGTATCATTTGATTATGCTGAGTTGAACGGGAGTTATAAGACAAGGGAAATACCTTTGTCTAATGACTATCTACCAATTTGCACATCCTCTTCTGAAGCAACAACTTTCGTAGAACCCACTGTCGCGGGAAGACCTAGAACTTTTAGTGCTTACATACCAGCAATAATCAGAGAAATCACTGGTTTGCGCTCAACATTAGAGTCAGAATGGATCGCTAGGTGGAGAATGAAGTACTACTAAGCACAATCTCTTCACTTGAAAAGCAAATCGACACCAATGTAGCTTAAATCCCTAGAAATATGTCCCTAGCCGAAACACAAATAATAACCCCCACTAAGACTAGAACATCAAGGAAGCAAGTTGTTATGAGCAAAAACACACTCAATAACTCATCTTTGCATGTACCCACATGATCAAATCTAAGTAGAAAGGGGAAGAAGAAAGCCATGGAAGACGGCCTATCATTAGAAGACGTCGCTCCTTCTTCTAGAAAGAATGAGCTAATTTCGTTAGAAGCGTCTTGTTCAAAATATTATAATAGTCTCTCGACACTCATTTTTACTCCCATATTTCCATTAAACCTCGGATAGAGAAATATCCTCCTAACTGAGGCAGGAGGGACAATGCCCTAACTGCCCTCAATCCAGGCATCGTATGCAATGACTCTGAAGGTCAGGCGACGTTCACGGAAGACCGACAAAGGACATGGCGACCGGAAAACGGAAGGGTGAATGGATTTTTTTCTGCCATCAACATTGGTCGTCTGTGGAAAATAGTTAGAGAAAATATTATAGTGAGCACCAGATCGAATTCGAATCAGCCTGGAGAAGAAGGTACCGACGAAGAGGAGGTGACTCGTTTGTTGATGAAAGCCATGGAAACTGTGATCTCAAGACGACCAAAACTTTTTGAGTTGAAACAGATAAGGGAAGACGTGAATGTCGTGAGAGAAGAGCGAGCAAGGCCACAAGAACAAGTGAAATGAGAGGAATAAGCAAGACGAGAGGAGCAAGTAAGATAGATAAGAAGAACGAAAGGGGAGGGAATAACGAGCAAGACGAGAAGAATACGAGATGAATGGGGAGTCAGAGAACCATAAAGCTTCTAGGACAAGGGTTACAAAATCTCCTAAACATCGCAATGAACGCATCGACACATCCATACTTTCCGAGGGACGTAGGGAGCGAGAGGAACAACTTAGAACCATAAGGGAGAAGTTGTGAGAGCAAGATAAAGGGAAGGTGTACAGGAAGGACGTCGGGCGATTGAATGAGAGAAGATGATGAAAGAAGAAATCGAAAGGTTGAAGGATCGGACTGACCCGCCCGAGCCCTTATCTATTCCTCGAGAAAGCCCTTTCTCGCATGGCGTACTTAACGCTCCTTTACCCCCACATGTTGGTTTACCCGACATGGGCAAGTACGATGAGAATGGGTACCCAAAGGAACATTTGGACAGCTTAGAGGGAAAAATTGCTTTATATCAACTAAGCGACGACGCCTTTCAAGTGTCGTGTATTCGCCAAGACCCTAACAAAGAGTGCGCAGAAGTGATTCACTTTGCTACCCGTGGGAATTATTAACAACTTCTCATATTTGACACAATCCTTCCTCAACCAGTATGAGATAGCCATCTTCAGCCGTAAGCTTGCTTAACTTGAAACAGGGCGAACAAGAAAGCCTGAGGGAATATCTTAAGATATTTAATCGGGCTACGATGAACTTCTCGGTGACTACTTTGGAATTGTCAGTGGGAGTCTTCTACAATGGTTTGAGGGAATGAAATCTATGAGTCTTTGGTGAAGAAGTACCCGGCGATGCTAGAAAAATCGATCGCACGAGTAGAAAAGTACAATAGATTGGAAGAGGTGCAAACATGTCGAGTGGGTAAGAAGCGAAAGGCAGAAAATTCATCGAGAGAAGCTGACAATCGCCCGGCACAAGTGGTACCATTGACTCGGAAAATTTCTCATGGAATGAGAAGAGTTTAAAATTGGAAGATAAGCAAGGGCGGAAATTTCATGGAATTAACATATTGGACCTCAAGAGAACCAAGCAATGCTAGGTCCGATGGCTATGGTAATTTCACAAGGAACATGGTATTACTACTCACCATGGCAATAACGAGAAATGGAATGACCCAATTATCCGAACCTCCTTCGAGGACGGGCCAAAAGCGGTGGTTATCTTCTATCGAATCACATTGATAAAAATGAGACAGAAACTCAAGGACATCAAAGAATCTCTTTACAAGGGGATGGCAATACCCCAATGCACCGGATCGATTGATATCAAGAGAAAGCGCAGAAAAGGGGCAAGAGGAAAGACTAATCGAAGACAAATAGATGTCACGGATGTGGCAGGGGCTTGTTGGCCTCTACCCTGAGCAACGGAAACTTGTCGTTCTTTATTCCAAGGCAAAAGAGAATTATGGGGGGAAATTCCCTAGGAGTTTGGTAGGGAAAACATTGACAGAAATTCCAGATGAACATACCCGGGGAGTTTGATAGAGTGATATGTGAAATTCCGGATTAACAAGTCCGAGGAGGCCAAATGGGTTGTGAAGTACATTGATGGCCATGGTACTATCCTTTCTTTGATGAGAAAATATACGGATGGGAAAGAACTTCTTCTTCCTGCGGTAACTCGATTTGCCACGACATTTCTAACTCTTCAAAGCATGTGTAAGCAAAGAAGACCTCTTGAAATCATGTTTGCGTCTGAAGATTGGGTTAGTTGTCCTCAGGCGAAAAAGTAGAAGGAAAGTTAATTACAAGAATTGTGGTCAATGATCCCGATTTTTGGCCCCATGTAGCATTTTGTGTTAAAAGTGTTATGCCCCTCGTTAGTGTCCTACGACATGTTGATTCTGAAGAGAGGCCGGCCATGGGATATATTTATGAGCTTATGAGAAGGGAAAAAGATACCATTAAATTTAACTATGGAGGGATTAAAAAAAATACATGCCTATTTGGAAGAAAATAGATGACAGATGGGCTCCACAACTTCACCAACCCCTACATGCAGCTGGAAAATATTTGAATCCACAATTGCGTTATGAAGACTCATTTTGCAATAATATGGAAGTTAAAGACGGTTTGTAGGCGTGTATTGACCGAATGTTGTCATCTGATGATCGTCTTCTTGCCGATATCCAGTTGGATTTTTATGGCAAAGCAGAAGGAGAATTTGGAAGTCCAATGGCCAAAAAATCAAGAATGTTGAGATATCCAAGTATTATGTTTATATTTAGATTTATATGCTTTTTCATACATTGATTCCAATTTTAAGTAATAATGAAATATATTTATTTATTTGGAGTAAATAAGTTGCTTACCATCTTTTATTATTGTTATTATTAGATACACACAAGAAGAGGAATAGAGTTGAACACTCAAGATTGAATGCTTTGGTCTTTGTGAAGTATAACTACAAATTGAGGGAGAGGGGTATTAGAAGGAGATCCAAAATGGATCCAATTATAGTTGATGAAGTTGCTTCGGATGATGAATGGATAACTGAGCTAGAAGATCTCGTCCCTCCTAAGAACACTGATTGGCTTCTTGATGATGAGTTGTTTGAAAAGGATCCTAATGTTAGTGTGCCACCAAGCGAGTTTGATAGCCTTCTGGATTTGGGTAAGCGAGTCGAAGTTGATGTTGAAAATGAAGATCAAGATCATTCTCACATTTTAAAGAAGAAAAGAGTTGGTGGAAGCTCAAGTAAGTACGCGATCTTCTTTCAATTCGATAAATATAATCTAGTACTACTTTTTTAACCGACAGGTGCAAACAAGGATCCCAACATTCACGATGATGTTGAGATGCAAGAGTTTGGTGAGATTCCTCCAAACTTAGATTTAAGTCGTCTATGTTTTGAATATTATGACTTTTGAATTAGTATCCGAATGTTATTTGTTAGACTTACTGTGCACTTTTATGATTGAAGACCATTTCGAATTGTTTTTTTACTTTGTGTTGTTATATACTATGTTTTTTCGACATTATAAGTGACTTGCTCGAAATACTTACGCAAGACGGTACGCTACTTACACTACGCAATATCAGAACTAAAATGCTATGCGTCACGTTATACGCGTTTATAACATTGATGGCACTACACCGGACTTCAAGTGGAGCAATACTGGCACAATTCTCGACCTCAACACGGACCATGTATCTTGATTATGGGCCACCAAACCAAGGTATGCACGTAAAGCACAATCGGTTTCGATATCGATAGGTCCTGGATAACTGTGCACTACATTAGGCATATAACTTAGTGTCAATTTCATATTGTCGTTTAACAACAACATTATAGTTACTATCCCGCCCATCACCTCTTTAATCGTGCATGTATCCTCATTGACTATGATTGATTGCCATATATTATGCGGTTGTGGACACCATTTCGACGTATCGTCCACAATAATTATTCATCTACCACCGAATTGAAATATGATGTTGGTGATGATCATTGTTATCACCTACAATTTATGTAAAAATTTAGTGTAGGAAATAATTTTTTATACAAGAAATTGTAAAATTATCAAGTATTATATACGTCTCACCTGAATTTGCCCACGGGTCCCTTGCAAAATGTGAAGGCATCCAATGCTCTATCACGACCCAATGTTACATTTTACATGGACACGTAAACATACACTCAGGAGACTCATCACAAGTTAGGTCCCCTGTCAACTGTGCCAGGAATAGGTAGATTATTCGAAACACCTATGTTCAAATTCATAAATTATGTCGAGGGAATCAATGTTACCTAGCATATACATCAAAACCCAACTAATTTCGTGGCTAATGGAAGAAAAATTCTTGGATTTTGACGTTATGACAGGAAAAAAAAATATTGGAACACCTTGTTTCTTCTTCATGATCGATCAAGAAGGTCCACCTATGGTGGATAGTGTTTTAAAAAGTGCCGGAAGCGCGCTCCAGCACACGCAATAGCGATATTTTTACTGAAAACGCTCCAATGGACATTACAAAAAGCGTTGTAAAAGCAAGTCCATCTCACCTCTTAAAAACGTCTCTTTCAATTTTTTTTGCAATTTTTTAATTATATATTTCACCAAATCATAAATCATTATTATTTCATGTGATTTATATGATAAAGAGAAATAAACACATCTAATTTCGTTCTTTCATGACGATCAAAACGACGAGATCCATATTATATATTTTTCGATATTCAAAACTTGTCTTTTTTATTAGTATATAAATTTAATTTTGTTTCGAATATATATATATATATATATTATTTAGTAACAGCATTAAGTGCAAAATAGTCCTTTGAAATAATATTAAGGGCAAAATGATAATTATATTTAGATTTACCAAATTAAATTAACAATCAAATAACTATAGCCCATCATTATCTATAGTATTGATGCTAGTTTTGATTAAAATGACTTGAAATACTCCTGCAATACGCTACACTGTTTATGCTACGTGATACCGGAACAAAAATGCTATGCACTACGCAGTGCGCGTTTTAAAACATTGATGGTGGATATGGTAGTGTCTCTTCTTCAGAATATTATGTATTGTGAATATGGGTGGGTGGGTCGTTGGCAATGACGTTAATGCAATTTTCTTTTCTTTTTCGTTTCTTTTATTTTCCTTTTCCGTTGGATTTTCGTTTTTCTTTTTGCTTTTTTTTTTCTAATATTAACATTAACTAAACAGATGCTTAGAGCTAATGATAAGTAGAGTTTATTGACCGAAAAAAAGTCAAAAGTCAAATAGTCTAGTTTTTTGAAATTTTTTGGATCAAAGTCTCTATTTTAAAACAACTCATACTCACTCTAATTTTGATTAATTATTAATACTAGTAGAAGAAAGATAATGTTAAATATACAAAACAACATACACTAAGTGGGTGTTTGTTTGAAGTTATCCAACATTACGGTGATACGCAAATCATCGTGATGCGGGTATCACGGTGATGTTGATCAAGGTGATTTGTCATCATGGTATTTGTTTTAGGATGATATTTCATTTTTCATATCAACGTGATATTGAAATATTGTGTTTATTTAATCGCAGTGATGTGAGAGTTGATATTGTTAAACGTCATATTTGACCGTATTATCTATACTATTTTATAAACAATGAGGGCATGTTATAAACCGTAACCTTCAATTTGATCAGTGTCTTAATTAATCAATCAAAATTTTATCTCCAATTAGTAATAATTAAAATCATAAAAAAAAATAATAACACACGGATACCGACCGCTAAATCTTAACTGGCAAAAAATATTATCCACAACCACACACGATCGGCGAACGTTCTAATATTCATCTATTATATTTTATTTTGTCGAATTAATTTATTTAAACTAAATAATTAATAAAAAATTTAGTACAAAAAAACCAACCGAACTATGTTGCTCATTTAATTAATAATTCGTATAAAAAATAAAAAAACGTGCGTTAAAAATAAAACCACCCACGATCTAAAGAACCACCATTTATTTTCGAACATCAAATTTGGTTTTTCCAAAATCTTCACTCCACTCTCTCTCGCTCAGGTGTATTGGGAAAGTGTCATCCTATGTCTGGCTTTGTCGACGAGATTGTGGAGCGCTTAACGGTTTTTTTTAAAACATTTTTTGTCGGATTTGGCTAAGACGGAGAAATGAGGTGGATTTTCTAGAGATGAGCGTTTTTTTATTTTTCGTTTCTTTTGTTACATTTTTTTTAGGGTTTTTTGGTTTGCTTAGGTTGTCTGCCAGATCACAAGTAATAAATCTCAGGCTCTGGAGCAAGAGCCACTAGGTTGTTGGTAAAATTTATTTCCCCAAATATAAAATTATTCAATTTCTGCGGATTTTATTGTGCAAGGTTACTTAGGGTAAGCTTTGATGCATCAAAACAGTTAAAGTTAAAGCGGAGGAAGCTTACAGAAGATATCTATTGATCGCACCGAAGTAAAAGTGGCCGTCGTGTCCAAATTCGACACACAATAAAGGTCATTATTGAAAGCTTTACAGAGTGGTTCGATGATGGTGCAGTTTCAGCCCTTTTTTTATATTTTAATTTTAATTTTCTCATTTCTCTGTTCAAGTGTGTCCTTTTAGCATTTATATTCTCAGTTATCATTTTTCTTTTATTATTGACAATTGCTTTTCGAATGCTATTGATGGTATAGTACATGATGTTGTTTGGAGTTCGATTGTTGCCGGTCTCCGAGGCTGAGGAAAGTTGTGAACAGAGGGGCTAACAACACCGATCAGTCTGCCACTAATTGATGCTGAGAATCTTGAAAACTATGAAGCTGTAACATGTTAACTAGATTTCTAAATGTTTTATTTTATTTATTCGTTTATGTTTACATTTGTTATGATTTGGGATTCGGTTTTATAATTTTATTATTATTCCACTGATGTACACTGTTTGATGTGAGGCATTCAATTCATCGCGTTTGGTGTTTAGAAATAAACCTGGTTTGATTAACTTATTGTTATTTATTGATTTTAATTAGTTAGATTAATGTTTTGTTCATTAGGTGTGCACATTTACTAGTACCCGTTTAAGTGTATATTATGTATTGTGAATATGATTGACATGATATTTTATGTGATAAATGATAATTTTAAATACTAAGTATTATTTTTAAGCATTACGTTTATATCATTCTCAATGAGCTTTAAACATATAATTTTAAATCAAATATTTAATTACAAATATTTTATATAATTCTTCAACGTAATTATTTTATTTTTTTATATATCATTCCATCACGGTGATGATCACTCTACTTTTAAGAATTGATTCAGAAACTAAAAAACCATTCACTTTTGACCAACTATGCGATCCTTCATAACGGTGATGTCTCATCTTCTATGCTAAAAAAACGCAGTAATGATGAGGTGATATGAGGATCACCGAGATGTTTTGGAGTATCACGCCAAAACAAACGCTTCCTAACATTTTAATAGTTCATACATTCGACAAAACAATGTACGCTTACATTAGAACCATTACAATAATAATATATCCATACTGCTATTATTAATTATCCCAGAGCAGCAGCTAGAAACAAAACCTGTCCACATGACATGATTGATCGTAAGTAACCTTCATACATTACCCTAATCCAGGAGGAGACATTGGCTTCACATGCATCGCACGTCGCACACCAAGCACTTCAACATCGCACACAAGCCATGCATTTGGGGGAACTCGTCTTCCGTTACCTCTATCCCCAAAACTGCACACGAGAAACAATATTATGTTGATATATATACATATAACACCAACAACAAGAAATAATACGAGGCAATTGATTTGTTGTCGGATTTTTATAATTTCTATTACGTCGCTCTATGTTTTCACAGATATAAAAGTATGAATTTGATAATCTTTAAGGCAAAAAATTGCGTACTAATTGATTTCAGACTCAAAACATGCATAGATACATACAAACATACCCTAGAGATGGTGGGATGTTCAACCTCCTCTTGCCACCAACCCGCATTCCTGAGTGAGTAACATTTCGTAAGTGAAGACTTAATTGAATTTAAGGAAGAGAAAGATGAACAAAAGATTATAAGTGATGGACCTTCAATACCCATATTCCAGCCATTGATGCACCTATCGCTATCATTACCTACAGCAAGAAAAGTGGTGCATATTTTAATGGAGTCGGAGCTGGGCTTTGACTGGAGATGATAAACTTTTATTTATGGTTACCTAAAATGAATCTGAAGGCCCTTTCTTCGAATTTTGAATCGATAATATCCCCGCTATCTCTCAGCATGCAAGTGTAATGAACTTTTATCTGATTTCGTAACAGGTCGGGTGAAGAAGCATCAAGGTTTCTCATAAATACCAACCAGTTAGTAAATTGAGGGGAGAGCATGCAGAAAAGAAGAATCTTACCTTTCTACCAGGCTTTGCTACTTTTCCATTCGGTGGCCAACAATCAAATCCTCAATATTCAATCCATTTGGTAAGGTAATCTTTTGATTTTCTTGAACCACGTCACAATCCGTTCCTGTAGTTCTGCTTTTTTGGGGGGAAGTTTTCTTCTCCTCTTTCTTACTGTTATTCCCATGTTGACTTGCACAAGCTTCAGCTTTGCTTTCGCTGCAACCAAATTTGATGTCGTAAACTACACATTGGTAAAACTAAAGATGTTAGGAGGAACATTGTTGGAAAGGAAAATAAAAATCAATAAGCGCAAGGCAAGAACCAACCTATCACTGTGTTCTTGAAATTCTCCTTTTGCAGGGACTACATCTTTCGCCGTGGTATCTACCTCGAGTAAGTCCTCAAGTTCATCACAAACGTCGTACATGTTTCGGTTTTCTTCAGAAAAATTTCCGGGGTCACCCTTATGTTGGGTTCGCTAGGCCGCTCGGGGCGATGCGCAGCGGAAAATTTAATTCAATAAAACATTTTTATCGTATAAATGCAACCCCGCCGGTTCATCTAGCGAGTACACGGATCAGCACCTTTTTACAATCACGTATGTTGTACGAATTTCACATAGTTAGGGTTTTGGAATATACCTATTCCTTAGCTTCTTTAGCGATGAGTGAGAGGGAATCAATTCCCGGTATGCGGCTACCACCGTCTTCTTACGTTCGCAGTACGTATCACCGGTCACGTACGCTCGCCGTAGGGATCCAAATGTCTCCCCTCTAATTGAGTCCACCGTTTGGATAGTGACACCAAAATTATCTCTTCTCTAGTAGAGACTAACCCGGATATGAATCGATACTATATACGAAAAATGGAATAAGCGAAAGAAACTCTTTTCTTTTTCCCAACTCACGTCAAGCGAGGTCCACTTCCTCCTTTTTTTTTTTTTCTGTCCATTAGGTTGTGTCTATATATATTATATATATGATGGTTCGTATGTTAGAACCTTTCATATCCACCACTCATTTTATTTTTGCCAAGCAATAATTCTCCTTTAAATTCTTAACAAACGTTTTGAAAGATTTACGTTACTTACTCATTTCCTTCCATCGTGGTCAAAACCGTTTTTTTTTTTCAAAAGGAAATTAATTGTATTTATTTTCCGTTTTAAATTCAACATTTGAATAGAATAATGTCATGTTTAGAAAATTTGGCCCAAGCTTTGACGTGAGAATCTGTTGGGTTGGGCTATAAGCACACCCACTTAATTTTAAAGTCCAACTTTAAAATCAAAATATTAAATGGGTAATTCTTGTAACTACTAAATTAATATCTAAAGCCCAAATAATCAATCTTATTGATTGTAATATTCCTTTCATTTAAATAATCAAATTATTAAGTAATATTTAAATTCAACAATTGAATTATAGTTTACTCCAACTATTGGAAATATCAATTCGTATTGTCATTCTCCAAAACTCTGTGTGACCCTTTTAGGTTCACGATTAACATTAGTAGTGAGTTTACAACTCATTGTAATTAACTGAATTAACTCTTTAATCTCTAGTACCCACAAATCACGGGAACACCTAGCAAGTAGCGTGACCACCTAGCGTTAAGTGAAATAGCGGGTAAACCTTTTTCAATTGTGAGTGCATACATGTAAAACCTTTTCGACGTCTAATTTCCCGATCAGACCTTGGGCATGGAATTATAAGTCGAAATCCAATTGGTCTAATAACTATGATTTCATTTCAAGTTTAAATGATTCCTTTATGAATCTCAATTCATCATGCCTTGGCCAAAGACTTTGAATCATAAACTATGAAAATATAGGAAATTCACTTATTCTAATATAAGTGTTGAATTCTATGTTGGCTACAGATAAATCTCCATACACACTAATACAATACCCAACATATCCCTTTTGTGATTATCTAGTAATCAAAAGATATATCAAAGTAAAGCATAATGCGCACAAGACTACTATCGTGCCTCAAGTCAGACGATTAGTCATGTACTATCGCAACATGAAAATTCTTATTCGACATAAAAGTTTCAAGTTAAGAATTTTCAGCGGGTCAGGTTCAATGAACTTGTTCCCTAACAAGCATCTGCATATATGCATTTGCGTCAACACGCTAACGTTAACGGAACATAACATTCTTGTCTCACAAGCATGCATCATATACACAAGTCTTTCCGGGTTATTCAATGTCCTGTCTTGAAATACCCATCGTCTTGGAACTTTATTTAAGATCACAGCCTAAGACATATTCCATAATCGCCATCATATGCGCAACCATGTCTTTTAGCTTACAATGATCTAAGGACTTTATCATAAGTGCAAATAATTAAATTAATGCATGCACAAAAGATAAAGATAATGTCTTTTATTAGATATATTTCCAATAAATTGTCTGTACAAGTAGAAAATATCCAACCAAGTTGGAACGCTGGGCATTCTACTCTAACACCTTAGAGACATTGATGCCTTGTGAGTCGATATTATTGGCCAATGTTTCATCAAATAAATTGCTGCTTTCGTCTCTTTGGTATTGGGTTTATATCAGATCCTCTTTTTGAATCATCTCCCACATCCTTATCAACCAAATCTACAGATGTTTTCTCCTTCTCCGGGTGTTCTTTTCTTTTCCGTTCAGGCTTTCCGCTGTTTCCACGCCTCGGGGAAGGAATATGTCAGTCAAGTACAAATATACAGTACGGTAGGCAGACGAAACACGTAATTATAATTATATGTGGGGGAAAAAAGTACGAAAACTAGAGTTATACAATTACCTATCAATAATGGTGTCCTTGATATCTTGTAAAACCATAGCGATAGCATCAGAAGCAGATAGCAATTTGGCGTCTTCATCAGCAGCATCATCATCATCGAATGACAGCTTTTTCATCCTAGTAAGCTGTTTAGCATGCACCTTGAAGTCCTCCGAACTACCGTTGTCCAGCAACATATTATCTGATCATTTGGTAACAGATTTTACAACAAATGACATCAAACTTCATAATGCATCTCGACAGATGTCTTCAGAAAAACCACTACTGATTTAAAAAAAAACATGATTAGTGAAATATAATATTCAATTTTCATAAGACGTGGCAACAGCAATAAACACTTCACTACTGATGCCACAAGCCTAAAATTAAGTTTATAACAGGCAGGCATAAGAAGTAACTATTAGAAAAAGATTGAACGGGAATCAAATAACATGTGAAATAAGCATGCCTTTAATTCATGGGACAGGGGACTCAGCATGAATCTTGGACTCATTGTCATCCTCAATAAAACTGTCTTCATATATATCGCAATAGCTAGATCCACCCGACTGGGTATTCTCAATGTCCACACCGCAAGTTTCTTCTCTATCATCGTATCGTAGTTAAGGAAGCTGGGATTAGCCAACACAAACGGAAAGTTCCAAGAAATATAGCAAAAAATATGGCCGCCTTTAAAACGTTTATTTCCTTATATACGGGAAAGTTCAACGAAATGAACAAATTCGAAAAGGATACGAATCATTGTCTGAAATCCGACTTCGGCTCTGACGAATGTAATAACCAGTTAGAAAAACACCTCTCCGACCAATAACAGAGAAAACGACATCTTTGGCCTCCTCAAATTCCAAATCCAAAGGGCATGACTCTGACTTTCCATGCACTAACGGGACATTTGCTACCAATATTACACTGACGATACACTTGCCCGTCGTCGTCGACTCGCCCAATGCCAAAGTAGCCTAAAATCAAATCAAGCAACACCAAATCATTAGCAGCAAAATACTCGCGTGAAGGCCTAGATTATAACACCAAATCATTTGATCATAATACTCGTTTGAAGGCCTAGATTATTCGTTAACTAATTTATTGAAAATAAACCATGTTTTTCCTGAATCGAATAAGGCCTAACTTTCTCCATTCTTCAATTCGAAGTAGTAAAGCTCGGTTTATATGTCTTGTCGACAAAGCAAGCAAAGAATTTTCAATTACATTTTAGCCTTTGCCACTCTCCCTTGAATACTCAGCGATGCCACTAATTTGGTGCTCGTCATATGGAAAAGAAGCGAGTAACTTTTCAATTTTTTGGCACATAATCAATTAATTGCTTGATCCGGGTATAATAGGACTTCGATTAGTGCTTCCATTAAGGGTTGATGTGCTTCAATGTTGCTTTTCTTATGATATATGATTGCAAACTTAATATTCTATATGCATTATTCTTGGCATGATTTATCAAATTGCATTAGTCTTTATCAAATTGAAAGAAAGTTATTGATTAATTTTAGTACGGATAAGATGCTGATCGGAATGATTTATGGAGTATGCCGAAGGAGATCACCACACGCTGAAAATATGATACGATTCAAATTTACGTGAATATATGGAAGTAAATCATGCAAATCGGTAATATGACCGTTTTATTTATGAGGTTTATTCTTGGCATGATTTATATGAATTAAATGAATGTAATCTGTGCAAATCTCTGTATATCTTTTGTGTTTAACTTTCTATGTGAAGTGTAAAACTTAATTGACCTATAAATATAACGACACTTCAAAGACAAAAAAAATAGCGAGATTGAGAAAAGCAGAAGAACAAAATTTTTGCGTGTTGAGCTTTAATTTGCGATTTCGTTATTCTCTCTGAGCGATCACTTGTGAATTCCAGCCTACCCATGTGAGATATCACTATAATTCCATTGTAATCCTGTCTTCGGACTTGTTGAACGTCCTAGGAAACACGAGTGAAGTATGTCTGCACCTGAAGGAAAGAATCTACAGGTTCGGGGTCATTCGGTAGCGAGTTGTATCCAGTCTGGGAGTGGTGATTCGCTGAGAGCGACGTGAAACGGAGCTCGGCGTGTTACAGCCTAGTCGGGGTCTAGTGTTCATCGTTTTCGGTTGAGTAAGTGCATTTAAATCATTATTGTAGTCAACCACGACAAACAAATAGTGATTGATTTAGCTTTTGAGTAACAAACCTCAAGAGGTGACTAAACCCCGACTGGGGATATAACCTCTATAAAAATCTCGATCTCGTGTCATTTAAATTCCCGCGAGACAAGTACAAAAATGTTTTCAAATATACAAACTTTAACCTTCAAATGTTTTAGAGATTTACAAGTAACTACCCGTATACATCGTTATCTCTTGAAATAACCTTCAAACTTTTTTATTTTTGGTAAGATAAAAATTTTTTAAGACTAAGGAGAAAATTTTATAAGCCTAATTCACCCCTGTTAGACATACTTTATACTTCACATATCTTGAAACTAAAACTCATCACAACATCCTCAGCATGTTTGAGACCTTTTGAAGCCTTTGTTTTGGAGATAAACGGCGAGCATTGAAGGAACGAGAGATGTTTGTGTAGAGGTGGACACTGTCGGCGTAGGTTGGGGAGTCAGACCTGTGAGGTGCAAGATTCGAAGCACGAGGTGCAACAATTGTCTGTGGTACCTTCATTGTATGTGCACTTGACGCCGAGTCCTCACTTGATAAACTGTTGCTTTTCGGCAACAAAGCGAACATGTAGTTTCCCTTAACAATTTTGTGTTCGTCGAGCGTTATACCATCTTTGAGAAGTTCTTCTTGATGAATGAGCATCTGTTTTGTTGCTGGATACACATCAACACCCGAAATAATATCTTAGCTTTCTTCACATCTGCAACATGAGGAATAGTCGCTTGATATTGTTGCTTCCACTCCGCAAAAATCGGGAGAGGATGCTATTGGATGTCGTTAAATCGGGAGCTCTTGGTTGAGATCCCGATTTAACGACATCCAATAGCATCTTCTCCAGTCCGTTGAGCTTTTCGTGCATGTTAGTCAAATCCTTCAACGTCTTCTCTAACCTTCCAACAGTTTTCACTAACCCTCCAATCCAAGTGTCTTCTTTAAAACGTTCTTATTCTGCTCGACGAACAATGTATTAGTCTCGAACCGTGCTAAGTCTTTTTGATACATAAAACTTGAGTTTTCCGTAAATTTAGTTTTCGATACGAGCTTTTTTATGTTTGGTTTTTGATATAAGGATTTTCCGATACGAAGAGTTGTTGTTACGAGTACTTTTCGATACGGGTATCGAAATGTCAAGTTGTCGACAACACTATTTGCGAAACGAAAATGTTTTCGAGATGAAAGCTTTTCGGTAAATCCGCTTTTCGATATCTTAGGTTTTCGATACGAAACTTTTCGTTATCATATCGAAAACCTAAATCGCTATTTTAAATTCAAATTTATCGAAAAACTTGAAAATTTTATCGAAAATCCTTTACACGGAAATCAAATTGAAGCTAAACATGTATCGGAAAACAACATTAAAGACATGATTAACCCTAAATTATTTATGGGTTAGAATCGATATCGAAAAGTTTATGACGCTTGCGAAAATTAAATTAACAAGTCGAAAAGTTTAAAAATTGGGTCTCTTTTGAAGAGATAGTACTACAAAAACATGAAATAGATCAAAATTTGACCGATTATACCTTTGATGAGTTAATTTTCGGAGGATTTTGTCGAAGGGGTTTTCTTTTTTAAATTTTTTCGACGCTTTGGGTTTTAGCGAAGAGGGAGAGAGAGAAAGAGAGAGAGAGGTTTTCAATGTTTTGTTTTCGATAAGTATTTGCAAAAAGTAAGTGTATAACGAAAACCTTTGGGTATTAAGTGAGGAATAGAGGATAAAATAAAATAAATAATATATATTATTTATTATTATTTTATTTTGGAAATTTCGTTTAGTACGATAAATAACAATAGAAGATATAAAAACAAAAAAAAAAAAACATAACATAAAATACTTAACTAAAATAATAATGGAAAAATATTAGTTACTTATTAATATCTCTACCCTCCCTTAAAAATTTAATAAGTGGTCCCTCTCAAACATATAAAAGTTGGTCTCCCTCAATTTATACGCACTTAAAGAAAATTCATGATATGAAAGATTCGCGAGAGACAATCGATTAAGAATTAAGGTTAGCATGCCTAATTTATAAAGAAGGAAATGAAAGCGTTTTTCATCCAAAATCTTTGTAAATAAGTCGACAAGCTGTAGCTCTGTGGATTTGAAGTACATATCGATTATAGGTATATTTTTCACGTGATAGTTTACAAAATTATAGTTAAGGTTTATGTGCTTCGTGCGGGAATGGTGTACATAATTAAATGTAATAGCTACGACACTCTTCGAGTCACTATATATGTGGAAATTATTTAAATCAAACTCATAATCCTGCAGTTGCCTCCGCATCCATAGGATTTGATAACAACAGCTGGCGGCAGCGACGCATTCCAGTGGGGGTTGGCACGCAATTTTATTTCTTGGGATGACCAACATCATAGTTTCGCACCCAAGAATTGCGCGCCACCGGAGGTGCTTTTCATGTCCACGCTACACCTTACATAACATGCGTTAGTGTAACCAGCTAAATGAAAACCAGAGTCTTTAGGATATCGTAGTCCGAGATTTAGCGTCCTTTTGAGATATTTTATGATTCTCTTCACAGCTACCATGTGTGATTCCTTCGAATTGGCTTGAAAGCGAGCACATTAGCATGTGAAGAACATTATGTTGGGCCTACTTGAGGTGAGATAGAGTAGTGATCCGATGATTCCTCTGTAAGTGGTTGTGTTGACTGGTTTCTTGAGGGGTTAGTTTCAATCTTACAGGTAGTTGACATCGGTGTGCTCATCAACGTGCAACTCTCCATGTTGGACTTCTTTCAGATGTGCTTGGATTTGATTTATGAAGATTTCGTTAGCAAGTTGTTGTAATCCAAGGAAGCAATTAAGCTCCCCCATCATGCTCATTTTGATCTTTGTCTTCATAAGATGTTCGAATTCTTGCACAACTTCATATTGATGGACCCGAAGATGATATATTCGACATATATCTGGGTCAGTAGAATCTTTGATCCACGTCGTTTGATGAAGAGAGTAGTGTCGATTTTTCCTTTACTGAAGCCCGGCTTGACTAGAAACTCTGAGATGACGTCATACCAAGCTTGAGGTGCTTGTTTTGTCTATAGAGACCCTTGTATAAGCGGTAGACGTAGTAAGGGTGAGAGTCACTCATGAATCCTTCAGACTGGGCCACGAAAAATTCTACTTACGCCATCGAGGAAGGCAATTTCGACGTCCATTTGGT